>CM074290.1:10431973-10799473 GCA_037194245.1 Opsariichthys bidens | reverse complement strand
TAGAATATTAAACCAGTTACATTCACGTATCTAATTTTGGAAAAACGATTGAAAACTAGTCAAAAACATAAAATAGTTAATAAAATCAAATTATATATATTTAAAAAATATATATTTTATTATTTAAATTTAAAAAAATAATTATATTTAGAATTCTTGAAAGTTCAAGAATGTACTTTACAAATTTGCTTAATAAAATAAAAATAAAGCTAAATAAAAATAAAACAGCAAAATAATTTTAAAAATAATTTCGTTCAGAAATTAAAATAAATATGAAACTAGTTAAAATATATTCTTTAAAGTTTAAGAATGTAGTTTTGAAATTATGATGGAAACTAGTCAAAAACAAAATAATTAACATAAAATAGTAAATAATTAAAAAAAATATTCTTATGATGGAAAACGAGTAAAGAAGGTTAATAAAATAAAACTAAAGTAAGGTTACACTCTAAGGTGTTCTTGGTACAGTGTAATAATACATTTAAGTACTAAATAACATTAATTAACTACATGTACTTATAGGGTTATGGATTGTTGTAGAGTTAGTTACATGTAAATATGCATAATTTATAGATAGTACAATTGTAACTACATGCAACATGTGTAACAAGGACACTGTAATCTAAAGTGTTGCCTAAAGTAAAATAAAAAAATAAATGGTAAAATAGTTTTAAAAAGAATTCTTTAAAGTTCAAGCATGTCATTTTGGAATTAAGATGGAAAACTCTTACCAATAGGTATATTTTGTTTGCACACTTTCTCCACAAGACTGTCTGATCCACCGACCTCAGGATGCAGGAAGGTTCCGTGGCCGATTCTATCGGGAGGCAAGTTCAACAGCAGCTCGGACTCGTCTCTCTGAGAAGGAACCTGAAACACACACAAACTCTTGCGTAAACCACGTAAAAGAATTCGTTCCAAAACATACTTCCAATATGGAGATGTTTCCATGTGCTCTGACCTCTGAGAGGTGTAGAGCCAACTTCAGACCGCAGTTCTTGGCTTTCTGAAGTGCAGAGAGCAAGTCTTTTCCATGACCGACCTGTGTGATCAAAGACACGGACACTGCAGTCAGAAACAAGTGGAGGAAGATGTTAATTGCAACCTGAACTCACGGTTGGGTCTCCACTGAGGTCAAGTCCAACTACAACTCCATCACTGGAAAGCAGGAAGTCTTCTGCCAGCTTCACTGTCTCCATGGCAACCTCAGGCCCATGTCTGCGGTCCACAGCCACAAGAAACCTGTTCAAACATTCAAATACAAAGCAGGTGACCGTAAAAGAAGCAGGCTGTCATGTAGAAAATCTAGAATTAATAACTAAAAATTACCTGACATCAATGTCAACTTCCTCTTGTTTACACTGCCGGATGGCTTCCAGCACAGTTTCAATGTATCTTTGTTTAGTGAGACCTTTTTGTGACAAAAATAAATGTCAATAAAAAGCAGAAATGAGCTTCTAATAATTGTTTGACATATGCACTTCTTCCAGTACCTGTTTCAGCCACTTCCCGTGGCGTGCTACGCAACTCCAAGTATTTTACGCCATCTTCCGCGAACTCTTGAATGACTGCTTTGGCAACCTATTTTAATAATAATAATTCCATTTTTTTTTTTTTATTCTTAAAGTTACAAAAGGATAAAATATTGAGTTAATGTTGCTTTACCATTAGGATGGCCTCTTCCGAATCAACCAGCTGATGAATCACTTTAAACACTTGAAAACACCTAATGGAGAGATACACTGACTTAATAGCTCACAAAATAACATCTAGTACACTGTCCCCCTGTTTCCCCCTGAAGGCTTAAGCTAGTCGTAGACTAAAATGCATGTTTGAGCCGTTTTAACTGAAAGCAACTTGCACTGACATATCTTCAAACATGTCAGTGCCATTGTTTTGTCTCAGGATGCACAGCAGTAATGTTCTTTTCTAAGGCATAATTATAAAAGCTACTTAAATGCCCTAATTAAACTAAGGCCTAATCCTGTCAGCTTGTCTGTAAAACTCATTTCCACTGAAGTTTCCAATTTGTCCCAGGAACTCATTTCCAGGAACTGTTCCCCCAAGACCTGTTGCTGTCTGCGTTTCCATCGCAATCTAAAGTTAGTCCGGTGACGTGGGACTGCACGCGACTTTCCAGTTCCCGCTGGATTTCGTCCTCCGCATATAAGGTTAATTAAGCCTGAACCTCACCGTTGGTCCATCTGTTATATTTTTTTAAACCCCATTGTTGATTCTAACAGCAAACAACTCTTACACACCACAAGAGACTTTTAAAAATGGTGGTTGAAATAAAATACTGCGTGAACTTAACCAACATGCATGTTCAGCAGGGTTGCCATGTTTTCACAACAAAACCTGCCCAATTTACCCTTCGCTGGCAGTTTGATTGACAGGCGATCTGACCAATCGTAACCCAGAATCCGCCATTTTGCCTGACAAAGCAGTCAGAGGAGTTAGTAGATTAACGTTGGTGAACTTGTATTCACGTCTTTCTGCGCTTGAAACAACATTCCTTCTGATGTTCATTCATGTTTAATTGATACTATAAATGAACCAGTATGAAAAGATGAACGGTTCACGAGCCGCTTGAATCTGTCACGACACATTAAAGAGACACTATACGCAAAACTTCTCGAAAAAAATTTCAATATTTTAAATATTAAACTGTTTCATATCAAAAGTAACTCGCTCTGTCTTGTATGTCGACGTGTTGTCAGTGATCTCTTTGTTCTGCGATGTATTTTTCACTGTGAGAACATGATGTGTGGCGCATTGCTTATCGGACATAGCAACACTAACTAAAGGGTTCGGGTCTTCGCGAAGGGTCAATTGCTACTCAAAACAACCCCGACCGTGTTTCAGGGAGGGTTCTAAAAATCACATTCCGGGGGTTAAAATCCTCTTTTTGACGGGGTTCCCCTGGTAAAATTCGCATTTGGGGGCCAAATATCATGTTATTTGCAGTCGCTTCAACCCGCGAACATGAAAAACAACCTGCGGCGACCGTGATAAAGTACCCCAATTCCGCGGGAAAACAGCGGACTTGGCAACACTGATGTTCAGCGCCCAAATTCCACCTGGCTTGAACCTTCTGAGGGGGGAATTTTTAACCTGGACAGGTTCACACAGAGTACCACAAAAAGTCGCTAGTTCCTGAGGAAAGAATTGAATCCATACTTACTATATGACATTAATTTAATCGCCCTTTCTCATTTTTGCGCTGACTTTAAAAATTACTTTGGATTGAATTTAAATGTAGAACCTTGTAGAATGTTTAAATTAAATTAAATGTAGAATTCCGAAATTCATGTCACTACCTGATGTTCATTTTTTTTTTTGTTGCTGTTGGCTTTATTGTTGTTGTTTTGTTCCTTATCTTACATTCTCTGAACTGTTAAGTATTGTACATTTTTTTGTTCTGTATTTGACAGCTATTACTGAACTGAAAACAAAAATGGACAATGACAAGTAAGTAGTAAGTATGGATTAAATTCATTATACACATTCGAGAAGTCGAATGAAGTAGTTGCTTTTTCAAAAGCAGTCTCTCTCTAAGTTTTATGTAATTGTGAAAAGATTGAGTTTATCTGAACTGGTGTTTGATACGGACTCGTCCAGTGTTCGGCGCTGTCCGCGGCGGATGGCGGTCATGCTGTGCTCAA
Source organism: Opsariichthys bidens (assembly GCA_037194245.1). Classification (NCBI taxonomy): domain Eukaryota; kingdom Metazoa; phylum Chordata; class Actinopteri; order Cypriniformes; family Xenocyprididae; genus Opsariichthys; species Opsariichthys bidens. The sequence continues at coordinate 10,795,808 of CM074290.1, read as the reverse complement.
TGTTCAGATGCGGCTTGCGCTGTATGAGCGTCTCCATAGTCTCAAAACTGACAGATCCGTTGAGATGCGCGTGCAGCTCCTGAACGAAAAAAAACAACTATTTTCATTAAAGTCTGGAAATACATTGGGTTGAGCTCATTAAAAGATAATCAATGTTTTATTAACTGATCTATTTTTATCTTTCCTACCACTTTGGGCAGCTGACGAAAAAAGAGATCCGCTTCTGTGTCCATCGCTGTTTCCGTCGCGCGAGTGAATTTCGAACAGAATCCACCGCGATTGAATGACACATGAAGACGGACTGTTTTTCCTGATGCACCAAAGTCGCGTTGCAGAATTGAGTCTTAGACAACATCGACCTTTGAAAGTAGTTCCCACACTGATTCAAATTGAACTGGCGGCAAACTTCACGAGACTGACACCAGAGCTATTTTAGTATCATTGAGATGCTATTGTAGTCTTTATTAATCATTTTCACTCATGTTTATTTTTATGTTTTACGTCATTAATTCATTTATATTATACGTACTTCATTTGATTTTAGTTAAAATGTTAGTAATTATTCATTTTTAGTGGTTGGCGCTTTTTTTAAATAAAATGTTTTATTTATTTTTGTACTACACATATTAATTTTAGCATTTTAGTAATAAAATGAAAAAAAAAATGCCTTGGTAACAAGCTGAAATATGTTTTATTAATATAATATATCAGTGTGACATTAAATAAATAAATATATACAAAAGGAAATTATAAAAAAGACTGTTTACAAGTTTATATTTAGGTTCTCTTTTACCAAAAAAAAACAATTAAATTTTTATCAACACATTTAACATAAACACGTCATTATACTGACTGAGTACATAAAAAGGTCCAAATACATACACGATTTAATAGTATTAAGCAGTTTCGTATTTTATACCTTTTTAGTAATATGTATTCAGCAGCCTGGAATACTGTATTTACTTTTGTAACATTTTCCGGCTTTTCTAAAGTCGATGTAGTACAGTCAATCACATATAAACAAATACAACATATTTTAAGCACGAAAGAACAACAAGTAGAAATATGTTAACTTATAATTATTGCCTTAAGCCACTATTATGACAAAGCATAACATGTATACAGTGTGGCCCACATTATTTGCAATATCAACAAACACTTCAAATGTATATATGATTGCTTGGCTTTGGGTAGGAGCTTGTATTTCACAAAGAATCTCATTACAGGGATGCCGTTTATGGATCTGATTTATTCCCTATATTCTCCCTGAAGTCATCCGATCCTCGATCAGCAGTCCAGCTCTGCCTGGATTACATGACTTCACACTTTTCAGCCGACTGTCTGATGTCTTCCAGGGCGGACTGAGCCTTCTCTTTTATCTGATCAATATCTACGTTCTGAATGTTGGTCAGCTGACCCAGGACAGACTGCTTTTGCTCCTCCTCCTGGTTGTCCTCCGCGATCATCTTGGCCAGTTCTGTGGGCAACTCCACGTCATCTGCCGCAGCCTGAATTTGCGTGTCGTCCAGTTCACTCTAAATAAAATGTACAAGTTAATAATCTAATAAACTAGCAGGGTTCACATAGTGCATTTAATTAAAGTGATGTTTACTTTTGGAAGGCGATATTTGTCCCTGAAGTGGCTCCTGACCGTGGCCCGTTCAGCCTTCTTCTGGGCAAAGCTGGCATCTCGCTCGATCCTAGTTGAAAAACAGAAGTTAGTTTGACAAATAATTATCCTTAAACATCATTCACTGAAATGTACGATCATAATATTATCAATATGAATTTTTCTTTAGGGTAGATGTTAACTTTTTATGTCTAGGACAATGTAATACGATGCCATTCAGAAACGCACACAATAGAAGAAAAACCGCCGCCTATGCATTTCTGCAGAGGAGTCACTGTCCTCAAGGCCAAACCGGAGAAACACGGATCTGGAGAGCAAGGTGACATGCACTATTGATTAAACCACAGAAATACAGGAAGCTGGAGATAAACATTGACCTTCTCTACAGCTCCTTGTATTACATTTGAACAAGTGACTGTGCAATGACATTTGTGTATTAAATTCAAACAGGAGGGATAGGGTCCTCATAATTTGATAATATATAAACATAAAATGTTTAAAGAAAATTATTATTGTGGCATTGATCATTTATCGGTGTCAGGAAGGAACAGCCTCCTTTTTTTGGTAAAGTGGAATTTGTTGTTGAATAAAGTAAAATATCTGGAAATTATACAAATATTAAGACAATTATTTATTAAATTATATGAAAAAATAATGCATCAAATTATTATTTATTAAAAAATTCGAATTAATGTTACGCTATTACCAAACGAAATAGACAATTGAGGGAAAATTATGAATATATAATATTATTGCAAAATATTTCAAATCATATTCTTCCGCTGAAGAAGTGTGGTGAATCTTACTTCTCCTCCGCCAGCTGCTCTTGATATTGCTCGAACTCTTCGTGTGTCATTCCTTTCGCTGCAGCTTCTGACTTTTCTCCTTCTGGCTTTTCTTCTCCCAGACCCCCGGTAAGATCCTTCAGCTGCCCCCCTATCATGTGTTTAAACATAAAAGCCATTGGTCTTTTTTTTTACTATACAGATATAAATCGCCTGTTTCTTTGGATAATATGCCAGTCGCTTGAGAAAGTCTACTTTTTCTGTCGCTACAAACACGCGACGATGAAAGTAGCCTAGATGTTTTCCTTTCTTCCGCTCAATTCAAGTTTCAGCAACAAATATTTGCGGAGGAATTCTCTCTCTCTCTCTCTCTCTCTCTCTCTCTCTCTCTCTCTCTCTCTCTCTCTCTCTCTCTCTCTCTCTCTCTAACTCTCCCTCTCTCTCCCTCTCCCTCTCTCTCTCTCTCTCTCTCTCTCTCTCTCTCTCCTCGCTCCCCTCGCCCCCCCCTCTCGACGCTTCTGCTTACATGATTGAAGGTGAGGCTCAAAAACATTGCAAAATTCTCCAATTACTGACAAAAAACGACAAAGTATAATATAAGTATAATAGCCTATATTTGATGTATTTATTTTTTGATAAAATGTTTTGTTTTTGCATATTAGCTTCCAAATTGTGCTGTGTGTTCTGGATCTGAATTTGAAAATTCACACTATTTTTGTAATATGTTGCCAAGATTAAGTTAGTTTGTCATTTACACAGGGTTCAGTGAGGAGAGAAATGCTGTGATGAGGCTCTGACAGTGACAGGACAGACAGATGTGCCAACAAACACAGACATGCATGTAAACAATGAGTATAAGTCATATGTGACATAACAGAATGGGAATACTATATATATATACAATTTTTCAGTTTTTGTATCAGATGTATTTTGACGAACTAAATGTCTTTTTATAACTGATGACACTATACTTATGTATATGTATACTTATACTTATACTGATGACAATGAAATACTTTAAATTTAAACTATTAGGAGACAGAAAATACTTTCATTGTATTTTTGAGGCCTCCATTAATGACGGCCCGTGGGCTCGTTGAGTCAGTGTGAGTAACGATGAGCTGCGACTGTCACTTCTTTCCTGTGTCGAGCAAATCACAGGGCTGCTCAAGTAAAACACCTCGGTTTGCGTCGACTAATTGTATTACATACAGCGTTAGAGGCTATCATTTATATGATTTATATTTCTATGCTAATAAGATTGAATACAGTCTTACAGCTGTGGCAATATCACAATTATTTTTGGTCAAGATCCTGTATTGAAAAAGCAAGAAGTAAACGCTCTGTAAAGTTTACTCCAGCACATCCCAAAGACTTTCAGTGAATTTAAAGGGTTAGTTCACCCCAAAATGAAAATTCTGGTAAGACTTTACAATAAGGTTCATTAGTTAACATGAACTAATAATGAACTTTTTGAAACATTTACTAAAACGTTATTGAAATCTTGTTAACATTATTTAATGCATTTTCATTAACTAACGTTAACAAAGATTAGTAAATATGGTAACAAATGTTGTAATGAATGGGCGAGTCAGCGGATGAGATCCATATGCAGCCTTTATTCAAAAACCTAGTCAAACAGGCAATGGTCAAGAAAACAGAAAACAGTATTGGCAGGGAACAGGCAGGCTCGTGGTGATAATCCAGGCAAATGATCAGAAAGGCAAGCAGCAAGATAATTAATATCTGCATTTATGGCAGATAAACATAAACAGACAACGGTAACAGGCAGGATCAGACACAGGTAAACAAGACGGGAATGAACGCTAGGAAATGTCACACTGGGAAAACAAGACCTCACAACTAAGTGTGTGTGCGTAGGGCTTAAATAAGGCTAGGGTAATGAGCATCAGCTGGAGCCACAATCAGTGACAGGTAAAGGAATTCTGGGAAATCTAGTCCGTGTATGTGAGTCCATGAAATTGGAGGACGACCTCTGGTGGCAAGTGAATGGAAGATGACGGACGGGATTCATGACAAATGCATTGCTCAAGGTTAGTTCATGTTAGTTAATACATTTACTAATGTTTAACTAATGAACCGTATTGTAAAGTGTTAGCAAATTCTGTCATTAATTACTCACCCTCATGTCGTTCCAAATCCGTAAGACCTTCGCTCATCTTCAGAACACAAATGAAGATCTTTTTGATGAAATCTGAGAACTTTTGACTCCTCTATAGACTGCAATTTAACGTCCACTTTCAAGGCCCAGAAAGACACTAAAGACATCGTTAAAATAATCCATGTGTCTGCAGTGGTTCAACCTTAATTTTATGAAGCGACGAGAATAACGACAAAAATAACGACTTTATTCAACAACAACTTCTCTTCCCTTGCAGTCTCCTACGCAGTTGACGGAGAAACCGTAGTGCAGCGTTTCCGTATTTTCGTCAGAATGCCGGCTTAGTATTGGTCGCCGACGTCCACCTGAGCAACACGACGCATGCGCGTGATTCTGACGCAGGAGCCGGCCAATACTCGTAGAACCCGGAAGCCCTGCACTGTGTTTACGACGTGAACAGTATTTGCCTATTTAAACCCAAACAGCGATATATATATATATATATATATATAAAATCACTTTTCTGAAATGGCATGAATAATACACATTTAAACGTCTTCTTCGAAGGATATTATGAACTTTCCCAAATACAAAGGTGAGTCAACGCTTTGTACCATTTGGGAGAATTTTAACAATTACATTTGCTGTGAACATTCATCTTGCTGAATCCAACTGCTTTCAGATGGAAATCTCTGATAATATGAGAGTTTATTCAGAGATGTCGCACTGAATCCATTATCATATATGTTTTAAACATGACCAGCTGCAATCTCATTTGTCCTTATTTGTCCAGCGAAGAACAAGAGACTATATTGAATTACATTTTGGGTCTATACAAACAGAACAGGCCCTTTGCCAAACCTTGTTGTCTATGAGGGTCAATGATTCTTCAGATAAATGCCAGGGCATTGAGAAGGTTTTTCCCTCTTGCCTGAAGCAGTGCCCCAGCGAGTCAATTCTCTGTTCAGCATAACTCTGAATCACTGTACTCAAGTACCCTTCATGAGGCACATTTCTGGCCAAAATGCAAACAGCAGAGGCATGCGTTTTGCATGAGAGAAGACTGTCATGAACGTAAGCATCGTGAGGGCTCCACTTCTAGTGTTGATTGGGATGTACAGTGGCATACGAGCTCCCTTAGGCTGGGCGTGGGTGAAGGCCGGATCCGAGCCTGAGCCCAAATGTCATGGGAGAGATGTAAATGGGGGCTGACGAGCATTGCGGAGCGCATCTAAACCTACAGCTGGAGGAACTTTGGTATTTTAGAGAATGAAACTTAGCATGTCACTTAATGTTGCTCTCTTCAGGCAAACGCATGAACTCAAGAGATAAAGACTGAAGAAACTTTACAATCGTAGCTGCTATTGACTGCTTAGTCAGTTTAGGCAGGGATAGTGATATGAATGAAGCAACATTTCTGTTCTTCCCTCGTAACGTGAGATCAGAATCATTTCCTTTAAACAAAATGGTTAAATTAAACATCCCTTGGCAATGTCTTCCACATTGGCCACAAAACAGAGCAAATCGTGACACATGCATGGTGACATCCACAGTCAAGCGTTCTGGCGTGAAGCACACAGGACGCCCGAGGGGGAAGCTGAAGTCCCGTCTCCCTGACTTACCTCATTCTTCCTTGTTAAGCAGGGAAGCTTGCGTGCTTGAAGTTTCATTAGGATTTCCGTATCTCACTTTTAAGGGGAAGTACTACTACAGGTGGTTTCCTTCCCTTTTCTTTTGAAATAAAAAATTTAAATAAAACAGGAAATCAACATACAGTAAATTAAAATATTCATCATACTTTTATAATATGCAATGAGTCCCAGCTTATCTGAAGTGGTTATGTATATAATTTTATTAATTGATTTTAAAATGCATTAGAAATGGTAGATAACCACTTCAGATAAGCTGGGACTCATTGCATATTATAAAAGTATGATGCTTAATTAATCAAGCAATATTCAATTCAATCAATATATATAATCACTAAAAAGTTTCATTAAATTATATATATATAAAATTAAAAAAATATATATACATATATTTTAATTAAACTTTTTATAGATTTTTTTTTAGAGATTATTGTATTCTTATTGTATATATTTTACCAAATTAACTACATTTTTAAGAAAACATTTCAAAATTAATATGCATTCATAAATGACTATGTTTACTTTCAACCAGGGATATCAAGGGGAGTATTCTTGGAGTCCTTTCCTTTGGAAAAACGCCAAATACGCAAACTCTTTATCGGATTATATGAATTATCTCGTGAATAGAAGTTTCAAAATACAGAGTAAAAAAATAAAATGCAATTCTCCCAAAATCATCATTTATGCAAGTTGAAGCTCCATTAAGAAATGAATTCAATTATTTGTCTATAACAGAGAAATGCAAACATCTCATTGTGTTGGTATGTTTTTGTTCAAGTGATTTTGTTGTAGACCAGAGGTGGATTCACCTTCACTGAAAACCACAAATACAGCATTTCAGCGGTTTAGGTTTCATTCCAGCTGCACGCTCATGAATCTTCCTCATCTTGATATCACGTTGCGGATACATGCGCCGAGCAGAAATACGGCTTTATATAGATAGAGCAGAGAACAATCCCATCACATGCTGGTTGAGGTGCTTGTGATGTGATTTTTAAGACATCACATATGTGGAGCGAACCCGCAGGGCATCGGTATTATTATTACCGTTTCATATACACGCATCAAAACCTTAGGGTGAAAATCTGTCATGTGTCACTGCTATACAGGCAGAAGTTTGTATAGATGACGTGTTTCCTCTCTGGGTGCGTTTAGTTTATTTTGACTGACCTTTAAAATGTTTGGTCACATTTAAAAGCACATAAACACACATTCAAAGCTTTTTGGCAGCCTTTTATTTTTTTGTCATTTATCTTTTGTTTTTATCAAACTGTTCAGATGGAATGATTTTAACTGAAATATGGCAGCAAAAAAAAAAAAAAAAAAAAAAAAAAAAAAAAAAAAAGCAAAAGTCAAGTCCGTTGTAAAAATCAGCATATAATATATAACAAATCTTTCACAAATCTGTATTTGTGGCTTTTTTCGTATGATTTCTCTGTGTTAACTTTTTATTATATATTTTTATTTTGAAGTAAAGGGATAGACCCAAAAATAAAAAAAAAAATCTCTCATTTACTTACCCTTAAGTTCTTTCTTCTGTTGTACACAAGAGGATATTTTGGTAACCAAACATTTTCGAATCCCCATTCACTTCCAAAGTATGAAAAAAAAATACTACGAAAGTCATTGGGGACCAGAAACGTTCTTCAAAATATGTTCTTTTGTATTCAACAGAACAGAGAAATACAAACCATGTTCATTTTTATTTTTGGGTGAACTATCCCTGTAAAGCATTTCAGCTTCCACCCAAGCCACATCTCTTTTAAAAGGCCTATAATGTCTATATTCATCCTTTCTGGTTGAGGCTCAGACTGACAATGTTTGGAAAGATGAGAAAGACAACAGGAAATCAAAGCACTTGCACACACCATATTTAAAAAAATAAAATAAAAAAACAAGCTCTGGGGTGAGACAGACTTCTGGCGTGAAGGCACTGTGAAATGGAAGAAAGATTCTTTCGTGCATTTCATTGGCTACTGGAATTGAACTGTTTGGGATGATCATATGGTTTCCCTAAGTGCCAATTATTGTTCTTGGGTGTAAGGTTTTGCAGAAAACCTGCCTTATGGGTGCCGAATGTCATTTCTCATGATTTTTTGTTTTGTTTGTTTTACAGGCAGATTTAGTAGTAAAGCTGATTTTTATCTTTTTTGGCAGAAAGTACAATATGACTATCAAAAGTCTGTAATGAGGGAGCGAAGACATGAAGACATATCAGAGGAGGCTGAAGATCTTATGATTCAAAAAGAGGCGAGTTGGTGTAGAGAAGGCCAGCCTCCCCAAAATTAAGAAAATCAAGCCATGAAAAGAATGCAAAGAAAAAACAAGGATGCGCTTGCAAAAGAAATTTCTGCTTAAGTTTCTCAAGTCCACGGCTTTAAGAGTAGATTTTGGTCAGATTGTATGAGAATGGTCCCATGGAGGTCTTCCTCGTGTTTTTCCTTTAATTTCTGTCTTTTATCGGTACAGCTCATTGGTTATGATATCTTGAAGTTTCTCTCTCAGTTCTCTGAAGCTGGGCCGCACCACAGCGTCCAGAGTCCAGCACTGCTTCATGATGTCATACACCACTGCCGGGCAGCCGTCGGGGGCGTCCATCTTATAACCCTTCTCTACACGTGGGACCACTTCCTTCAGAGGCTGTAAGAAGACAGGACGAAGGACACCGTGACTTAGGAAGAATGTGCTGAAGTAGACAACAGTGTCCTCTACTGGGAGAATTTGTTTGGAGAACATAATTCTAAGAATTAGATATAATGGGGTATGCGCAGAAGTCTTGCAAACACACCAAAATATATTTTATATATTTTAAATATTAAATTAATATATAAATAGCATTACAAAATTATATCATTAATAATATCTAAAATATAAAAAAATATTGACATTTAGATTAAAAATGTATTAGAACCCCATTTTTGGTCGAAATTTATTTTAATTGAAAAAAAAAAAAAATTGTAAAATAATATCAAATAAATCATCTATTAACTATTAAATATTAAAATGATCACAACTGTATTTTTATTTGTCATGTTTGTTCTTTATATTTTGATATAGTACTTTTATAACAATAGTATGAATTTTTTTTTTGTCATGTTTTAGCATTTAAGTTATTTGAAGTGACTTGCACATTAATTATAATATCCTATTTTAGTTTTTTAATTTTTTTTAATGTTTTTATATAAAATGATCACAAATGTACTTTTTATTGGTCATGTTTCTGCTTTGAAGTGACTTATAAAACCCAATTTATTTTAGTTATATTAACTTAAATTAGATTATTAATAAAATAATAATTTAGTATATATATGTGTGTGTGTGTGTGTGTGTGTGTGTATATATATTTTATTTGTCATGTTTCTGGTTTGAAGTGACTTACAATTCTTGGATATGGTACCCGACCAAAGGAATAGATCTCCCACAGTAAGATGCCGTAGCTCCATACATCTGATTTAGTGGAAAACTTCTGTTTTCAGAAAGGTAGAAAATAAAAAGATAAGAGGATGTTTTTGAGTCTACCTCTTGAATGTCTCCATTTAAACATTAAAACAAAAGCAGACAACAGACCTTCTCTCGTAAGGCTTCAGGTGAAGTCCACTTAACCGGGAGTTTGGCAGTATCTTGAGTAGATGACGCTTCCTTGGTGAGGCCAAAGTCGCTGACTTTTGCTATGTTGTCTTCTGACACTAGAACATTACGAGCCGCCAGATCCCTGTGCACAAAGTTATTGGCCTCGAGATATTCCATCGCCTTGCAGACATCCCTAAAAAATGAATCAAAAACATAAATAAAAGAAAACGTTTTGAAAATGTAAAAACTGAAGATTTTATTAATATTATAATTAATTATGAGACAACGTTGAATGAGTAAAGAAGTGATAAAAAGCAACTCACATTGAGAAATTGATCAAACGATCTCCACCAATAACAGTACGTCCTCTGGAGCGCAGATAGTCCACAAGACTACCCTGAAGAAAGAAATGAAGACATCAAAATAATCCTTTAAGAACATCATGTCTCAAAATATCATTTGAAATGCCTAAACAAGATGAAATGTATAAGGATAGTAATTCTCTGTGTGGAATCACTGACCTTGGCCATATACTCAGTGACAATGAAGAGGCTGCCCTTCTCTTCCACAATCACCCCCAGTAGCTGTACCAAGTTATTATGCCGTAATTGCCTGCAACAGTCAATATGAATATTGATATTTAAATATATCTATATATACACAAAGCCTTATTTTTTTATTCTCTGAAATATTGGATTCTGTTTCGTCAGTCGGGGGACATACGTCATGACTGAAGCCTCTGCAACGAAGGCCTGCGCTGTTGCGTCATTTTTGATACATTTCACCGCTACTTTCTTGCCTCTGTAGTCTCCAACCATCACATCTAAAAATCAAAAAGAGCATATTTTTGTAAGGCTGGATGAATTATTGACTACCTGTGTAGTTCATGGTACTGTTAATATATTTGTGTTGATTTTATAAGTAGTGTTGGGGGTTACTTTTTTTTCAAGTAACTAAAAATATTTGAGTTACTTTTTCAAGTAAGTTACTTTGTTTTCCCATTTACTGACGGACAGCTCTCCTGTCCCCATTTTGAGAGAAATCGTGAGTAAGGCGTTGAGTGTGCTGTGTGAACATGATGGTTAGTAGTTCTAGACTAAACGTGAGCAGGCATTTACTCAACAAAAACAGATTTTAGTATTCCTCAAAACAGTGAAATACAAACTCAGAATATTACACAAACCTGCAAAAAACAAAAAAAGCAAATATACTTTATGCATTTAATCTCACTTTATTAACCAAAATTGATACCTGAACCAAATTAATTTATATCCACTGATATAGATGCCATTTCCAATCACAAAAAAGCATCCCAATAGTACATTCGTACCTCCAAACTCTCCCTTTCCAATAGTTTGGATAAGCTTCAGTTCTTTTCTATTCAGAGCCCAGCCACCTGTGGGAAAGCAAGATTTATGAACTTATTAAAAATGCATTTCATAAAACAAACTGAAGCCATGCAGCCATGCAGCAATTTAAACCTGTATAAATGAAGAAAACGTCTGTGTGAATACAGTCAATAAGTCTCTTACTTCTAGAGAACTCATCCTGGGCCGCCACAGTCCCCTCCATGAGTTTAGGTTTGATAAGTCTGGTGCAAAGTCCATCTGCATCTTTAGTGTAGTGCTGTTAAAATACACACACAATTAAGCTCAGTTAAAAAAAAAAAAAAAAGTACCATGGCAGTATAATAAAATATTCATCTCAGCTGATAATACCCAATACTATGCTACATTAAATTCAAACAAATGATCACTTCATTGAATTATGCAGAACAATATGCAAATAAATGCTATAAAACTATACTATATAAATCATATATACAAAACTGAAATAGGAAAATGAGACTCGAATGTGCCGTTTAAATGGACAATGACTGAAGTTTTACAAATATTTTGTGCTTTCTTCCAATAAGCACATGCAACGTAGTAATCTTTGATTGCCAACAGAGTGCGCTGTTGTACATGTATGCTCCATTGAGTTTCCTCTCCTCAGAGGTCAAGTCCACACAGGCAACAACATTCTTATCATTTCAGTGTTGAAATACGTGTTTGTGATTCCATATGTCTGGACGCTATAATCGTGTGGCCAGACGACGAGATAATATTGTTACATGAATGAAACGGCATCGATTGAGCTGTTGAAATGATCTGGAACCTGCGCTCGTTTCCTCTTTGTCACTTCCTCGTTATCAACTATTCCAGGAAATGAAGCGCGCGCGCCGTTCTCATACACGCGCTCAAAATAACAACACATTTGCATGACTAGACTAACAGTTCAGCAATTATTGGACATACAAAAATAACGGTTTACAGTTTTGATTAATTTTCCAGAAATCCCTCTAATATACTGATTTGCTGGTCAAGAAACATTTATTATTATTATCAGTGTTGAAAACGTAATATTTTTGTGGAAACCGGATTTTTTTTTTCAGGACACTTTAGTTAATAGAAGGTTCAAAAGAACAGCATTTATTTGAAATGGATATCTTTTCAGCATTATTAATGTCTTTACTAATAATGAACCAGTACAGGCAGCCCAGAGTTGTATTGTGAACACAAATGAGCGACAACAAACACTAAATGGATATGGTACAACAGTATCAGTTTGTGGCTTTTATTTCCTATATCTCCACTGGTTTTCCGAGGAATGTTATTGAGTGGATTGTGGGAGGAATATCTTCTCTGGTAGTCTAATCACTATGGACATAAAGCCTTATTGTAGACTGTTTAAGACTCGTCCACTTTGGAAAAAGCACAACTGTTCAGCTGAGGCTATAAGGGTGGGAGAAAGAGAGAGTGACTGTAGCCAAAATTACACTAAAGAATGTGTGGAATTCTGTAATAGAAAGGGTGAGGAAAGACTTGAGGAACCCAAAGTGTTTCTGACCACTAAAGCCACCCAGACCCCAATCTAGAATAACCAGAGCAGAACCATTATCAACACTTAACTGAGAACGGATCACTGGTTAATCACACAGACCGACCCTAATAAAGCCAATGACCAGTGGAATAAAAAAAAGATATGTAAAATTATACAAATTACTGTCATTTACATCTTACATCTATGTAAATCAGCCCTTTTTAAGGCTCTCTTTTCATTAGCGGTGCTTGCAAAGGCTTTGAATGTTACCTCAAATGATTGCTTGTTTGAGAAGAGGTGTGCAATTGCTTTTTAAAGCAAACGGATGGGCACAAAATTCAAAACTTTTTTTTTTTTTATTAACTAGTGCCAGTAAGCAACCACCTCGAACATCCCATGAGATTCATAGAAATGCACTAAAACCACTCAGAACATCTAAGCAAATCAGACAGCAACACTCTGGCAACCACCAATAACAAGCTTGTACTTGTGACAAGCTGGCATCCAAATATGAAGACGTTAGGGTCCTAAAATATAAAGGTAGCTTGTATATTCTCATGTATAAAAATCCATTGATACTGTGAAGACAGCAAAATTAAAGCTCAATTGCTTAAATTATACAATTGGCTTTTATATTGTGTTTGTACTAAAGCGACCTGCTAAAATATTATCCGATTTACAAAAAAAAAAAAAACCTTTATATGGAATGTATGGTATGGAATGGCATAGTATAATAGAATAAAATAATTAGGGCTGTTTAACAATTAATCGGATCCAGAATAAAAGTTTGTTTACATAATGTGTGTACAAAGTATACTTATTTGTATTAATAAACACATATAAATGTATATATTTAAGAAACATATAAAAATCAATATTTAAATATACATATACATCTATACAGACACACACACATATATATATATATATATATATATATGTGCATTTATAAATAAAAAATAAATGTGCATAGTACAAACACATTATGTAAACAGAAAATGTAATTCTGGATACGATTAATCATTAAATAGCCCTAAAAATAATAAAAACAGTGTAAATACAATGGTATACGAGAAAAATCAAAGAAATTACTATGGTATGATTAATATATCAAAGTAACATGGCATTACCTCTGTACCCCAGTGTTGCTTTGTTTAACTCATGGAATGTCCCTCACAAAAACATTTGTGACATACATCAAGAATAACCATCTTTCCATTAAAACACTCATTTCACAGCTCTTGTTTAGCAGTGACACTTCCTCCAACACAGCCTGGACTGAACCTTTGACCTCAAAGGACAAGGTGTGCGTGTACAAAATTGTTTCCTGGAGTCTATCGTAAATGCTTGCTTCATCTCTGTGGCCAGTGTGTCTGATGTGGACTGACTTCCTGTTAGGGCTATTTTTGGCTTTGTGTGTGGCGATCAATTTGAAAATGTTGACAGAGGCGGTGAGAGGACTCACAGGAAGAAGCTTGATGGTTTCACAACCCGCTGGGTTAACTTTGGAATGCATTTGTGCCGAATTTTTAATATATACATTCATATTTTACCATTCATTGAGACCCTAAATAGGCTTGTTAGCTGTAAATATACAACCAAAGTCTCTTTAAGTTCCCCCCAAAATGAAAATTTTATCATCATTTACTCACCCTCATGTTGTTACAGACCTATACAAGTTTCTTTCTTCTGTAGCACACAAAATAAGATTTTAAAGAACGTTGCTATCCAACGTTGCTATTGAGGGCACCAAATGACTTTCATGGTATTTTTTAAGTCAATGGGTGCCATCAACTGTCTAGTTACCAATTCTTTAAAATATCTTCTGTTGTGTTCAACAGAAGAAAGAAACTCGTACAGGTTTGGAACAACTTCCATGTGAGTAAATAATGACAAAATTTTCATGTTTTGGTTAACTATACCCTTTAAGCCAAGTCATTCCACTTGGCAGTCATCTTTGAAATGCCTCTCAGGCAGCCGTTTCTGTAATTCAAGTACAGCTCCTATCTTTTAGATTGGGGAAACATCAATTTCTCCAAAGCTGTTCACCAAGCTTACGATCACGTTTCAGATTTGTGAATGAATGAAATCTGACAACAACTGTCTCATAATTTTTGTTTTCTTAATAGTCAAAACATGACAAAAACAGCATTTTCAGACTGGACCAGCACATGTGCAGCCCTAAGCGCACAGACGGTTTCTATTGCAACTGGAGCGGCAGTGACAATGACTTTACAATTGGCCATTGATTCAGAAGGCATGACTTATTCTGCCATATTGTCCATTGCTCTTTCTCCCATTCATAGTAATGAGTGTGCTGGGTTTGTATATCAAGAGTCTTTGTACAGCTCTTTTTAGGCTAATCTAAGGTTTAAAAAAGAAAAAAGCCAGTAACCCTCACCTCCATGAGCTGCATGAGGTTTTCAAAGTACTCCTCCTCATCGATGGACAGTTTGCCATTGTGGTAGATGATGCGGTAATGCTCCACCTTGCCATCGCAACTGACACACAGGGTGTAGTCACCAGGGTAGTTAGTGCTCTCGCGCACCAGGAAGAGGCCCGTCTCTGGGGGGTAGAGCAGCCTCTCGGCCTGCTCGCGTGTGATCTTTCCATGGAACCATCTGAGTGACCACAGATATAAGAAAGACGTGTTTGTTATGTGCATCGAGTCAGTATTGCGCTTTAAATCTGGAACAGATAACCTGTTAAAAACATATTCAAAACTTTTGAAGCAGTTCAGCTTCATTTAGAGAGCATTTGTTAAATAAATGTAATCTGAATCACAAAAGAATAAGTTGGTTCAGTCAATGAATCGTTCAAAAGACTCATGAACTTGAGAATTACACTTTGAATCACACACAAAAATGGTGTAGTAATGATATTTTACTATAAAAACATCACAGAAAAACGTATATAAATTTTTACCTCAGTTGTTAAATTGCTGTAGGGACTGAATCGCTGTATTCCGATTGAAAAACAATCAACTCTTATGGAGTCAATTCTTTTAATTGCCTTGGTAAAAAAAAGACTCATGAACCCACAAGTTATTGTTTTGAATCAGTCTAACGCTTTGAATTTCTCCAATGAATCAGTAACATACATATATATATATATATATATATACATATACATATATTATATATATATATATATATATATAATATATATATATATATATATATATATATATATATATATATAATATATATATATATATATATATATATATATATATATATATATATATACACACACACACATACATACATACATATACATATATATATATATATATATATATACTATATATATATATATATATATATAAAAAAATAAAAAGGAAAGTTGTTGTAATAAAGGGGATTTTATTACTTTACAAAATTTTGTTTAGTACAAAATAGTATCAACTGAATAATGAAAAATAAATTAATAACATTTTTAATTTAAAATTATGACCAATTGCTTATAATGTTCTTCATTTGAAAGTCGCTTTAAAATAAAAAGCGTTTGCTACAATTCACAAGAATGACTCTTTTAATGAATCGGTCAAAAATAACCCATGAACTTGTTAGTTAACACTTTGAATCAGTGTTGCTATAATGCTATTTTACTTTTGAAAACACTAAAATGTGTGACAAAGAATAGTATGTTTTGTTTCGCATGTACCTCGGACCAACTATGGAGAGAATTCAGTAAGAAACACGGATTCAGATACATAATATTGTGCACAGGACTGAGAAAAGGAAGCTAAATTACAGGCTTCCAAAAGCAGCGCTGGCCTTGCCTGGCCCTTCTGTGGCTTCTCTGGCATGACAAACATCCAATCTGTATCTCCCAATTACCCACACGTATACATACACACCATCGAAAATAAACCAAAGCTGTGCACTTACCAAAGACTAGACAGAAGAAAAGAAAAAACTGCTACTGTCACAATCTGCAAAAGCCAAACACATCTAAATCTAAACCCTACATTACACATGGTTAAAAGCAGACATCCATATCCCATACATCAAGTTATAAGCTTCAACTGATGCAGCAAGCAAGTTTGTCTTGCCACGCTAAATAAAACCGAGATGTCTGCGTCATTATATCCATTGTTCTCTCTCAAAGCAGCCAGTAATTGAAGAATATCACATGCTCTTTTACAACCGAACTCTAATCATGATGCATGTCTCTGGGTTTTGCATATCAGATGCCAAGAGATGAACTTTTTCCATCGGCCTGAGTGGTGCTATTTGTATAAGTTTCTGATTTCTCCTCCTATTTTAAACAGCTGAACGATTCAAATGGGTCCTTGGGATATTGTTGTGGACCGGAAAGCAGGAAGACATTTGTGTATAATTATAGATATAGTAGGTGATCTGTCATGATATCAGTATGCATGAAACTCACAAACACCCTCTCTTATCGTATATCAAGTGAGGATCAGTGATAATAAATACATCTCATTAAAAAAAAACAAAAAAACAAATGAACTTTGTACTTACGGCATAAGGCTCAGTTTACCGCCAGACTTCACTCCTTCTCTCTTCTGAACGTAGTTTGCTGGTATGGTACCCTCTCTTCCTGCTGAGTTTTTTGCTTTGTACCAGTTTGGATCCTGGAATGAAGCACCAACAAACAAATTAAAGGGATTGTCATTATAATTTTATGTATAGGTCTAATTTTATGTATATTTTATATAATGTTGTGCATTAGCTGTGTGCGCTGAAGCTAAAGATGATCTGCAAACTGGAGCGCTATGCTAGCGGATTAATTAACTCAACGAAACGCATTCTATAGGACAATAATCAGATATTTATACAACATAAACATAATATTATGCGAATGCACAAGTGAACTTGAACTAAGTTACGTGCTGTGTGTACCTCCTGTTGTGGAAGCACATAACACCGCGCTGAAACATGGCAACTAAAACCAAACAATTCACAACTGGTTCTCCAGTCCGGTTCTGTTCACACAGAGCAAATTTTCTGAGAGTGCGATTTTGCGAGTCGTGAAAATGAATTCGGTTATAGAACGTGGTTGTCACTCTCGTAAATAACCGTACTGTATGTGAACGTAACCAAACCAAGGACTCAAATACAGAACTGACAACTGTATTCTGCTGCTGTCTGAACATGGCCTTTATTACAATAGTCATAATGTTATCAGTCCAAATCATTTAATGTTTGAGCTGCATGCACTGAAGCTAAAGATGGTCAAATGGAGCACTTTGTCGCGTTAACTAACTTAACCAAACACATCCTATATGAGATAAATCAGATATACATAGATAAAGTTAAACTTGACTGTGCTAGTCATGAAGTAACTCTGTTGTGGATGCGCTCTTCCGCTAACAACAAGTTACAACATGTGCGTAACAAAGAATTCACAACATTCTATTACAGTAAAGTTCTTATTTAAGTGTCTCAGCTGAAGGAATGAAGGAAAGAATCCATTATTTATCGGCTATATATATATATATATATATATATATATATATATATATATATATATTAGGGGTGTGACGAGATCTCGTACCACGAGATCTCGCGAGACTAAAACGTGACGAGATTTCTCGTCGAGTTGAAAAGTTGTCTCGTCGTGCTATCAGTGAGGGTGAAGTTATTATTCAAGATGCCCCTGCCACTTTCAAATCGTTTGTGTGGAAACATTTTGGTTTTTGGCGCAAGAATAACACACAAGACACAAACAATGTGTAAACATTGTAAGAAAACTATGCCGTACACCTCGGCCAAGGTTGTACAGACTCTTAGGGCCGTTCACATATCGCGCGCATTTTCATTCGCAAAATGAAAGCGACGCGGCACGCTCGTTTTTTCCTGCCGCGGCGAGATGAAAACATCTCAACATTTCAGAATGCCGCAAGCGATGGTTGTGGAGAGCACAGTTCATGGTTGCATAGCAACGACAGACGCTGCAGAAGCGCGAGCTCCCGAACGCTTGCAAAAAGAAGGAGGAAGCGACGCGGCCGCGCTTTCCACGCTTTTTTAGGCGCGATATGTGAACGGCCCCTAAAGAGGCAGAAAGCGTCGCTATTACTGCTAACGGTTGGACTTCTCGGTGTACATACTAACTATATAACAGTTACAGCCACACAATCAATAGTGACTGGGAAATGGTCAACTTTGTACTGCAGTTAAAGTGACACTTACAGTGTTTTTTGAATTTTTTATTTATATGTTTATTTTATTTATACTGTTTAATTTATGTTCAATCTGTAGAAAGAAGTCCACTGAGATTTCTCATGTTAAATTATACAGGGCAGAAAACAACTGGTTGATTTTTGTGGCAAAACATTTAGCAGTGTTTGCATGTTGTTTTACTGCAAATAATTCATTAAAATAGAAGTAAAATGACATGCATTACAAGTTGATTTCAAAATGCACCAACATTTTTGCATTTTATGATTTTCAGTTGAATAAAAGACTATTTTCCCTTCATAGGTTTCATTATTGAGGATTTCTTAAAAATACTATAAAAATCTCGTCTCGTGAACCCAATCTCGTGTCTCGTCTCGTGGGATAGTGGTCTCGTCGTATATATATATATATATATATATATATATATATATATATATATATATATATATATATATATCGGCCTAATATCGGATCGATGGCAATAACAGTACAAATGAACATATATCGGCCGATACCGATATGATGGCCGATATATCGTGCAAATATCTTCTATCTTACTAAATATCTGTGTTCTGAAGAAGTTTTGAAACAACATGAGGGTGAGTAAAAGAGGACAATTTTTATGTTCTGTGACATGTTACTCTAACATTCCTTTTCAGAATTTTACCTTAGTTACTCCAATTATAGTAAGGACATCTCCTTTGCACATGGGCAAGTCCTGGTCTGCCGTTCCAGGAAAGTTGTACCTGGCCACACACTCAGTGCCCGGAGGCCAGATTGTCTAGTAAAAAATAAATAAATAAATAAATAATAATACAATTTGACAAAGAAGTGAAAACATTTTAAGGTTTATGTTACCTCAATGGTAGACATAGCTGAGGGAAATCGTCCTCTCACAGTCAACCCGTTTTAGCCGGTAACATCAGAGCTGAGCCTGAGGCGTACAGCTGCAGCCAGAACTGGCCAAAAACCTGGTGAGAAAGCACATTAATGCATTACTGGAATTAGAGAATACACAATGCTATTTCCAAACACTGAATATAGAGTTCACTTCAATGCTAATTCCTAAAAAGCAGTTTTCAGTAAGACAGACATAGAGAAAATGAACTCAAATTTAAATAATGACTCCAAATTAGACGTACCAAGCATGTCAGCAAACACAGTTTAGCAGCAAATACAGTTCAAGCACACACACACACACTTTCAAAGGGGAAGTGGCGGCTGTAGATTTTCCGATGCCTCAGACAGGAAGAAGGGCTGAGCAGCAAGCAGGCTTGCAAAAAAGCCCGTTCAAGTGTTACTTTGACATTTTCTGCTATTTTCCTGGTTTATTATGTACATCCACTTTGAGACTGTTGCTGTTATTTACATTTATAAAATGTGAAATTAAATTTAAAACTAAATTAAAATATTATTATGGTGATTTAGCTTATTTCAGATAAAGTTGTTTTTTTGTTCACCCCCCAAAAAATAAATCAAACTGCAGCTTTTCAGGCAGATTTTTCTAGTCCAAGCGGCCAATTTTGGCCACAATGTGGATTCGACCATTTACTCATAGATTTGCGAGACTATGTATCTTCATACCAGTGTAAATAAAGCATTGCTGTTCCACAAATAAAACAGATATTACTACAGAAAAAACCTCACACCAAAGCATGAGAATTGAGAACACCAGAAAACAGAAATGAAAAAAAAAGAAAAGAAAAAAATCTAACTTTCACAGTGACAGGAAATATGAATCTCAAAGTTATTATTGCTCTCTTTCCACTATAACAAGTGTTGTAAGGAGAAGAAACTTCTGAACTGAACTTGAACTTAAAACAAATGACACATGCCAGCCCGCAATCCTCATATATAACTCTCATGGGAACAAATTAGCAGGCAGTTAGGGACGATTTCTCATGGGAAATAAACTGCACCTGCAATCGGAACCCAAATGTACCTAAAGTTTTTCTGCTCTACATTAAAAGTGAACAACTGAACAGTTGGTTGGAGGTGGAAATCTAACCAGTTATCTACTCTAAAACAGAAAAAGAGACTTAAAAGTCAAGACGAAAAAGGTATTTGCAACTATTTTTACTTCTATAAATGTCATGAGTGAATGTTTCTGAGTGAAACAGCATATTGAAGTCCATTGGAATCGTTAAGAAAGTAATATACCCAATACGTGGGTCACAAGCCCATTGAGTGGGTCGTCGAGTGCATAGTCAAAGAAATAACAGTCATAAACCATTTCTAAAAGGTTTTTCTGTTGCACAACCTTTATTTTGAAAGACATGCGTGAAAGTGACCGATTTCTGCCAGTAAAACGTGCCTGAGAAAAACACGTTGCCTGATTCAGTATCTTCTGTCAGATGAGATGCTGTCAGTCTATAAATGTGTCATTATTTTAACATTATTTTCGTAACTTGTTACTAAATAAAGTCAAGTCTCAATTGTGTGAGCAATGACAAGCATTTAATGTCATAGTTACGTTGTCAACTACTAAGTCACCAAAAAAGTACCAATAAATTATTGTACCATGGTAACAGTACTTAGTGCAGGTTTGTTTTCATACATCAACTTGACAGTTCCACATGACTGTTCTCTGTCATTCTTTATGTATAACAGTAAATTCATCCTGGTTCAATCCTTCCATCTCATTTTCACAAGAGGTGCAGTGCATGCGGTACACTTGTGAACTAGATATGATATGAGTGCCTTGACCTCATTAATATGTCAACCAACACTGGGTGGCACAAAATTGCAAAGCAGCTCTGGCACAAAAGCTGCAGCAAACCCCACAACATGAAGTCACTTCCTGTCTGAGCTGCCGAGACTAAAACGGTCTTCCTGTATTGGCACAAAGGCATTGGTGGGTGATGAACACTACGGGTTGAAGGGTGCTGGCTAGAGCAGCAGACAGTAAAAGGGCCGCCAACAGCGGCGCAATCCACAGAAGCCCTAACAGTGAGGATATAACACACTTCCTTTTAAAAACACAGTCTTCCCCTGCTGCTCTGACTACCTAATTTTATACTTGCCACTAACAGGAATAACATGAATTATGTAAAGGCAGGAAACTGATTGTCGTTGTAGTGGTTTGCCATTTCAAATACGTCCATTTTTGTCTTTATGGTTATTTCTCAAAATGCCTGACAGAAGAGTTTTATTTTTGTCTTAGATCAGGAGTCTTCCATTTTTTTCAGGGCAAGAAAACCTTGATGAAGGACATGGAGTAAGCTACATATTGCATTGAGTGGTGCATAAAAAAAAACCAAAAAAAAAAAACCAAACACTACACAAACAAAAACAAAAAGGTGGGGGGAAAATGCACCAATGCAGTGAACGGTGCAATAAAACAATGCCACAAGTGGTGTGCAAAAAATAGCAGGAAGACATTTTGTTTCAATATTACTAACCGCCTCTCTTTACCACGCTTGTCAAATAAAGCAGCAAGCTATTAATATCACATTCTCATAATGCAACTTGTTTGGCACTTGAGGCAACCAGTACTTAAGGTATTTTACTAGTGTTGTTTGCTAACGCATGGATCACAATCAGATGTACTTTTGTTAAACATTTGAACAACCCCTTTAACCTCAAGTAATTGGTACATAACTCAACCTAAAAATCATAATTTTGTCTGATGGATGATCCCAGAAGACCCCAACAACACCCTAGAAACCATATAGAAATATAAAGATATGCTAACCCCGTGAAAGCATGAATTGACAGATCTCGCCTGCTTGCATTAAACTGCCGCACTGACACCAAGCTGTGGTTCATATTCACCCAAAACAACCTTAAATGGCAGGAAGAAAATGATGCAATCATGTGAAAACACCTAAAGGCGATGCACAGAGACAGATAAAATGTGTGCCACATCCAAAAAGCAGCATACTGCCAATTCTAAACAATATCAAACCACAAAAATGGCTCATCTAGAAAACTAGAAGCTGACATTCAAAGAGGAACGCATTTCACAAATCAAAATCAATGAGGCTTTTCTGTGATCAGCAACAATTTTGGGGTGTGCCTTGGCAAATCCCTTGTTATAAATGATATCATTGTTTAGGGATTGCATCGTCAGGGCTACGCCTTACACAAGAAAACTTTTCATTCCTCGAGTATCTAAAAAATTGCAGCAGACATTTGGAGGCCAGCAGGCAGCTCAGTGCCACTGAATCCAGGCAACTCTGGTGGCTCAAAGATGACGGGGACTGCAGAAGTTTCCAGAGGGTATGATGTAGAACCAAAGCAATTCCTTTTATTCATAGACTTTGACAAAAGCATCTTTGTATGCCAGAAGTGGACACTTCAACCCCGTTCTAAGCGACGAGAATACTTTTTTGCACAAAATCAAAAAACCAACCAAAATAATAGAGTTAACAATTTATTCAAATGTTGAATAAAGTTGGTTATTTTTGTTTGTTTTTTTCCCTAGTCGTTTCATAACATTAAGGTTGAACCACTATAGTCACATGGACTATTTTAACAACGTCTTTACTACCTTCCTGGGCCTTGAAAGTGGTAATTGCATTTCAGTCTATTGGAGGCCAGAAAGCTCACAGATTTAATCAAAAATATCTTAATTTGTGTTCTGAAGATGAACAAAGGTCTTACGGGTTTGGAACGACACGAGGGCGAGTAATTAATGACAGAAACTTCAGTTTTGGGTGAACTAACCCTTTAAATTTTCCATTGCTTTACCAGTTATTCAGATTGTTGGATAAGTCTATAGTGAATATAAATATGACTATACATTGATGACTTTTCCAGGACAACTTTTTCCTTTATATATTTCCAAATTGTTTATGATTGTTCAGCTTTGAAAAGAAGCCTGCAGTCTATTACAGCCAAACGCCTTTGAACAAAACCGCTTAAATCACAGTTACTGACATTTTGTGCAACATTCAAAGTAAAGCACATGTGAGACCAGTAGTGAGACTCAGTAGGGGAGGCATGACAGTTGCCTCCAGGCTACACGAGGAACCAGGAAACCAGCTTCAATGAGAGAGAACAGAGACGTGATGTGCCCGGAGATAGAACGGATTCCAGCCTGGCAGCCTTTCATCCCTTAAATCCATCTACTTCACATCCTCTTACAAAACATCAGATCACTTACAACCAAGCACAATTACTACTACTACAGGTCAGCATACGACCTTATTCGAACGTTTGGATGCTCTTCGATTCTCCCTTTCAACCACAAATGGGGCATCTTTCAGCATGTTAATTTAATGAGTACAGTCAGTGTGTTTCAGGAGGGCCGCTGAGATGTGTGCTCTAATTTTAGATCCGTTAAGAAGTGCTAATGTGTCAAGTTGTGTGTACCCATGAAAATTTCAGAGGGAAACGCTCAATATCAAGCATTAATTTGCGTACATTAGCCTTCATGCATGCCTGTTCTTCAAAGTTCTTCAGAAAGTCTTTGCTCAACAAAAGGCTTTAGTCTGTAGTTATAATATGGATATAGGACAGTTACAATACAGTACTATCACAGATAGGTTAGCTAGACAGAAAAAAAAAACAAGAGGCGTTATATCGTTCAAACTATAACACTGATATGAGCAAAAACGAGAAAAGAAAACAACTTGGAAAGTACTATATTTTATTATTATTCTCCGATTTAACAAGATCCTCTTGAATCAAATCGATTCTGAGCTTAGTTTTTAACAGCAGATGGCACTACATGCTTTAGAAACACCCGTACTCTGCTTACTTCCAGTTCCTTTACACACACACCACTTAAACCTAAATAATCATTCATAAAGTTCGAAACGGTTGAAGCGGTTGAATCATTGTCCAGCACTCTTCTTCATGAGCATTTGAGTGTGCAGCTAAAAACTAGCCTAGAGCGCCATCTGCTCTTAAAACCAGATTCATTGTATCGCGAAACGAGAATCGATGTATTGTCCCAGACATAATATTATTAATATAGTATAGTATTTATTTTACACATAAAAAAAAAATTGGATTATGCAACAGACAGTATACAACTCGGTGCCTTCACACAGTTAATAAATAAACCATTGGTTTGTTATATCGGCCGCAGTTATGCTAATTGATCAAAAATCGGCCGCCGATACATCGGTGCACCTCTAGTGCATATCCACGGTAACATACACCACCTTAGTACTTTTTCAAGCAATTGTTATTGTACTGCTGAATGTGTGAGAGAAGATGAAGAAAAGCAGCATTATGGAATGTGAATTTCTTAACTTTTACTATCAGTGCACTGGGGCAAGATTCAACAAGCTGAGAGATTCTGACCTCAGGTATTCTGCTCAACACTCCCCCTTTCCCCATCTATATTCAGCACATCACCTGATGACACAATCGTTTCGTGATTTTTTTTTTTTTTAGAAGCTGAACAACACACACAATACAAACAAAACTATGCGATTGTCTCATATTCTAAATTTTAAAAAAGGATTGAATTTTAGTTGTATTGACACTTCATATTAGAGCCCATGTTACAAACATTAATCATTTATATGTAATAATTGCAATAACTAGGGACATGCACGGAGGGGTGGTTGGCTCGGAGCTAGAGCCACTGCCCTTCTGCCCTCATAATTACATATTGAAGTACATGATATTTTAGTATATATATCATCACTTTCACATCCGATTAGACAGTAACATCGACATTGAAATGTTATGAGAAGCTCTTCATACTTCACCAAGAAATGCATGTCATTAATATTCATGCGCAAAATTCCTCTGCAATGGAAGACAAAGCGTTCCTGTGAAGTCCTCATGGAAACGCAGTGTGAAAGAATAATCCTTTTCATTATGAAATATTAAATATGATAGAATATGAATTTTGCTTCACGTTAAAAAGTCCAAATTACACCTAAAATATATATTAATTTTATTTATTTAAAATGATCTGAACTAGGAAATGTGAGATTACAGCACACTCTAATGACAATTCGTAAGTTTTGGTGAATTGGTGACTAATTTATACAATCTTGTTTGTATGTTTATTGTACGATCTGCTTAGGTTTAGGGGTGGATCTTTTTTTTTTTTTATCTTGTATGAATTAATACAAAATTGTCATCTTGTACCATTTGGACATTATCACAAATGCAAATATAACAAGGCCAAAAACAACCCCAATAAATGAGGGTCACACTGGGTGTATATCATTATCCATCATAATTACTCCCAGTTATTTCCTCCTGTTCTGTTACCACAAGGCTTTATAAGTCCACCACACCAGCCAGCGCCATGGCAGGGAGCGTCTCTCACCAGCTTGACCCTGCAAACTCTTTCCCCTCTGGGCAGAGTTGCTCCTACAGCTCGCTTTGATGCTTAATTACACTGCTCTGTCATCTACCGACAAGCCACTGTGACAGTAGGGAGCTCTACAACCAAACACAACCATAAATGACTTCAATTTAGGTTGGTTCCTCTGACAGAAGACTTGGAATATAACACAAGTGACATGGACAACATTTATTTGTACAGTTTTGCACCTGGACAGCGCCCATCCCCTGCAAAGATATTTGACAGTTCAGGACAGTAATGAGCGACATCAGTATCACATGACAGGAAGTGCTGACTTTGATCCGAGCAGTATATTAGAATAAGGAAATAGCATGACAGCTGTAGTCATAATGTGCAGAAAAGCAATGTTCTCGAGCAGAACACCAAAAATGCCTTTCTGAGCAAGAGAAAAGCAGTTTAGCAGCAGGGAAAACCCCATTGAGCAGAGTAGTTCAGAAATATATAAAGACATGAACTCTGATAGACGCAGTGAAGCCTGTCTGAGGAGCTCTTGCAGGTGTGAATTAAATCAACTAAACAGGAAGTGCTGTTTTGATGCTCTTCAAA
This sequence comes from Opsariichthys bidens, assembly GCA_037194245.1. Classification (NCBI taxonomy): domain Eukaryota; kingdom Metazoa; phylum Chordata; class Actinopteri; order Cypriniformes; family Xenocyprididae; genus Opsariichthys; species Opsariichthys bidens. The sequence goes on along the minus strand of CM074290.1, from coordinate 10,769,216 downwards.
GAACGAGCTCTGCTTTTAATGGGCATCTGTACAATAACAAGGACATTCGATACAATTTTAAGCACCGTAAAATGAACCAATGAGGGTGTAAAACTTGTTCTGTGGAAAGCAAAAGGGAATGAACATTTTATGAAGAATATACTGGGGCCGTCAAGCCCCCAAAAGGACACAAAATCACCATAAAAGTACTGCAACAATAGTCCATATGACTTAAGCTCTATATTCCAAGCCTTAAGATTTTTTTGTGGGAGGATCACACTGAAATCCAAGTCAATATTTACTGAAAAACCTCCCATCCTCTGCAGCTTTTGGATCAAATAACTATTAGTAAAAAGGACTATTATAGTTCATTAATATTTTGAATTAGTTTTTATTTTAGTTAAATTTTTAGTAGTTAAGTTTTTCGTCCTTTTCTTTAAATTTTTTTTACTTGATGCTTTAGTTATTTTAGTACATCCAAGTTAACCTTAAAAGAATCAAATTTTGCATGGGCGACTAGCTAAAATAAAAACAGTTCATGTTTATTTAATTCCATTTCAAGTCCTGAAATGTTTTTATGGTTTTAGTTTCAGCTCTGGTAAAAATTCAACTTCCAAATACCATTTTGATGTCAATGGCATCAAGACATCATTTCCGAGCTTCACTGGTGACCACTGGAATATCGCGCACCGGATGTATGGACTATTTATATGACACTTTTACTTTTTGTCATAAATTTGATGGGCAATCCAAATTCACTTTCATTATGGCAGAAAGAAACAAGACCTGGGTACTCTCTCTCTTTTTTTTTTTTTAAATAAAAAAATAATAAAGAAGAGAAATTAAAGTTTTAAAAAACACATGACTGATAATTCTCAATATTTTGAGAACTGTTCTTTTAAAATCTCCACTTTAGCGGGAGGAAGCGATTAATATTAATGAAGGCAAACACACACTGAAGCCTTTCTGCTATGATTTGAATAACTGCCCTTTTAGTATGGGATTTTTTTCTCTTTGAAATATCAGGTAAACATTTCTAGCTTTGGTTACAAATGGCGTCCCATAACAGCTCAAAAATATGAGTGTCCCCAACCAAAACCCCAGTTCAATTATTTACAGACCAGACCCACATTCAGATGTTGTTATTAAACATTTAAGGGGAGCCATGACAACACAACAATCCCAGAATGATGCTGGTGGGGAACAGCACTGCTGGTCCAATCAGAACTGGAAAGGAGACAATGCATCTCAAACTGGGATTAGTCCATTATGCCATCCCGCACCCAAACTAGGCTTTATCTTACACACACGATTCATTTAAGATGATTAAATAAACACGATGGTCCTTCAAAGACACGTTTTTGTCTCATGCAGCAGCCTCAAGTGGCTCTTATTTAGACAGCTGTGAAACAGACCCATCGCATTCAGATTCACAAACACAATGCGCCCATTCTTAGACATTCAGAAGGTTGCAAAAAAACGGAAAGGAGAAAGGTGGTAAAATCAAGCTATAACAGTAGCATAACAAAAGACAACACAGTACCTATGCGTTTCCTAGATGATCAGCCCTTGGTGTCCAAATGCCTTAAAGTTAGAGATGTTTTAGGCTTGTCCACTTAACGTTAGTCCATGTGTGGGTCAAACCTACCAGAATGTATCAACAGAAGATACAGACGTGGTCATTCACACATTCAGCGTTGTGCTTTCAGCAAAAACTGATCTTCCAGAGAGATATCATCTAACATCAATGCAGAGTAGACAAAAAAACCGCTCGTCCGCGCATACAAATATAACGTTACCCCCAAAAACCGTTAAGACAGCGGCGGTTGTATGCGCTTCAATTATAAAAACACAGCGCGTGCACGAAAACAAACGGCTCAGCCAAACATACACAACTGTTGCGGCGTATTACTGACCAGGGAAGTCGATAAATGGTAAGCCGCCTGAAGCGAACAGTTTTTAAGCATTACGGAAGCGCAGCACACCCAGGGGCTACAGCTGTCTTTTACACACAGGCCCTTGAAAAGGAAACGCACTTCTTCAGGCAGCACCGTGAATAGTGCGCATGCGTCTCACTGGTGCGCGAATTTACGAATTCTACTACGTCGAAGGGGTGGCTAATGAATATTAATTAGGTTGCGTGACGTGATTTGCTGAAAGCCGGACGTTGGTAGTCCACTGGCGAATTAACGAACGCTACTACGACAAATGTAAATATTAATGAGGTTGCATCACTGGACGCTCAAGGAAGGTTACCAAGCAACGTCAGCATGAGCTAATTATTATTCATAATCTAGGCCTTTTCCGTGGTAGGATTCGTAATTTCTCATTCGGAAACAGGAGCGACAGCACGCGCTTTCAAAGAGAATTACAACCATAAAGACATTTACACGTAATATTTAAACATTAAAACGAAACATTTTATCCAAGTAAGTTAAATTTTTATGGTATGTGGTAAGGTGGAAAGAGCAGCAAATAAAACAATGAGAGCCATAAAGCGTTATTTCCATTCTCTTGATTTATTCAGTCCTTACACTTCAAGGTTGACAATGAGCATGTAAGGTTTCCAGTGATATCAGAATTATGTTGAACAGATATGCCACTAATTCACAATTAATGGTAATGATTGCATTGTCTAAACCAGTTTACTGAATCGTGTTGCCTTATACAACAGGTGCAGAGATAAATGATAAAATTACCCAACGCTGACAACCTTTATCTCATGCTTTTGTAAAGAAAAAGGCATAAGAATGGAAAAAAAAAAGAATGGAAAGTAGCTTTTAACTTTTGATACTGAACAAAACCTCTCGGAACCTTCAGAAACGAATTCAATGATGTCATTGAGCATCACTAGATAACAAAACGTTTTCACTTTTAATTTTTTTTAAATTGCTCAACAGAGTTTGGTCATAGTTTTCAGAACTCCCACAGAGGAATGATTTAACCTGCATTTTAACATACATTTAAACACATGTAGTGCTCAGGTATCAAGCAATATTCAATTGAAAATTACAATTGGCCTCTGCAGATTTTTTTTTGTGTGTTCAAAAAAAAAAAAAGTTGTACAGCAGTAATATTTTTATTCTCAAGTAACAAGTCAAAGACCAGCAAATGATTTTAGCAACTCTTTTAGTGCTGGATTTGCTCTGTAACTGCTGTATAATTAGATATACATGTTCTCCTATCTGTATTCATCTACTATAAGATGGACCTTTACTTTTTTTTTTGTTCTCAAAACATGGACAGTGCAATATCATTAGCATAATTAACTTATTAATGCTTTCAATAATTGCCTTTTTTCATTCAGTCTTTGCTTACAAGCTCAAAAGCTAATTTCAAGGAGCCCAATGGCTCTTCAACAGCCATCAGAGGCTGCACCAATGACCTTACAGACACAAACATCAACAGAAAAAACTAAAAGAAAAGTCAAAATTCACATTTAATTCTTTCCCAGGACTGAGAGTAGCTGATGTGTAAGGTCTGTTGGTTTGTAAATTTTCTAAACACATATGACAAGCAAACCGTAACATCTGGGACTGTCAACTTTAGTGACGTGACCCCTAGATTGTACATAGCTTAACCAAAAAAGGAAAGGGAACAATGAACATTATGCCAAACCATGAATGGGGCTTATGAACAGAAAACAGACAAAAACAGAAGCAGAAAAAAAAAAACACTAAGTTAAATGTGGCAGAACGAAGAAACACAAAATATTCAAATTTAGAAGATGTCACAATAAAGCTTAAAAAAAACATTTAGTAAAAAAAATAAGTGAAAGCAGTACGTCATTACTGGTGTCAGCTGTGAAACAATTTTTAAGTTCATTGTCGTATATGGATCCTGAACAGTAAGTGCTGCTTATTTAAACTTTGAAGGCATAGGATAAACTGCAGGTACAAACAAAAATTTCCTTGTCTTTATCAGTGCTTCTGAAAACATCACTCATTACCCAAAAGTACCACGTGAGCAGCAAACACTGACGTTTTGCTCTGAAATGGGTGCTCACAATGCAACCTATCATAAAATCACAAAATGATTTAAGCAAGCAGGTTTATTGCAAAGCATGGAGTATCTCTCTTAATAAAGAGAGCCTTGTTTGATGTAATCAAACAAGCAATACTGACTCCATCTGAAACCCAATTAAAGCAGGATCTAATGAGCATTATTTTAAGTACTAAGAGCCAAACAAAAAGGGAAATGAGCTAAAGCACAACAATGTAAGAAAATTTGTGGCATTGGCCAATGACTGCTTAAAATGGTCAGTAATGGTCCAATGGCAACCAGTATCACAAACAGTTTTAGTACATTTACCTTACCATTCAAGTGTGCAACATTTTATCACTGATAAGAACCCAGTAAATCTGTCATATTTACAGCACACTGGGCTTGGTCAACAAAGCAAATAACGCTTTGAAAGAAGACATTTTTGCAAGCAATAAACTGCCTCAAACTCAGTGCCTATAACATTGATCAATCTGGCACGAAAAAAAAGGGCGAAAAAAGGCAAAACCCTCATCTAATGCACATTTTTCTATGCAAAAAATGAAAGTCAGAAAATCTGCACATCTGACTACAAACTAAAACGCAAATTATTCTATTTGAGATGCTGAAAGTAACAAAATAAGATTCAAACATGCCACAAGACCAATTAAGTTGCATTAAGTGTGAGCCAGTTTGAATGTTTTTGTGGAATACCTGCATAATTTATGAATGGGTTATGAGAGTTGTTTCATCTAAAAAGATTAGCCTTGCATATTAAAGCGGCTGTGTGGAAGATTATTGTAAGAATTATGAAGCAGATGCTGACTATACTGATATTGGTTCCACTTTTGATATATCAGGTGCTGGTATCATTTTCCATCACTTCCCTATGATAGGAATCATCACAAAAGTAGAGAAGAATTTGAGGGAAAAAATAAAAAATAAAAAGACTGAGAAGTTCCAGTTCTGCTGCAACATTCAAACCGACATATGTTCATTCTAAAAATCTTTAAGGCAGGTTCAGTGAGCCTTGACCACAAAGGCTTATTCGGAGTGTAGCGGGATGACGAATTTACATCCGAAGGGGGAGTGGTATTTGATCCCCACTTCTTGGAATACCTGTCGGGGAATGCCGATGTCACATAGGTAGACTCGGCCGGCGCCCTCAGACAGAGGCAGCGGGAGGCCCAGAGAAAGTGACCACTTCGCTTCCACGGCATGTGCCTGTCCACTTACTGGAGGGTCGATGCTCAGGACAGGGGCTCGATTTTGGTTGGCCCAGTCGGCGGCGGCCTTGTACCAGGGTTGGTCCCTCAAGAATCCGGTTTCGTGCGAGTCCAGGCAGTTTATGACCAGGTCAACTGGCGTCTCAGGCAAGTCTGAGGGCAAAATGACATTTGTTTGAGATGAGTGGATGATTAGAATAAGGGATACTGATGTACTTTCATTTTTTTACAAAGAAGTCATTTAAGAAGTCACTGACTTTCATAGGTGTTCTGGAATATTATGTAAGGAGGGTGGGTGGATGCAGAGTAAATATGTTTTTGCAATTCAGAGTGGAAGTTTCCGAGACTTCCAAGCCCATCTAAACAAAGCATCAGGTGGGTGTTTGAGGAACGTATGTGAGATACAGAAACCATGCTAAAGGTTTCATGCACCAAATGTGTTGATGGAAAGACATCTTTAAAAAAAAAAAAAGCCTGGATTACACCTGGTGATCCAATAAGCTTTTGTTGATAAAGCCCAATGTTGCTCTTTAATGTTGTTCATATTCTTTAATATGAGTAGGGATAAGGACTGGATAATTACATTAAAGGTGCAGTGTGTAAATTTTAGCAGGATCTATCGGCGAGGCTGACCGCTCGTCCCTCCCTTTTGAAGCACATATTGAAACTACAGTGGCCGACACAGGACGAAGATTTTGTCTGAGACAGCAGAGAACGGTCTCAGCTTCTAATAAATCAGACTATTACGACTACTAATACATCCAGCATAGTGACAGTAAAATTTTCCTCTAACAACAATGTAGAACAAAAACAACAGTGACGAAACATTCTGTAGAGCAGTTTGTCCATTTAGGGTTACTGTATATTCATGCCGGCTCAAAATGGCGACTTGGCATGTTAGGGGATCCGCGGTGTATGTAGATCGAGATGGCTCATTCTAAGGTAATAAAAACAAAACGGTTCATTATGTAATTATATAATCAATTATGTAAAATCTTTATACATTACTGAAAACAGTTTTATATTATATTATATATGACAGTGTATATTATATTGCATTCCTGTCAATAGATCTTCCTACACATACAATACTTTCATTTTTGGTGCTACCTGATACAGAGTACCGATACCTGTATTTTCATTGCATTTGTAATTTTTAAAAAATTTAATTTTAATATAATAATTTAAATAATTATATTTAAATAATTTCAAGTTTCAAATATTGGACAACCAAAAGAACATGAATCACATTAGTAGGCTTATTTTGCTCTGCAAATAGATGTTTCCTTCATTTATTTTTAATAAATTAATAAATGCATTTTTATGCTTAATTACGCTTGTTAAAATGTATTGTCTGAGCTTCTGTTTCTGTTCACTGTTAATTCTATTGTTGTGTCATATTTCTGTTATATTACAGTGCACATTCGAGTGCAGCAGCACAGTAATCACATGACATTTTCCTGTAAATATTTAGGGAACCACGTTATACATAAATCATGTAACACTTCATGTTTTTACGTAGGCAAAATATGATTTAGTTTTAATCCAACTGATGCATGTGTGCTGAGTGAGCGATTAGCGATTAAGTGCATGCAACAGAAGTACACTCTCTCTATTCTTACCGTCAAGTAACATCGTTTTACTTCATTTGCTACTGACATATCCAATCAAACCAAACTTTTCAGCAAAGTCTGTGAGAAAGGGAAGTACGCTCTACATGCTCGCAAGTCTGTGCCTTTTATATGCTTCATTTATCGCTTCATTTATCAAAAGATTAACTTTAAGTGAGCATTACAGCATCTCCATTATCAACAAATAATGATATTTATAAAAAAAAAGTATTTGATATCTTAATATTATAAAATAGTTTAAATGTATAAAAAATATGGCTACTATATATAAACTAGGGATGCTAAAGACTGTCAATAATTTAAGCAATAAACCTTATAGACGGTCGATTAAGCAAGGTCATCATTACAGCTCGTAGTTTTGAGGCGCGTGCGGCTCATGCGCAAAATACGTGCTGCAGACACAAGGAAAAATGAAGGGTAAAGACTAGAAGGGTTACAGCTACGGCCACTGGGTGCGTGCACATCAATTTGCGCAATTTAATATTTATTTAATAACTGTATTTGCAGCATTGTAAGGGTAGGTTTAGGGTTGTGGTAGGTGTAGATGTTAATAAAACACTAAGTAGCACATTTAATTTACGGTTATTTATCCTGAGGTTTTGCCTCACTTCTGGCCGTGGCTGTATCCCTTCAAGACACAACCAAAATGAAGCGAGCGCACCGTAAATATTCTAAATGTATTAATGTCTTCAAGCCATGCAATGGATTAGGCTTGCATAATTAACTAAGGGCCCAAAAAAACCCTCCAAACAAGTGATTTTGCTGAACGTAAGAACTACTTACTTGTGTCAACGCCACAAGAAAAGTACATAGAATAAACAAGTCCTGGTTGATGAATGATGATCTTCCAGCGCTAAATCAAGACCTGTCAATCTGAGCGATCAAACCAATCCAAGTGCGCTCCAGCTGTAAAACAGTGTCCAATTGGTCTCTACACAGGGCTCGAAATTAACTTTACTTGATAGCACTGCTGCTCCCAACTTCAAAAATTTAGGAGCCCCACCGAAAATTAAGGATCACCACAACTACAATTTATATATACATTATAAACAGATTTCTTTTATTTAAAAACAACACCGCATTTTATTTTTTGACAAATGAAAACCGTAGTGATGCACCAACGATTTTTCATGGCCGATTTCCATTTTTTATTATTGTTTTTTTTGGGGGTTTTTTTTGCTAGCAAATTTCAAAACCGGTTGCCATTTTTTGTTTTTCTTTAAGACCAGTTTGGCTTGTTATAGAGCAAATAAACAAGTAAATTTATTTGGCCATTTTAATTAGAGGGACCGCTGCATTTTAATTATGATCCAAAAAAAGATGGTACATACATGTAGCATGAGCAGTTGTTTTTGCTTTAAATTAGATTTAATTACAGGATTTAAAGTAAAAACAGAATGGTCTGACTTCAGATTTGTGAAATTATGCTACATACCTGCACAAAACAAACAGGAACTGTTTGAATTAAAATGCAAATTCACTCTCTGACAGTAGGTGGCGCTTATGGAACAGCAACGGTGTCTGAGTAATGCTGTACACAAAGCAGCACTGCACTTACAAATATTACTTTATACAGAGATAAGAGGAAATGAAAATGCCATTGAAACTTTCCTGAAGACAATCGGTTTCCTTCATGGATATATTGACATAAACCCCACCTCCAATTCTAAATTTAGATTTTTCGTGCATCATGAACGATGAGCTAATTTTCTCTGCTGGTGTGTCTGTGTTCTTCTCTTTACATCAGTCTTCAGCACTTTCCATCTTTCGCCTGTTAACGTCCCGTTTAAAGACTTCGTAATATTTTCACAAAAATTACATTTTGGGAAATGACTGCAATTCGTGTGCGAGTCCAGAACAGACATCAGCCAATAAAACTAAATGATTGATTACCGATCGCGTGTTGAGCAAAAAACACCTGGTTCCGATTTATGGCTGGTTGACTGATGCATCTCTAGAAAACAGGTCGAATCACAAGAATTATTTGCACTCGCACAAATGCTCGCAAATACATTTTGAGGTCGCACAGACTAAATTTTGGGAGCACATAGAACCAAAATGGTCGCAATTTCAATGCTTGCTATAGATCGTCCCTACCCACAATACCCGCCAGTTCCTATTAGTTGAACTTTGAAATGAGGCTGAAAAACATTGCGTCATGATTGCTAATTGCTACACGATTGGATCCCAGAAGACCTATAGCTTTAGCCAAGCAGCATGTCATGTCACTCCATGATCTACAGTGTCTTATGTAGTGTTTGGGCTTGTTTGAGAAAACCTGCTCTAAATAGAGATATGCCATCTACTACGTTCTACTAATGTTTCGCAAAGTAGACAAAGCGTGGCACAAAAAAATCGTCAGCAGCGCTTTTTCATTTAAATACTTGGTATAGTTTGGTCTCCATCTAAATCAATTATGCTTGTTGAGACCTTTCAACAACATATAAACAGGTCTGTTATGTAGGTTACTATGATTTTACAAATACTATTTTATAAAATGGAGCATTTCTAATATGTCAGCGAATTAAAATCACTTGTTGAGTGACGATCATATTCCCTATATTCACTGTAAAGCCAAGCTTCTCAACTTTAAAAAGACACTTATTTCGAGCGGATTAAACAAGTGGTTAAAGGATGTTCACTTTAAATGAAATTTACCCCAAGCTTCAGTCAAGCGATCCTAGGTGTATAAAGCTTTCTTCTTTCTGATGAACACAATCTGCACCTTGCTTCAGTTACGTTTTTTTCGTGAATATGGAAGGCGTAATACGTAGTGTAAGTGTTCTGAACTGCGAGAGGCATTACACTTTCTTTGTAAGTTGAATACGAAAGGTGGTCTGGCGGAAGCTAGATGTTTTACTTTTTAACTTGTTAAACATGGATATTTTTCTAAAGCAAAAGTATCGCTTTCCTTCAGAAGGCCCCCGGAGCTGTGAGTCTGTTTACAATGGATGGATGCACTTCAGTTTCATACTCATTGACCCCGTTCACTGCCATTATAAAGGTTGGATGCGTCAGGAAATTTATTAATATAACTCCAATTGTGTTTATCAGAAAGAAGAAAGTCACCTGAGTAAAGCTTGGGGTAATTTTCATTTTAAGGTGAACCAATCCTTTAAGTAACATAACTCAGTAGCACCCCCACTAAGGGTTTAAGGTTAATCAATTAATTGATTATGGGAATTTATATAAATTGACATGCCTAATAAATACCTATATATTATACTGTGCATGATTATTAAATGTAGCTGCAACAGTGCCACACCTTTCACATTAGAAACCAGTTTGCCTCCCGTCTTCCCAAAGAGTGCAAGCTCACTGGTGATGGCCTCCAACATCTTGACGAAATTTGGCAGGAAAAGGATGACCTCCACTTCATGGTTGGCCAAGTGACGGCCACAGCTGATGCCCTGAGCGCCCTGGACATGTGGTCCACACAGGAGGGCCACTGTGGGCCGTTGATGCACATTCTTTGGAGTAAGTCTATGAAAAGAACCAGAACAATGATAACCAGACTCTCTGAAGATATTTATGATTATGCAATTTCTGTGTAAGCCCCACAAACCTATTTGGGCCTCCAAGTAGTGTGAGAGCCATCTGACTCGCACATACGCCCGTCATCTCAAGCCTGCGCTCCAGAGAGAGACCATGACTTTCTGCTGCAGCTAACAAACGCTTGTGCAACTCGAAAGAGATGCTGGGGACCACCAGCCCTGAGTCTGGAAGAAATAGAATGAATTAAGATAAAGGAAGCTAAATTATTAAACAGTCCATGAGGTCAGATTCTTACCAGTGCTATACTCTTTCGTTGCATTATGTGGAACGGTGATCTGTCTGTAGACGACGGGTTTGGCCTCAAGGATGTTTTCGTCATGTCGGTATCGCGATGGTGTTTGCTCTCCAGGCGTCCCCCGAGATCTCGCACCATTGCCTCGCCGTTCTGACGAATCGATCTGTGAGAACACTGCAGCCTTGTCGAACAGTGCGAGGTTTCCCTCAAAATCAAAGTCCTCATCGAGAACATCGTCCATACCGTCGCCAAAACATTCATCATCTTTGTTCTTCATGTGACCTCCATTCTTCAGGCCGTTCTTTTTCGGTGTGGCCTGATTTTGACCTCTGCAACTAGATGACCCTAGAAACAAAGAAGTTAAAGCTAGAATTAGTTATTTTCACATACACCGATGAGGCATAACATTATGACCACTTTCCAAATATTGAGTTGGTCCCCTTTCTGCTGCCAAAACAGCCCTGTTCCGTCGAAGCATGGACTCCACTCAACCTCTGAAGGTGTGCTGTGGCATCTGGTGCCATGTGTTCCCCAGGTACAAAACCTGGCCATCCACATGATGCCACCACTCTGACTGGTCTGCGGCTATGCAGCTCCATACGCAACAAACTGTATTCTGACACCTTTCTATCATAACCAGCATTCACTTCTTGAGGAATTTGAGCTTCGGTAGCTCGTCTCTTGGATCAGGCCACATGGCCTCGGCTGCCCGTGACCCTGTTGCCAGTTCACCACTGTTCCTTCCTGGGACCACTTTTAATAGATACTGACCACTGCACAACAAGAACATCCCACAAGAGCTGCAGTTTTACAGATGCTCTGACCCAGGTGTCTAGCCATTACAATTTGGCCCATGTCAAACTCTTTTTAAATCTTTACGTTTGCCCATTTTTCCTGCCTCTAACACATCAACTTTGTGGACAAAATGTTCACTTGCTGCCTAAAATATCCCACCTACTAACAGATGCCGTGATGAAGAGATAATCATTGTTATTCACTTTACCCATCAGTGGTCATAATGTTACGCCTGATCGATGTGTATATATATTTATACACTAAAGGTCTTATTAGTTTTATAGTTGGGAATAAATAAATAAATTCACTAAATAATCATGATTTTTTTTTTTATGAGTTTTAAATTCTATAATCGATAATTAATCCACATTGAATTGCTTTATTTTAGTCCTTGTTTATAGAAGAGATGGAGGAAAGTTACCTCTTATTTCAGCAGAGAAATAAAATCTTTTATTGCACCCTCCAGCTCATAATGCATCCTGTTCCCTCTGGAGCATCAGAGATTGTTCAAACCTTTTTTAATACTTGTGTTTGAGTCCCTCAATTGTCCTCAGTGTGAAAAGATACTTAAAATCTTAAAGATAAGTTTAAAAATCTAATGACACATGAGACTCACAGGAGTTGTGTCTTCGTCTAAAGCCTTTACTTTGGCCAGCCATGTTGTCCATGTGACGTTCACCGTAACTCTTGGAGTAGTGTGGCACCGGAGACACCCCTCCTTCCTGCAATTTGGGTTCAGTTTTATTAGGTACTGTCATTGGAGCGCTGTTGACTGGGACACCACCACCCTTGTCCTTGCGTCCGCCATGCGGCGTCAATGTGGAACTGGAGTCTGGACCATTCTGCTTCGGCGCTTCATTGAAGCTCTTACGGAACTCCAGGATTTTGAGAACTTTAATGTCCATGGCACTGTTGAATAGAAAGGTGTACCTGTTTAATACAGTGACTAATTGTGCTTGATATTCAGATTCTGATGATCCAGTATTAAATGTACTTCAAAATACCACAAAAAAGTGGAGCGTGTCCTCTGAGACAATGTTGTCCAGCTTAAAAAAACATCTCTTAAGTTCATAAGGGATAAAAATATATAGATAAATATTTTATATATCTAGATTTTAGGATCCTCATTTTATTATTTACCTGAAAGTGACCTCAGGCACCGTGCACTTGACTCCATTGTGGAAGGGATGTCTGAGAGAGATGGTCTGGCTGGTTTGATCTACTGAAGATACTTCTCCCTGATACACTCCTAGAGCTGCTCCACAGTGGATTGAAACAAGACTGCCAATCCAGTCTGATGCCATTCTGACCAGCTGAAACGAGATTAAAATACACTTTGAGTTTGATATTCAAACATAACTCGCAAAAACGGATTTTTTTTTCGGGGATACACTTAAATAAGGAATATTGCAGAGGGATAAATCAAGTACCGAACGTTGGATGGGGAGATGCTAATGTTAGCCGGCTAGATGTAACGTTACAGGATGCGACGGATTTATAAGATACTTTTTCCGTAGTCAGTTTTATAAAACTAATAAAATAAGTTCATCACCTGTTGTCAAAACTAAATCCTTTCAATAATACGGGTAATTGTTATATCGTGATAGATTTTGTTGAACTCTTGTGAAGAGCTCGACTGCCCGAACGGCTTCTTCTATGATAAGTCACTGAGCGAGTATCAGTTTTGAATCCGTGTTTACTGCCACTCACTGGACAACCGCCAAAGTACAACGGCATAAACGTAAAAATCTTCAAGCAATTATTCATATTTAAAATATTGTTTTATAACGATATTCGAAATTAAATTAATAGTATTATTAAATTAAGAACTATTCGCCACAGGGGGCTTTTGTTTATATTTTAAAGGAAATAAATTCTTGTTAAATATCTTCTTGTCAGTATAAGGGTCAGCTAGCTAGTGTTTGTTACCTTTTAAGGTCAAAGACGGAAGTGGAACCTGCACGTGCACATGTCTGGCAGTAACAAATCATGCAAAGACTATTGAAGAATTCACTGTGACATTTCCCACGATCTTCAACAGAACCTGAGATACCTTCAGGACTGTCTGAGCGCTCAGCGGTGACAGCCAGAGCCAGCACAGTGTTTGTTGGTGTGTGCGAAGGTGAAGCAGGACTCGGCCAGAGGCAGAAGCTCTTCTACAGGATCTGATTTGAAATGATATTGCAGTGTGCTTTGTTGTGGTGCAGATTAAATGATTTTTAGATCACATTTCAAAAGTGCTTGAACGATTCATCCTCTTCATGTGACATACCTTTGCCTGAAATAGTCATTGTAAATTATTATTAAATATTAAATATGAATAAAATTATTTTAAACGTGAATTATTCATAATTATTTCATTATAATAATTATTTAATATTAACATTGTATATTATATACAATAGACAAAAGTGGCTGAACTATGTGATAGTTACTGTGCAGTGAGTGACATAATTTTAACTGAAATATTTAAATACATGGTGATAATTATGATAAAGTTTTTTTCAATGTAGAAAAAGACATGAAATTTTAATATAAAAATATAATTTTGACACTATGATGTTGAAAAATAGCGTGTGTTAAACAGGCATTATTGATTGTTTTTCGGTATAGAATATGAAATAAAATTATTCAACCATTTAAGATTTTAATTAAACTCAAGCACGCCGCTTTTTCTGGAGAGCCAATCAACGCTTACAAAAGCTCCGTGACCCCGCCTCCCACATGACCTCACTATCATGTGATCATGTGACAGCATCACAACAAAAATGTCTGCCTGCTTTTCGGTGCGGTAAATTGTCTTATCGTTTCAAAAATATATCAGTGTGTGCATTTGCGTCAAAACGACTTCAAAGTTAGCATCAAATGAAGACTTTTTTATAAACAAACCGAGTCAGACGCAAACTACTCAGAGAGTGAATGAATATTTCCACGTAAGCGACTTACTTGTATCTCTTAGTTCATTATTGATTTGATTTATTAGTAACGCCACTATCTTGTGTTTTGTGAAAAGTGTCATCATGGAGCCCACCGCCTCTGGAATATTCTGCAACAGGATGCTCAGCATGGTGAATTCTGAGGATGTGAACGCCATCATTCAAGCTCAGAGACATATGTGGGTTTCCCTACCTAGTGAGTGACCTAACTAGGCAGCATGTGTGCTGATGTTTGATTTTGCTGCATGTCTTCCAGGCTTGACCGGTTTGAGAAGACCAATGAGATGCTAATCAACTTCAATGGGCTGTCCAATGTGCGCTTACAACAGATGAATGAACACTTTCTAATGCACACCCGTACATTAATAGAGATGAAGAAAGACCTGGACAGCATCTTCAGACGAATAAGGTATTATATATTCATATCCTAACTATAAGGTGGGACACCTAAGATCTGATGTGCACATTTCTTGTTCCATTACAAACAAGCATATGATAACATTGATAAATTCTAGCTGGGTTGTCCTGATAAAATTTGGGCAAATTGTAGAGCTTGAAAGTGCAAACAATGTCTAAATATATATATATATATATATATATATATATATATATATATATATATATATATATATATATATAAAAACAAATACAATACAAAGTATGGTGAAACGAGTCATTTCCTAACATGATTTTGTGTTTCCTCAGGACTTTAAAAGGCAAGGTTGCGAAACAGTATCCAGAGGCCTTTAGCAGTAAGTTATTATGCAGTATTTTAAATTGAGATACACTATGATTAAAACTGGCAATAATTAATTTCTAGATAATTATGTTATGGAAGATAATTGACAAATGTATGATATGGACAATTTATACTATTTTGTCAAAGTAAATAAGTCAATAGTTTTGTCCATGTTAAAACAACATTAATTCTAGCAAAACACTCAAGTTAAATCTTAAATCTTATTTTTGCAACAATCTAGCATTATTTCTTTCATTTACAGCTAAATAATGACAAAAAAGTACTCTAAATTACTAGAAATTAACATCTACAATTGAATATGAAGTATTTATTGATAAAAAAATAATTAAAATCACTAATATACATTACAGTTAAAAAGTGTGGGATTAAAAAAAGAAAATAATACTTTTATTCAGTAACAGTACCTACATTTATAATATTACAAATGATTTATATTTCACATAAATGCTGCTTGAACTTTCTATTCATTCAATAATTCTGAAAAAAAGTGTGTTTCCACAAAAATATTAAGCAGCACAGCTGTTTTCCACATTGCTAATAATAATAAATGTTTCTTCTGCAGTAAATCAGTATATTAGAACGATTTCTGAAGGATCATGTGACACTGAAGACTCGAGTAATGATGCTGAAAATTCAGCTTTGATAACAGGAATAAATTACATTTTAAAATATATTCAAATAGTATATTAAATTGTCATAATATTTCACAATATTACAGTTTTTACTGTATTTTTTATCATTCAAGTATCCCAAGCAATTGAATGGTTGTGCATAATATAAATATTTAGTGCATTTTTAATTTTGTACCAGTTTTTCTCATGTTGTGTAATCAAACTACTTTCTTTTCAAAAGACATCAATGAATGTTCCAACCTGGAGGATGATGATGATGAGTTTGACCCCATCCCTCCCAGTGTGGCCACCACCATCACTACCACTGCGACGTCCGAACAGAGCACAGAGTCATGTGACACAAGCCCTGATGTGATATCACCCACCATTAGCTGCTGTTCTGAAGACCCCTCTCAAGAGAACAGCGGCACGCCAACCTCTGACAGTCATGAACCGGCAGTGTTACGGGACGAGGGTCCCGATTCAGCTGACATTTAAATTCATAATATGGTGTTTACTACACCAGGGTGCCGCTTAATGATGCAAGTCTACAGCTTATCATTTACTCTGTGAAATTGTGCTACTAATTTTGTGTTTTCAGTTTTATGTTACAACTTTACATATTTAAATGACGGCTGTGTTAATGGCCTACAAAATCTTTTTTTTTGCAGATAAAAACAGTTCTAAAGATGATGATACAGTTAAATACATGTGTACCTGGTGTTGTGTAAAATTTCATGTTAAAACCACATTAGTTATTATTTAGTATTATTTTTTTGGAATGTCATGAATAAAAGCTTTGTCACAGTGTGCATGAATTTGTTTGCATGAATTTTGTTCTGCAAATTCGGAGTAGTCTACTAATTTTACTATTTCTGAAACATAAAAATATACGCTAGTATTATATTTGGAATCCACAATTTTTTTTTAACAGTAAAATGACTACATTTCCCATGATTCCCCGAACCGGAAGCTCGCGACTACAACGCATCAGCATCCCTCTGTTCCGAGTCCTGTACATTTCTGCCTGTTATTTCATTAAACGCTTAATGTAAAAGAATGTTATTTATTTGAATATTGTATAAAAACCAATGAACCACTTTAAGTAGCATTTCAAGGTAGGTATAGAAATAAATTAGTGAAATGGCAAGCCAGACAAGTACACGGCTAGCAGTTGCTAACAGTAACCATAGACAACTGAGATAGTTGAGCGTTCACAAATTGTTCAAATAAATTAACTTTAAAAGATGTTTACAATCAAAACAGCTCTTCGTCCTAACTTATATGTATTTATGCTTTTCGCATATTTAGAATTGTATTCTAATAACATAGTAAGTTGATGTAACTACTGCTCATAAATGTGTGTGGAAATGCAACTCCTCTTCATGTACAAATGATGAATTGCAGCCTAAATTCATGAGGACGATAACAGACAACTGCTGTGACGATGAGGAGGCTGAACAAAAAGAAAGCCCTGAACTTTGTGAAGGAGTTGGATGCTTTTCCAAAGGTTCCTGAGAGTTATGTGGAGACAACAGCGACTGGAGGAACTGGTGAGATGAGCTGAGATTTCATTTGTCAAAATGAGACTATACATATATATTCACGAATGTATCAGTGCTATTGTTAGTATAAGTACTAGTGTAGTTAATAGTTTTTATTTTGATTAAAATGAATGTTTTGAATGAGAAGGGCAACTTCTCACTTCTAAGTCACTTTGGATAAAAGCATAAATGACTTCTTTATATTTTCCTCACTTGCTTGTGTTTTTGTATGTGTATATAGAGTTTTTATTACTTTTTATTTATTTTGGTACATCGTGTTAAACTAAATGAAAAAGAGAACTGTTTCCTTGTCAAATAGCTGAAATAAAATATGTTTATTAATATTTTATTTAACTGAATTTTAACTTTTTTATGGTTTTAGTAGTTTTATTTTTTGTTAACTATTATAACCCTAATGTATGTATGATAGATATTTTATGACTTCTCAAATGATTGTTTTTTTCTTTCTTCTTTCTCAGTGTCTGTGTTGGCGTTCACGGCCATGGCACTCTTGGCCTTCTTTGAGTTCTTTGTGTATCGGGACACTTGGATGAAGTACGAATATGAAGTGGATAAGGATTTTACTAGGTGATTCTTTTACATAACAGTAAATTATTTTGTGTCTGCATACAATATAGCTGTAAGATGTGCATTAAAAAAACTAACATTTTATTTTTCATCTTGCAGCAAACTACGAATTAACATTGATATCACAGTTGCCATGAGGTGCCAATGTAAGTAAATGCTACAATAGTAATGTATTGTATGACTTTAAAATAAATTTGTCAATAATCTATAGAATTTAAAAAATATTTCAGTTGTTGGTGCAGATGTGTTGGATCTCGCTGAGACGATGGTGGCGTCTGACGGCCTGCAGTATGAACCCGTGGGTATCTGAGAGTTAATTATTTCCTAGTATATTTTATAGTTGTGCCATGACATGTTTATGACTCTTTCACAGGTTGTTTTTGACCTTTCTCCTCAGCAGAGAATCTGGCACAGGTATATTATCTTTGATTACATTTTCATCTGTGACCTTTGGACACAATTGTAATGTCATATGTTTGTTAATATAAAGATGTGATTATTAAAAGAAAAATCTTTTTTGTGTCCCTCAGAACACTTTTGCTCATTCAGAACCGTCTGCGTGAGGAACATTCACTCCAGGATGTTCTGTTCAAGAATGTCATGAAAGGTGCCCCCACTGCTCTCCCACCCAGGTCAGTATGAGAACGTATTACGCCACATGTCAATCGTAAAGTCGGCATGAAACGCAAGTTATGATAATCTTTGATTCTCCATTGTGACGTATATACCCGAGTAAAACAGCTTTTCGAGGCTTGATTTTGTCCATCGGAATTTGATTAGATTGTTGGATGGTTGTGATTTGCTATTGGTCGATCTCATGTGAGTGTCGTCGATCCCGTCCTCGCCCCAGTAAACGCGTCATTAGAAAAGAGATGTCGTTGCAAGAGGGAGAAGATATTTTGAATAAAAATTACATGAATAAAAGAAATGATGTGCACGGATAAATCATTTATAATAAATACTGCAATATTCCATAAAAAATAAGAATTGTCCATTTTGATTCATGGTGACTTTATGTCGTTTTCTGTTGACTGTGTAGGGAAGACGACCCCACACAGCCTCTAAACGCCTGCCGGATACATGGACACCTCTATGTCAATAAAGTAGCAGGAAATTTCCACATCACTGTTGGCAAGTATGTTTCATTTCATTCTGTTTTTGGCATCCAATTACGTTTTTACTTTACAAATCTATGTCAATTGATTGTTAATGTAGTCAGATGATGTACACCTTTGAACGAGACGGAATATCATCTGCTGTCTGTTTATATCATGTTCATTTCAGGGCCATCCCACATCCTCGAGGTCATGCTCATCTAGCGGCCCTGGTCAGCCATGAGAGTAAGCTGAAGAGCTTCTTCAGACCCTAACATAGTTTATTCATAGCCTTGTTCTAGAAAAGTGCTACAGATATTATCTGAATGGCTTATTCTATGCGAAACATATCTTGTGCTTTTGCATGCAGACTAGAAGGCAACATCTGTTCCACTAACAAATGAAATCTTACCGTAAGTTTTATGTCCAAAAGGTCAGTTTGCTAATAAGGCCGGTTTTATTTTTCAGCTTACAACTTCTCCCATCGGATAGACCATCTGTCTTTTGGAGAGGAAATACCAGGAATATTAAATCCACTGGATGGCACAGAAAAAGTGTCTGCAGATCGTAAGTGATTTTTATCAAAAATTTCAGGGAAAAAAAGTGTGTATAAATAATATTACAATAATAACAACATAATTAATAAAAATATTTAATTTATTTCTAATTCACTTACATTTTTTTATACAAATTATATTATTAGCATGTGTATGTGTGTGTGTGTCTTTTTTTTTTGCATTTTTCTCAATCTATATAATTCTTTATCCTTTAATTTTTTTTTTTTTATAAATGTAGAAATTAAGTTTATTTTATTAGCATATAAAAATGTATTTATATTATATTAAATATGATTTTATAAACAGTGTTGTAACACATTTCAGCTATGTAATCAGATTACTTTTTTCAAGTAACTAGTAAAATAACTCATTACTTTAAAATGTGCAACAAAATGTCTACTCCTTTTTCAAAAAAGTTTTCCCATTTATTGACTGACAGCTTGAGAGAAATCAGAAGGTGTAGATGCGCTGTGTGAAAATGATGGCTATTGTAGTTCTAGACTAGAATATTACGCAAAAACCTGCAATAATTTAAATATATTAATACAAATATACTTTATGTATATAATCTCACTTTATTAAGCAATGTCTATTCTGCTGACCTTTGACTTTCAATCACACTATTAACCAAAAATTATTTTAGTTAAACATTAAATTTTTTGTTTTTATTGCTTAAGTAAGAGTGTTTAACTTTCTACTCCTGCATCTTATTCACAGCTGTAAGGTTTGTTTGAACTGCGCCCTCTACTGTACAGGCGTGAATTTGCATTTCCTTCAGCTTATTCATTTCACTTTTGGTGTGAAAGGCCCTTTACATTTGCCAAAAATGTTTTGAACTTGTTTTTTTTCTTACTAAAACTGCATTGAATTGCAAAATTAACGTAATGCATTACTTTCCATAAAAAGTTACTATTTTAGTTTGTTACTTTTTATGGAGTAACGCAATATTGTAAAGTATTACTTTTAAAAGTAACTTTCCCCAACGCTGTTTATAAATAAAATTTATAATTCATGATGACCCTATGTTTTTTTTCCTCATAGATAATCAGATGTTCCAGTACTTTATTACCATTGTCCCTACAAAACTGCAGACGTACAAGTTGTCAGCGGACACACACCAGTATTCAGTCACTGAACGGGTACAGACCGCTTTAAAATTTCAAAATATATATTCATAACCATCTGTTGTTTGAATTAAAGTTGCATATCAAACAGACATCATTTGCTACATTTTACGAAGTTGGATTTAAAAAAAAAGTTATGTTCGTAAAGTACATTGTGTATGCATGATTACCCAAGGGTGATCACTGGTGCCACATTTGGACTCTTTTCTTT
This sequence comes from Opsariichthys bidens, assembly GCA_037194245.1. Classification (NCBI taxonomy): domain Eukaryota; kingdom Metazoa; phylum Chordata; class Actinopteri; order Cypriniformes; family Xenocyprididae; genus Opsariichthys; species Opsariichthys bidens. The sequence goes on along the minus strand of CM074290.1, from coordinate 10,748,389 downwards.
AGGAGCGAGTGATAAACCACGCGGCGGGGAGTCATGGGGTTTCTGGGATCTTTATGAAGTATGACATCAGCTCTCTGATGGTAAAGGTGACTGAGCAACACATGCCCCTGTGGCAGTTCCTCGTGCGGCTCTGTGGCATCGTAGGAGGCATTTTCTCAACAACAGGTAAATGGAGAGAATATCTGCTAATCAAAAATATCTCATTTGAAATGAGTCAATGATTGCAATTTGTTTCTCCAGGCATGTTACATGGTTTGGTTGGCTTCTGCGTAGACGTGGTCTGCTGTCGTTTTAAACTGGGGGTTTACAAGCCGAAGACTGTAAGTAGTGATTGGGAGGGGGCGTTATTTTTGAATTGTTCTAGAACTGAGCATTGACACTCTTGTTGTCTTTTGTCTTTAGATGAGTGTTTTTGATGGTCAAGTGAACAGCCTGACGCCACTTCTTTCTGAGAACGGTGAACACTAACCCACATTTAGAGATCTGTTCATTCGCCATTCAATTTGAAACACAACTATAAATCCCAGGATTCAGTTAATACATGATATTGAGGCTGACTGTCATTTGTTACTGTAAAGAGCCATCTGCACTGACACAATAACTGTTACACAGGTATAAATTCATAAATCGGTAGAAGAAAATATTGATTGATGCAAAAATGGATGGATTTAAATTAGTGGACAGCTTTTTAATAATATTACAGAAAAAGATTCTCGCATAAACGCTTGTTAATGTTATTGCACACATGAAAACATCATTTATTTATATATATTTTTAAATGTTTCTAATTGCAGGCATTTAAATTATAATTTGATCGTCTTTGATTCCATGAAATTTTAAAAAGTACAAGTCCAGATCTGAATATCACGCAATTTAGTCTTAGGCGAAGCAACCTTAAAATATGAAGTAGCATCAGGTACATTTCAGACACGACCCATTCACGACAGTATTAGCATCTGGTTGGGATGTTTGTAATGATTGTCCCCAGCCAGAGCCGGGATCTCCACCTCAGGAAGGACTGATTATTTTACATTAATGTGCATTTCAAGAGATTGTGTTTGATATTATTGATACTGATCAATGAAAGTAATACAATCATGATTGTATTTGGTTTAATGACTAAATAAAAAGGAGAGTAGGGTGAAATAATTCATTTAAAAGCCTATTGAAAATTCTGATGCAAGAAAACTGATGTAAATCGGAAGATCATTTTTGTCCCTTTTTAAAAGTCTGTAAACAAATTACACGCATAACATTCTGTTGATTTATTTTGCTTAGTTTATGAATATTAACACAACATTCCCCAGGATTATGCCGTTTTCTCATGTTTTATTCAACGTGTCCTCTGAGAGTCCAAATAAAAACACTTTCTCATGCACCTGCACACACGTGATATCCGTTTTGGAGTGGCACCACCTTGTCTGTTCTTGTCTCCCGAGCAGCAAAATAAAATCTTCATAGTTGAAAGTTTGTCCTCAGACACTAGTGTAAACTATTTAATTAAAATGAATAAATACACAATTTATTCTTGCTTGTAATTTAACATTCTAATTTTTTTTTTTTTGACGCTTTCATGCCCAAAGGACCCTAGAAAATGCAATGACAATTACCAGAGCAGCTGGTTTAGAAATGATCTTTGTTCAGCCATCAACCTTAATCACATTCAGAGCATACAAATCATAACTAGATTTAAGTTTTCTGAAGAAAAGCAGAGCTTGTAATATAAAAAAGAGAAATGTGTAAGAAAAGAGATTTATTCACCTTCATGTCATTCCAAAATCAAATGATTACTTTATCGTGGGAAACACAAAGAAGAAAGTTCCGAAGAAAGTTGAACTCTTTTCTACACGACAGTAGTTGTTAGTTCATCATAATTCATTATGAAGCTGTCAAACTCTAAAAAGACAAAAATAAAGATCATTAAAGTGGTTACAACAACTAATTTGAACTACTTTTATGGCACTTTTTGAAAGTCGATAGTGGCGTTTTGCTGCAGCTGTGACATTCTTCAAACCATCTTCTTCATGTTCCACATAAGAAAGAAACCCAGGCATGAGGGTGAGTAAATGATTAAGTATCTCTTTCAATATTTGGTCAAATGACCTGTAACAAACCTTTTGTGTGACTTTAGTCTTGAATTATGTGAAAAAAATCTCACGAACAAGGTCAAGAGCCTCATCATCCACATTAGGCTTCTCTGAAGTAGGTTTCAAATGGCAGTCTAGTTTCGTTCTGGTACTTGCAGTGTCCATGCAGTGTCCATGATATGGCACAGTCTCTTGCTCGGCAATGTTAGGTACATATGTCCTGTCCTGTACCTCTGAGTCAGACGTGTCTTCATCCGTCTCTGGAATGATCATTGCCTCCTCCGTGACACGTGCCTGCGATACATAAGAGAAATAATAACAGCTCTGTGTCATGTGGCATACATAATTCATTTATGCGAGTCAAAATCCACTTACCTTATCATCCCTCAAAATGCTGAGCGCGGTTTCCACGAGCTCCCTCTCGTTCATCCAATACCTGACGACACTGAGAAAACACTTTCTCGTGAAACGTCCGTTCACATGATTAATAAATGATCGTTCTTAAAGGAGTCTACCTTCGTCGCTTCTTCGCTATCCGTTTTGTGGGTTCGTGTGATTTCTTCTTTTGAGCTTCTTTATCTTTACTGCATTCAACGTCAGATTTTACCATCCATAGTGGAAGGTTTCGGTGCTTTTCAGACATTATGTTGTTGTTTAGAACCGAATCAGCCAAAAGAACATTCCCTTTCATCTGTTTTCAGAAAGATGAATGTTGTGTAATGCGCCACCTTGTGGTCTGGAGAACAATATATTGGCGTAATATATATATATATATATATATATATATATATATATATATATACACACACATATATATATACATATACATATATATATACATATACATATATATATATATATATACACTGTATATATAATATATTAGGTGTAGACAGAGTGTAACCTGTTAGTTTACGCCAATGCGACGAAAACGGCGTATCTTTTTTTTTTTTTAAATGAAATGTTATCATGCTAGTTGTTGTGAAAACAACTAGCATGCTAACACAATATGATGTTTCTTGTTTTAATGAATACGAATAGTTGTAGTTTGATGATTGGCTGCAGTAATTGTGATAATCTAGGCTATTTCATTAAAATTTAAATGCAAAATTTAGTTTATTAAACACTCATTGCCTAAATATAAATGGCTTTTTTTTTTGCTCCTTGGGAACTGATAATGATTTCAACTGTCCAGTCATATGAATTCTGTTAAGTAGCATTCAGTAACATGCTTTTTATATTATATAGGAGAATAAGAACAGTAATAATAATAATATAAACCAAAATATATATTATAAATAAAATATATAATAGGTCTATACACCACAGATCAAAATTTGGGGTCAGTAAGGTTTTTTACATGTTTGAAAGAAGTGCTCACCAAGACTTTATTTGATCAAAAATAAACAGTGAAATTGTGAAATATCACTACAATTTCAACAAACTCATTTCTATTTGAATGCATTTTAAAATGGTGCCTTGCTGTATAACTTGAGCCAACATTTATGAAAAAAACCTCTTTTCCTGAAAACAAAAACAAAAAACAGTAGACACACACACTGAGTAGTCCGTTTTTGATTAAAAATTACATGACGAAAATTGTACTTTGTAACATTATCTAGATTAGCCATTCTGAATACTTTTTAGCCACTAAAGCATTTGTGTGATTTAATCCATAATGTAATCCATAAGTAACTGTAATCTGATTATGAACATTTTAAAGCATAATATATATTTTTTGTTATCTGATTGCGTAATGCAGATTATTTACACACACACTCAAGTGTCACTTGTGTTTTTAATTATCTTTCAGTATGATGAATAACTGCTCACACAATTAGATGAGTAAATCAGAACTATAAAAAGAACTTCAGACCTTGTCAGAGTTTATTTAACAGTATATCAGAATATCATACAGGTAAACAAGATTTTAGCAAAATTTATTATATCCGTACTGTTGCATTTCATAAAAATATTTGATCACTTAGTCTTTGAAACTATCAATAATACATTAAACCATATTTATAGGAGTACAGCTGTACAAGGTAAATACACATCTAACACTAGACAGTAATATTGATCTGAATGGGCCCTGGTATGTGCCATCTTTCACAGATTCAATATTTTCCTCAGTAATATAAAATGTTTTTTTTCTTTGTCTTATTTTCACAGCAGGCAGGATACAGCTTCAAACAGTAAAAGCTATGAGCTGTGCAATAAATGCATCCACATTTTCCATCACCGTTTCTCGCTGTCTGTCTCTCCATGTAAACAGCAGTTTATTCTAGCACACTGCACCCAATGATGGAATCAATGGAGACTACAAATATGATGTGCTAGCTACAAAACCATCAGGGAGATATGAACAGGGAGCATTTTATTGTGGCACACATTACTAATATACACTATCTTTTTTCCACTGCAAAAAAAAAATAAAATAAAAAAAAATAAAAATATATATATATATTATGAATCGTTATTTTCCTCTTGTTTTCCATAAAGAAACCCTCCAAACATCTAAACATGCTTAAAACGAGATGAATCTAGTTAATATTGTTTATCTTGAAATAAGATTTTTTTCTTACATCCTTAACAAGTTGTTTCTTTCTTATTTTAAGCATAAATGTAACACCATTTTTTGAGGTTTGTACTTAAAATAAAAATAAAAATTTGAGCACTTGATAAATTTGCATTAAATTGGAATGAGCAACCTTTAAATGGTGTACATGTGAATTAAGAATACATTAAATTTATTTAAAATAATAACAATTATTACTTCAGTAAAAAATAAACTTAAAAGTTAATATATATGTAATAAAAAAAAGTATTAAAAAGAAATGGTTTTAAATGACAAAGCACCTACATTTATTTTTGCCAAAATAAATATAGCCGAACACAGTCGAAGTTATACATTATCCTGGATCTTCCGAGCTTTGTAATGGCATTCAATAGTGTCCGAGTTTTTGAAGCTCCAAAAAGTGCATCCATCCATCTTAAAAGTAATCTGTACGACTTCATGGGATTAATAAATGCCTTGTGAAGGGAAACTATGAGTTCTTATAAAAAAAACTTTAACCCTCTCTGACGGAAGCCAGCGATCATAGTTTGTAGTTGTAAATATGGGTATTTTTCTTACAAAAACTCATCGCTTTGCTTGAGAAGGCCTTTATAAAGCCCCTGGAGTCATATGGATTACTTTTATGACAGATAAATGCACTTTTTGGAGCTTCAAAAACTCTGACACTATTGAATTCCATTACAAAGCTGGGAAGATCCAGGCTATTATTTAATGTAACTCCGACTGTGTTCGGCTGAAAGAAGAAAGTCATACACACCTTGGATGGCTTGAGGGTGAGTAAATTATGGGAACATTTTTGGGTGACCAATCCCATTAACTTGTTTTAAGGATGTTTAGAAAATGTTACAGGAAAACGAGACAAAATACTTTTTTTATTCTTTTTTTTTGCAGTGTTGAGAAGTAGGAATGTGATAAGCTTAAATTGATATGCAACGTTTTCAATGCATCTCTTGACACAGTTTCGGGATGTCCTGTAGTTCAAGAAACTGCTTGAAAATCTGGAATTACATTCCACATACCTCAAAAACAATTGAATTGGCACAGTTATCAGCCTGTGATCAGAATGACAGGTGCTGAGCAGCATAAGACAATTTCACAATTAAATGAATACAAAAAGAGGCGAAACACTGCATGGCATCGAACCCTCCCTCCACACTGTGAGATCCAATCACTGTTGATCACTATCACCTTATGAACGCATTAACATGGTCTCCATCATCTAATGAAAAGGTCAGAATAATAGAGGTTTCGATAAAAACAGTGTTTGCCGCAACAAACACAAAATCTTGATATATTATCTCCTTATTTTCTCATACCACTATCCACATGTGCCAGATCAGAATTTTTGATCTTTATACATTTTCACTAAAAAAAAACATTTTCACGACATCAGAAAAAAATTGGCAAAGTTTGTCACCGTCGAATCAAAGGTGAAAACAAAAGCTCAGCTCTTAAGATGTTTCTATTTTCTATATGTAAAATGCATATTTCATACTGCTCTTTGTCCTGCCAGTAAGGCACTCTGCCCCATACAACTGGGTCCCACCCATTCATGCTAGAGAGACCCTGATCATGCCCATATCATTTAAAAAGATTCTTTTTCCTCGTCACGGTTCCCAGCTGAACCTTAACCGTGTCTTAACCAGGTGTGAGTGTCAAGCGATAAACCAAACTGACTGGAATATAAAGTTCTGGATACAGATTAGCCAGTAATGATTTTCATGTTATGCTTGATAACCGATAAATGGACGATATTAAAATTCCATTTGGTTTAAACAAATTGAAAAATAAAATGCTAAAAACAACTTTGATTTAATATTCACTTTGCTATAACTAGGTGCAGTCGTAACAAGTTCTACCAAAAATTCTAGGTCGACCACTTATTGGTCCAAAATCCACATTTACGTGAATGTAGCCCCACCCATAATTACATCCCATTGTTCTAAAATCCACATTTCTGTGTGTAGCCCCGCCCATAAGTACATCTCATTGGTCTAAAATCCACATTTCTGCGTGTAGCCCCACCCTTAATTACATCTCATTGGTCTAAAATCCACATTTACGAGTATGTAGATCTGCCCATAATTACATCTCAGTCTAAAATCCACATTGATGTGTATTTAGCCCTGCCCATTGTTACGTTATTATTAAAAAAATTCACATTGATGTATATATAGCCCCACCCATAAATACATTTTATTGGGCCAAAATCTACAATTACGTGTATGTAGCCCCACCCATAGTTACAAAAGGTCCAAAAATCCATACATAGGTCCAAAATCCATATTGCTGTTTATTACACATCAAATAGATTCAGACTAGATATGATTTTTGAGCATTTGGAGAAAACAGGCAAATTATTTGTCTTGTCGCACTTGGTTAAGACACGGTGAAAGACTACATGTCTCCTGGTCTCAGACCAAACTGCCCTGAAAAAACTCCCTTTTTTAATTAGCTCTGCTAATTAGCTTCCATGAACTACGGAGGCATCAGGGACAAGGGAATGAAGCTTGTGAGGTGTAAGATGGCACCCCAGATCCACAGTGGTGGCGCACAGTACAGGGCCAATGAGGCCGGAATGATGCACTGAGGCTTCGGAAACATCTGCAGTCCTTCTTCAGTTCAGTTCAGTTCAGTTCAACCATACCAATGTAACATATTCTCTTGGGTTCTAAAGGGATACGTCCATGTGGCAGATTTGGCGATTGATATGCATTTACCTCCTATAACTCAGCACGAATGGGTCGGCAAGATACTTTACCTTGTATCTCCATCATGACGGCCTCCTTTTATATTTACTGTCAGTGTTTCACAATGTCTATGGTGACGTTTTTTTTCCCATCAGACATATAACGAAACTCAAAACTAAAACGTTGAAGATCTCAACTCAGAAGTTTGTGTGTTTCTTCGGGAATCTCTTTTCATGCTACACATATATTTGCAATATTTGACCCCAAGTATCGCTAGGGGCTCGTTCTGAATATCTTGAAATGATACAAAAAATAAACAACCTCTACATGATAAACAAATAAAGAGAGCTCGAGTCCACAGGACGGAAGAACGAGGCGTTGAAAGTTCAGCTCGTTCCCCTGCAAGAAGTTTCCGCTCTGGATCCAGAATTAAACAGCGAGAGGGCGAGCCACGCGTCTTTGGCTGCCGTTCATCTGGATCGTCCAGAAAAAACGAAAAACAAACTTGGATCAGCGACTATATGAAAAGCGAGTTGGATGCGACAATCCATTTGAGGTTGATGTGTCTCCATCTGTTCTTAATATTTTCGACTTTTATGATCCATCTTCTCTATTTTTACGCTGTTCAAATCACAGCTCTTACAGGTGGACCTGCCACCCTTTGTTCCGCAGGCAAAGCCCCACAAAACTGACTGTGAGGGGTGCCGTGATTGGTCCAGACTGTCACAGAATGCCACTGAAAGTTCAGGGTTTGAGGCTGGATGAGATGACGGGTGACGGCGAAGGGCGAGTGTCAGGCTAGCGGGGTGAGACTACTTCCGACAAGGCAGGGGCGGCTGGAGAGACAGCACTCCGGGAGGCGGCACTGTCTACCAGGAAACACAAAGAACCTGTGAATCACCCGATACACCTGACTGCACATCAAGGTTACAGCCAATGGACACAGCAGAAGTGTTGGGAAGCAAAAAACGAAAACTTTTTAGTAGCATTTCTAGTAGGAAGCTAATTTAACGTTACCGGTAAAGTAACAGAATCCGTAATGTTAGTGAGTTTGATTCATTTTAGTGAACTGGTTATTCGGATGGTTTTTGTAAATGATTCACTTGTGAAAATGATTCATGAGTCTGCGTGGCCTTTTATATCTTTTGTATAGTGAAATATTTGATAAAATACAGCATTCATCACTGTATCTTCAACTTATTACTTATATATGATAAAAAAATAGTGGTCAAACAATTAATCGCATCAAAAATAAAAGTTTGTGTACATAACATAAGTGTGTACTGTGTATGTAAATTATATATGTATATATAAATAAACACATGCATGTATATATTTAACAAAAATATATTATATGTATATATAAAATATTTATATATACAGTATAAATTATATATATATATTAAATGCAAATCAAAAATATACATGCAATTCCAAATAAATCTGAAAATAAACTTCTAAATATATACAGTAAATACAAATCTAAATCTAAATAATTTATATGTAGTCATATATTTTAGTCATACATACATATACTTTTAATCATATATTTAAAACATATTGTAGTTTAACTACTTTAACAATTCCGTCAGTTTCAAAGTAGCTTCCCCAACACTGTCATACGCACACATGCACACAGCGACACAAAACTACACACGAACACACTTTGCGACCAATCACAGTCTAGTTAAAAAATACTCAGACATGCAAAGTATGCTATTGTGCCAATGCAAAAAGAAACAGAAACAGAAACAGAGAGAAAATCTACAGATATAGAAGAAACGCAAGCAGAAATACGTGCAGGATGCCACGAACCGTGTCTTTAGAGTGTCCCATTATGAAGAAATAGGGTGAGGCTAGAGTGTCGCTTTTCATGCACATGGAAAGGTTGGTAGGTACCATCCCTACAGGACAGGAAGTAAGAGACTGAACTATTGCATTGCACAGAAGAGTTAGAATAACAGAGCAGCTGATAGAAGAGAGGAGTTAAGACAACATTGGGCTACCAGATGTTTCATTGATATAGTGAGTCATCAAAACTTTTAAGCTTTGAACAGAAAGCTTTGAGCTAAAACAAACCGTTAAGATCACAGTGCAGCGCTTGAGCAATTGTTCCCCGGTGCACTCCAATTTATGAGCATTCGCCCTATTATTTTCGCCCTATATTATTTTAGGTTTAAACTAAGATTATGAATTCTAAAATTAAAAAAAGTTTCTTTTAAATTGAACAACCCACCATATTCCGGTACCTGTCCCGTGCCCCTCTTCAACAGCAGACGCACTCGACGACCACCGGCCTTGATGAGCTCGATGGCACGGGCGTGACTCATGTCTCGCGTACTCTCGCCGTTAATTTCAATAATCTGATCTCCAACCTGTGAACATGAGGAAAATCAGGAAGGGATATTCTGAGTTAGGATCTTGTATCTCCCTGAAAGTGTTTTTGTTTGATAGCTGACCAATCAGAATCAAGTTGTGAGAGAGTCAAAGTTCCAGAGAGTCGTGTAATAAGTGCAAATACACCACCATTCAAAAGTTTGGGGTCGGTACCAAATTCTTTTTGTTTATTTTGTTCCAATTAGTGTCTTCAGCTCACCAAATTTGGTCAAAAATACAGTAAAACATTGTGAAATAATATCACAATTACAAATAATTGTGTACTATTTCAATATATTATCAAATATTTCATTCCTGTGATGCAAAGCTGAATTTTCTTCAGTCACATGATTCTTCAGAAATCATTCTTATATGATGATTTGGTGCTTAACATTTCTTATTATTATCAATGTTAAAAACAATTGACCTTTATTATTTGATGAATAGGAAATTCAAAATGTTTTGTAACATTTTAAATGTCTTTACTCTCACTTTTGACCAATTTAATCCATCCTTGCTGAATGAAAGTATTCATTCCTTCAACTGCCCCAAACTTTTGAACAGTAGTATATGCTGCAAGTCAAATACCATTTTACATAAATAAATGCATTTGTTTTTACACAGAGTGAAACGTTAAAAATAGATCTTAACAGTTTGAGTGCGAGACTCTGATGTGTAAAGTGCAATTATCGAAAGACTTTTCCATCAACAGTTTGAGCTGATAATCTCCGAATGTGTCTGGAGAGTTTTCTCACCCTCATTCTCCCGTTGCGGATCGCGGGTCCGTCCTCAGCCAGTCTCAACACAAACAGGTCCATCTTATATTCCCGTCCTCCGCGAATACTAAAGCCAAATCCCTTCACACTTTTCTCCAGTTCCACAGTGAAATAGTCATAGTCCTGGAAAAAGAAATCAAAATCGCTGCTTTTTAAGACAACCCCCACAAGTTATATTTAATATTAATTTGTTTACTTATTATATAAATAATAATATCAATTAATTAAAATGAATTCATATTTCCCAAAAATGACATTTAAAATTATTATATGAGCTCAAAACTGCATTTAAATATTTGTCACATTTGAAGCAATAACACAGGTGATTTCAGTGTGTAGGAAAAATATGATGCTTTTAATTTTCCAGCTGCATTGTACCGTTATTGTTCCGTACTCTTGATGTCAAGTGCTATTTTTATGTAATAAAATGAGCAGTTTCACCTGTGGTCTGTAATCAGCGATGGAGTGTTGTCTGTAGTCTATCAGAGCAGGTGGGTGTCTGTACTCCAGGGTGGGCGGCTGTCTGTAGTCTGCTACAGGTGGATGTCTGTAGTCCACCGGAGGCTGTCTGTAGTCCGTGTATGCAGCTTGGCAGATATCGGGTTTAACGTCCTGCCTGGCTTTTACTTCTGACCTGTAATTCCCAACAAGGTCAAATGAAGTGATCCTGTCCCACAATTCAACAGGCTGAATAACTTCAGTTACACATTTCCCACAGAATTCAAGTTCAAACCACCGAAAATCTCTGGAAATGTTGCTTTAAATACTATGTACAATAAAAACAACATATTTTACATCTAGCAGTGACCTTTTGTTCTCTCTGACCATGTGGCTTTGCTCACGGGCCATATTTATCAAGTCTCAGTTCCCATCTTTCACAATGCATAAATCAGAGCGGTCTTGAGCCAACTCTGGGGAAAATAAGTGCAAACCCTGTCTGAGAGGAGAAGTATGTATTATTGAAGAGGTAAATAATTTATCATGAAGTGTTAAGTGATGTTACTGGGGCTGGTGTGAGAGAAAGACAGCAGACGCTCAAAGCGTTATGTGAGACTGCCCAAGGCAGCTGGCTTGAGCCCAAAGACTCCCCGAGAGAAGCCCTTAAACAAATGTGGGCACATGGAAAAATAAACATGAATAAAATGAAGAGATTTAGATGTCAATCTCTTGAAGCATGTCAAGAACATGCTCGACTCATTTCACCCCAAAAATATGAAATGATCATCATTTTATTAATTAAAAAATGTCGGTATTTTCATTTCATTTAAACAAAAAAAACACACACTTTTAATACTTTACATTTTGCAAACAATGGAACTTGTTTTTTGTACCAATGAAGATTTTGTACATTGAAATATAAAAATTAAGTAGAGCACCCTACCAGATTATACTTTATTCCGATGGTCCACTTTGCAACTACATGTCAACTTACTCTCATTAGAGTATTAGTAGAGTGTAGGAGACTTATGTGTAGGTTATGGTTAGGTGTTAGGGTTTGGGTTAAGAGAATCAGTTAACGCGAAGATGCAACTTTACGTATAGTCAGTTGAACGTCTGTTGAGGAGCATCAAAATAACGTGTTAGCTGATATTAAGCAGACAGTCTACTAATACTCTGAGGACTGCTAGTTGACAAGTAGCTGCACAGTTACTTATTATAGTCAGTAGAATATCTAAAGTTGACAATCGAAATAAAGTTTTACTAATGAAAAACAACATTAGATATTATTTAAATAGTAAACAAAATTATAACTAGATTTTTTAAAAATCAATGTAATTTTTATTGTAATACATGAGAATACATTTAGAAATGATAATTACATGACTCAAAAATAAAACATCTAGATGAACTGCAGTAATGAGAATCTCGGGGAAATGTGCTTAATTGTTATGAAAATAATAATAATAATAATTAAAAAAAAGTCTTGATAAAAAAAACTAAAAACAGAATTAATTTTTTTATGCAATATAAATATAATGTGCTTAACTGTGATGAAAATAATGTCAAGGCAAACAAAACTTTCAATATAAAAGCAGTGGATGGTGGACAGATGGAGGATGGATGGATGGATGGATAAATAGATAGATAGCATGATGGTTTCTCATGCAGTGCCATCTGAGGACTCAAAGGTCATGTACTTTCAACTGAGGTGTCCTACCTTACCCTACACACAGAGCTTTCTTGAGATTCCCTGGATCTTTTTACAATATTATGCAAGACATAAATTCTTTGCAATGGTGGATTGAGAAACGTGATTTTTGAATTGTTTGAAAAAAAAAGTGTTGAGCCATGACCCATCTTTGCTTGCAAAGATTGAGACACATTTTTACACCCAAACATGATACCCTCACCTATGAACAATTCATCTGCTAATTGTGGACCATTAAAAAACAGTTAAACTTGGATATTATGTAATCTTTTCATATTTATTTTGCCTCTGTCCCAACTTTATTATTTTTTGTTTGTGTGTTGCAGCTATCAACATCAAAATTTGTTTATATTTACAAAATACAATTATGTTGGTCAGCGGGAACATCAGAAATCTTTTCTTTGTACTTTATCAGTTAAAAAAAAAAAGATTCAAGAGAATTAACAAATCACAGATTGTGGTTTTTATTGCATTTTACAAAATGCCAAACTTTTGTCAAATTGGGGTGATGGATAGATGGATTGTTAAACAGACAGACAGACAGACAGATAGATAGACAGATAGATAGATAGATAGATAGATAGATAGATAGATAGATAGATAGATAGATAGATAGATAGATAGATAGATAGATAGATAGATAGATAGATAGATAGATAGATAGATAGATAGATAGATAGATAGATAGATAGATAGATAGATAGATATCTGTGGTATAGATAGATGTATAGATAGATAGATAGATAGATAGATAGATAGATAGATAGATAGATAGATAGATAGATAGATAGATAGATAGATAGATAGATAGATAGATAGATAGATAGATAGATAGATAGATAGATAGATAGATAGATGTATAGATAGATAGATAGATAGATAGAGATGATAGATAGATAGATAGATAGATAGATAGATAGATAGATAGAGATGATAGATAGATAGATAGATAGATAGATAGATAGATAGATAGATAGATAGATAGATAGATAGATAGATAGAGATGATAGATAGATAGATAGATAGATAGATAGATAGATAGATAGATAGATAGATAGATAGATAGATAGATAGATAGATAGATAGATAGATATCTGTGGTATAGATAGATGTATAGATAGATAGATAGATAGATAGATAGATAGATGTATAGATAGATAGATAGATAGATAGAGATGATAGATAGATAGATAGATAGATAGATAGATAGATAGATAGATAGATAGATAGATAGATAGAGATGATAGATAGATAGATAGATAGATAGATAGATAGATAGAGATGATAGATAGATAGATAGATAGATAGATAGATAGATAGATAGATAGATAGATAGATAGATAGATAGATAGATAGAGATGATAGATAGATAGATAGATAGATAGATAGATAGATAGATAGATAGATAGATAGATAGATAGAGATGATAGATAGATAGATAGATAGATAGATAGATAGATAGAGATGATAGATAGATAGATAGATAGATAGATAGATAGATAGATAGAGATGATAGATAGATAGATAGATAGATAGATAGATAGATAGATAGAGATGATAGATAGATGATAGATAGATAGATAGATAGATAGATAGATAGATAGATAGATAGAGATGATAGATAGATAGATAGATAGATAGATAGATAGATAGATAGATAGATAGATAGATAGATAGATAGATAGAGATGATAGTGACATAAAGACAGACAGATGAAATTTACCAACATATATAAAAGACAATTAAACAGATCACAACCTTTTCTGTTCATTTGTTCTTTTCTGTTCAAGCTTTAATATTATATTAGACATGACAAACAGTACCTGGTGTCATGAAGATACAGCTGTGGCGGTACCGGCACTGATCCGATGGAGGTGGGCTGAACCCCCGGCATGCCTGGATCCACAACAGGAGCAGCCTGAGTCACCACTGAGCCCGGCTGCATGGCCTCCAGGCAGGACTGACTCACAGGGAGACTGCTTTGAGTCACTGGTGGGCTGCTGTGTGGAGCTCCAGGGCCCGGCTCCATCAGCAGAGGGCTGGGCTGAGTGGTGGCCGGGCTGGGGTGGGGCGCTGGTGGGCTCGGATGAGCCACGGTCGGGCTCTGCTGAGCTGCTGGGCTGGACTGAGTCTGAGGGCTGTGCTTCTGGGCCACCATGGGACTCTGCTTCTCCGATGTAGGGGCCGAATGAGCACCGTTTACGTCTAGGGCACGAAATGATTGTGTGTTCAAAGGAAGAAGAAAAAAAACTTTCTTTATTGTAATGTACTCTGATCATACCTTCCTCTGGGATGATGTGCAAGGTGACAGTGAGTCCAGCGTCTTTGATCAGCTTGACAATGTCAGCGTGAGGCATGTTGATAATAGACTGACAGTTGACGGCCATAATACGATCGCCAACTTTCAGCTTCCCACAGCGATCGGCCGGACTGCCCTCAATGATGCGGCCGATCTTATGTGGCACAGCTACAAAACACATGAATGGGGAATTTCATGAAAACTGCATGTAAAATATTTTCTTATTTCAGTCAAAAAATACTTCCATGCAATGTAAAAAGAATATAAAAAGTGAGAAATAATATTTTCCATAAAGAAAATGAAGTCTATTTTAGTACCGATAATTATAAATAATAAAGATTGTAACATTTTCATCACAATCTTGTTGTTTTCTAATTTATATAAATGACTTTAATAATATTCTCAATTGTAATCTTAATGGTACTAAAATAGGCTTCATTGCTGTAATAATAACAATAATAATATTTAATATTAATATAATTAAAAATAATATAAATATACATTTATTTGATATTTATAACTTATTAGTATTATAATAGTAAATTTATAATACTATTATAAATTTCTTTTACATAAATTATTATTATAAATATTCTTAATAGTAATGTTAAACATTCTAAAACAAGGCTTCATTTGCTATATGGAGAAAAAAAAAAAATTGTATTTATTTTTTTAATTTTGGGATGGAATACTGTAGGTGCCTGTGAATACACAGGTTCACCCAAACGTGGATAGGGCCTGATCTCAGACTTTCAATACATTTTCACTTTAAAACATCACCATGTTCACCAGACAGCTATGTGAGGATAGGACTTACTTATTGTGTTTGTGGTCTCTGGACGGTTGAGAGAGCTGATGATGACAAAACCGAAGCCTTCGCTTTCCTTGCGGTGGATAACTACATCAGTGGTGGGAGGTAAGTTGACCGGGCACACTGCATGACCCCGGGGAGAACTGCTTTGATTGGCCGCTGCACCGTTTTCCTCGCATGGCTGGCCTGCAGGTGGCAGCACACACAATCTCAGCCAACGCAAACACAAACCACAGCAATGTTACTCAAGCTATTACACAGAAATAACTGCCTCCAATTACTGCGGTTTTACTTCTTGATAATGTTCACCATTAACCCTGTAAAACCTGACATATGAAAAAATATTCAGAAAAAATGGAAGAGTGGAACAAAAAAGGTGGAACAATTTGAGCCTTACAACAAAATATTAAAAAAAAGTAAAAAAATGTGTTTTTTGGAGACTATATTTGATACCGTTGACTTGTAAGGCTCATATAATGTGATATAGTGAGAATATGGATCATTTTTATGCATATTTTTGATCAAACTGAGCACAGTTTGGTGCTCACAAATTTGATGCTGATATTTATATGCCCTAAAAGTAAAATTCTGATAGTTTTAACTAAATCTCCCAATAATACATCTTATGAAGATATTTAATTGCTTAGCTTTATGATCAAAGCTCGATAGTTTTCATTGTGGGGGCAAAATATATAATGCAATGAAAAATAATGATGATCGAGAAATGAAGAAATAAACATTCCTCAAAAGCCCGATGTTTCATTTTTTCATACTCACATTTTAACATGACTTTTCTAAAAAAAAAAAAAAAAAAAAAAAAAATGATATATGGATAATCAAGTACACTTAAGCTGCTTCAGTCCAGTATGTGTTGGATTTAATAATATGATTGTTGGTTTTGTGTCACCGGAGAGTTTTGCTCACCCTGCTGCGGCAGAACTCTCCTCCTGACGGTCAAGGTGACCTGTCCGTTTCGTGCAGCCGCGTGCATGAGGTCGATGACGTAGCGGTGTGGTCTCCCCGCCACGGGCATCCTGTCAACCGAGACCAGCTCATCTCCCGGACGCAGTCTGCCGTCGCGCTCCGCGGGGCTGTTCTCTATGATTGCTCCGATCACAATCTGTGAAGAAAAATCAGTCATCACATTAATGCGAACTGACATTCACAGTCTCATAATAATACTGTCGCCAGATTTACATTACATGTTCAAACAGCGATTTTCTTGACTAAGCTGATGGGTTTATAGCCTGACAAAAAGTTGCTCTACTGCTGGTATTTTTTTAAGAAAAGCAAGTAAATTAAAGCATCGCACCTTATGTACAGTGACCATAAATGCTATTTGATACATACCATGGGACTGTTAGTGCTAATGATTACTATTATGAGGAAGAAAATCGGCAGCAAACAATACTTTTCTTAACTAAAAAATGTAGTGTAAAAGAATAAAACAATATGACCAAAACTTCTGAAATTAATTTGATCTGAAATTGTATACATTTCTTTTCTTTTTCGTATTCTGTCAAAACAACACCAAGTCTGACTGACATGTAAAACAACCAATCACAGTGCTGAGTGTCTTGTCACAGGCAGATGGAACAATTTATGATGGAATGAAATGAATAATAATAAATACAAATTAAAATGATGACAAAAAAATATTAAAGTAGTAGGGGTAGTCGTGGCCTAGTGTTGAGGGAGTTGGGCTTGTAATCAGAAGGTTGCTGGTTCGATTCCCACGCCGGCAGGAATTGAAAGTGGGGATTGTGAATAAACAGCTCTCTCTCCACCTTCAATACCACGACTAAAGTGCCCTTGAGCAAGACACCTAACCCCTGATTGCTCCCCTTGTAAGTCGCTTTGGATAAAAGCGTCTGCTAAATGATGAAAAATGAAAAATGAAAAAATAAAGTAAAAACCAAGCTCAAAACTGAAATGTACAATAAAAACAAAACAATTAGAGCTGGGCATTATAATGAAAATATCACCGAATGAGTAATTTGTATATTATTGTAGCTGTACATCTCAAAATATAAATTCATCCCCACAATCCTATATACATAACAATCATGTTCGTCTTTTTTCTATCTAGCAACTTAAATAGTTTTAAAAATGTTGTTTTTTTTTCTTTTGAAGCTTGATGGAGACAAACTGATCATCATAAGATTATTGACATCATTACAGAAAAATCATAAGTCTGAAATAAGAAGAGCGAAAACAGCTTGCATGTATTGGGATAACTGTTTTGTTTTTTTTAATTAATACTTTTATTCAGCAAGGACACATTAAATTTCAAAAAGTCACAGTAAAGACATTTATAATTTTAAAAAAGATTTCTATTTCAAATAAATGCTGTTCTTTTGAACTTTCTATTAATCCAAGAATCCTGAAAAAAATGCATAACGGTTTCCACAAAAATATTAAGCAGCTTTGTTTTTAATAAAAAAATGTTTATTGAATTCAAAAATCAGCGCATTGATTGATTCCTAAAGGATCGTGTGACACTGAAGATCGGAGTAATGATGCTGAAAATTCAGCTTTGCGTCACAGGAATAAATTACATTTTAAAATATATTAAAATAGAAAAGTTATTTTGAATTGTAATATTGTTTCACAGTATTACTGTATTTTTCATACAGTAGCCTTGATGAGCACAAGAGAAAAAATCTTACCGACCCTATAATTTTCAAAACAGTAGTGTATATCATCGTACAGCCCAGCTCAAAAAATGACTGTGAAATATTCAAAACTATAATAACCACTAGAGTCATATACCATCATGGTACATGCCCAAAAAAACATGATACTGTTAATGTCGTATAAGTAGCAGAAGGAAATGAATTTGTCAGGTGTATGTTCCCATCTGCTGCTCGTGGAGCTGTACAGATATGAGCCAGTATCTGTTTATCCTGCCCCATACGAGCCTTGTCACGGGCCTCCGGACTCACAGCCTGCACCGCCTCGTCTCCACCCAGGATCCTGAAGCCGAAGCCGGTCTTCTCACGCAGCAGGTGCACTTCCACTTCTTGGTACTCCACACCTGAGGAACACGAATTACAGATTAGACAAAGCACATCCAATTCAAGTTTGAGTTAATTCATGGTGCTTCCTTGGTATGTTTGACACAAAAGCAAAGTTCAGGGCTTCTTCAGGAACATCGAACCATCCCAAACCTAACCACAAGCTGAAGGATCAGAGAACAACACACGTTATGTAGGTCGCCTCACAAACCGGAGTGCTGAACCTTCTGATGTAGGAGAATAAGAGTATAGCGATAGACCGAGAGCTAAATATAGAGGACTAAAGTCACATGGGTTACATAAATTAGCTATTGAAATGTGACTAACAGCATATGTGCTCTGTGACATAAAGAAAGGGAAAGCAGCACAATAGACTTGCCTGTAGAGTCTGTCAGCGTCCGAGGTGGGACCGGCTCTGTGCGAATAAGAAATGAAAGCTTCAAACAATCAAATTATTCAAAAACACTTTGAACTAACAACTGGCTTCATGCTTTATTGAGGCTTATGTGGGGGAATCTCAAGGAACCTGTCAAGAATTTTATATGCTCGTGTCGCAGAGAAAATGAAGCCCTTTTTCTAGTTGTGACATGATTTTCATGAAAATGAAGCCTCTCAATTGTCATTACTATACTATGATATGGTATAGAACAATATAGCATGATATATTATAATACTAGAACGTACATTTCCTGAAGGAAATGTGATTGGTGCTTGCAGTGGCAAAATTCGGCCCTCGGTTGCTAGGGTGTTACTAGGCGGTTGGTAGTTGTCACAGATAGTTTCTATGGAGTTTTTATAGAGTTCTTGGCATGTTCTCAGCCCACTTTAGCACTTAGCTATTGAGTATTAGCATGTAGCTATTCACTGCTAGCATGTGTAGCATGTTGGAAGTCCAGTTTGCTAGCATGAGTCAAAAGACCCAACAACCATGTCTGTACGATGTTCCGATGCAGAGATATAGATCTTGCTAAACAGTTGCTAGGGTACTTTGTTTGGTTGCTAGGTAGTGACTTGGCAGCTGCCAGTGATGATCCTCCAAAGGCTGCCTTCCAGTATGAATGATATAAACCAACCCTATGATGTTCAGGTTTGAAAATATCTCTCTTTGGGTTTGGTTGCTAGGGTGCACTAAATGGTTGCTAGGGCATGGCTAGGCAGTTAACAGGCTTAAACTAATAGACTGCATGTGTGGCCATATCAAAAATGCCATACTTGCGTGTCTCTATGATGTTTTGATTCATTTAAATCCATCTCATCTATTTTTCAATGGAAGTCAATGGGACTTTTGTTGCTAGGGTGCTCTAAATGGTTGCTAGGGCATGGCTAGGCAGTTAACAGGCTTAAACTAATAGACTGCATGTGTGCCCAAATCAAAAATTCCAAAGTCCCGTGTCTATTTGATGTTTTGATTCATTTAAATCCATCTCATCTATTTTTCAATGCAAAGTCAATGGGACTTTTTTCGCCGCTTTTTTCGTCCGCTGTACGAACGTCGTTGGTCCGATCGCTTATAAAAGTCATAGCACACCTCTCCTCAATGAGCCGGTCGATTTGACACCTCATTCAATAACAAGATTGATGCTTACCTTAGGCAAGCACCAATAATAATATAGTATGATATAGTATAGTATAATATATTATAAAATAATTCAGTATGATATAATATAACATAATATAATAGAACAATATAGTATAACATAACTTATTACACGGCTCTGTGGAATACTTGATTCTGATTGGTTAATCATGCCATCCAGTGGTATGTTATTCCCTGATAACAACCACTGAAAACAGATAAACAGGGTAGTCGTGGCCTAGTGGTGAGGGAGTTGGGCTTGTAATCTGAAGGTTGCAGGTTCGATTCCCACGCCGGCAGGAATTGAAAGTGGGGATTGTGAATAAACAGCACTCTCTCCACCTTCGATACCATGACTAAAGTGCCCTTGAGCAAGACACCTAACCCCTAATTGCTCCCCTTGTAAGTCGCTTTGGATAAAAGCGTCTGCTAAATGATGAAAAATGAAAAAATGAAAAGATAACACAGGCTCATCTGGGTTCCTGAATTCAGCAGCGCTATACGCTTGCTTGGAACGCTTCTTCGTTGAAGTTTTGCGTTTGGTGAGCTTATAAAATATTAAAGCTCAGTCGAATCAATTTTCAGTGTACAGTTATTTAATTATGTCATCCAGTATCGTAAATACTGCTTCATTTTTAAGCAAATGAATATAAATGGTTACAATACACCGCACACCATAAGCTCTGACTTACGTCTGCTTTCGTAAATGGCACGTGACTTCTCATAGAGGTCGTAGGGGTCAGGCTTGCCCAGGTGGAAGCCCTCTGTGTCCGGAACAGAGGAGCGATGGAGCGTCTGGCCAGGATGTGGAGCACCGTGGGGGAGCAAAGCGGCCGACAAGCTGGTCTGGGGGCTTCCTTGAGGGTCCCACTGCAAGGACAATAGAGACATACACTAAAAAGTAGTGAAAATCTCCCATGTAGATCCTTTAAAAAAAAAGTAAGCAAAGAGCATTCGGTGTATCATAAAGGTGACCCCTGTCATTACTTTCTGCGAGGAGAGACTTTAGCAGTCCAATCGCTCTCCAGAGGTTCAGCAGGGGAGAAGAATTAAGCCCTAAGTGTCGGACTAAAGTGTGAAGCGAAGTATCTGTGCTCCAGTCATGTGCCCTGGGGGCTAATGGATCCTATTTCCTGTGAGCTGTTCATTTCACCTGCAGCTCTCTGCTTAACCTGCCAATTCCATTACGAGCCCTGAATCCAGCTGAACTGGACAGCTTCCTGAAAATGATGTATCTCACACCGGCATGAAAGTGAACTCACATGAAATTACAAATCAAGGCTGGTTCTAGAAATACCTACATGGGCTAAATGAAATGTTTCATTACTTCACAAGGCTTCGGAGAAATTTAACCTGTGATGTGTAGTGTAGATGTGTAGTAGTAATTAGCCAATTCCGCAGGCCAATAAACCAATGGCCAATAAAACTATGTCAAGTGATTTTTTTCATATATATATATATATATATATATATATATACATACATTTTTCCTATTTTTGCTATGTATACAAAAAATAAAATAAAAAAACAGATCAAAAATAATACAATAAAATACATTTTCATGGCCTTCTTGAAATATTTATGGATAATACATTTTCTCTCACCATCGGCTACAGTGGCAAAAAGATCATTCCAGTGAAAGGGATTGTATCATGCTGAAGTGGTTTATTTTGTGAAATAAATGTTCAGTGAATAAAATATATGTAAAAAATCCCACAGGTTTAGAGTGACATGAGAGTGAGTAAATAATGACAGAATTTGCATTTTGCCTGAACTCTCTCTTTAATATTTAAAACTTCAAATGAATCTATTTTCAGATCTATCTATTTCAGTTTTGTTTTTAAGTCCGCCAGAGCTATAAATCACAGGGCGACATGATTGAGTCCACGGGTCTCTGGGACAGAGGAGGAGGAATATCAATTGAGTATCACCTGCATAATCTTTGCTTGGAATAATTTCTCTTCATGATAAACACATTCTAGCGCATGCCTCGCACACACACACACGCACACATATTAAAAAAGGCCCACTTTGTTGTCAGTTAAAGCTTTTTGTTTGCTAATGCAGCAGCACAAGAAGAATACTGATTAAGTATGCCACCCATGGCGACTGCGTTAATGCATCTGTCACCCGGGACATCTCCATGTCGGGTTTCATCAGAGTGTTATCCAGCGTGGTGCTGAACACGTGCTGAGACTAAGAACTCGCGGCTGCGGTTTGTCTTTAAGAGCGATCTGAGATTGATGCTGCAATCGCTCTGAGCTACCGAGGGATTTCGGCCTTCAGACGCTAGTCCAAGATCTTAGCTAAAGGCCAGCGGATAGCCAGAGGTGTACAGGTGGTCAAATCCTCTTACATTACATGAAAACATAATTTGATCATTTCTCCACCAAACACTGGAATGACAACCGTCAAAATTTCATCAGAGATTATTCATCCATTCAAAAGCACTACACAGTGCTTCTGTAAACTACACAGGTAGAACATATTCTACTGTACATATAGTATGTATAACTATTTCTATGACTAGCAATCCAATAATTGTGACCTTACTATTTATTAAAAACAATAATTGACAAAATTGTTGCAACATTTCGTTCATTTTATATAATACTACTAACCAAAAACATAATGTGCATCTTCACACTTTGTCATATGAAAAACTTGTAACAAAAAAAGAAAAGAAAAAAAAAGCTGTATGAGTTACTTCAGAAGAAGCGACTCATTGTCTAGGAATCTGACTACACTGTTACAATATATATGCATTTGATTCATTAAAAAGAACAACTCGTTAAAGTCATTTGTTCCGAAATCAGACCACACTTATTGCACTGCATGTGTTTAATTCACTAAAAAGAACCAAGTCAGAGTCAACTGTTTGGAAATCGGACAACTCTTGGGCCCTGTCCCAAATGCAACACTTCACGTGCACTTGTGGTCTTGTGGTAGAATAGATGTCCGTCAACTCCGCAATAACGTAGGGTGTCCCATTTGTCCTTTTAGGTTTTAGAAGGGTGCTCACAAGCGCAATGCTCCGCAATAGATTTCTATCCAACAGTCAACGCAGTGCTATGTCATGAATGTGTGGACTTAGGGTTCCATTTGGGACAGGGCCTGGTTGCATTGTATGTGTTTGATTCATTAAAAAGAACTGGATCATAACAGTCATTAGATCGTAACCAATCATAATGCCGTATCCGCCATTTTGTCCAACAAAGCAGTCAGAGGAGTGAGTAGATTAACGTCGGTGGACTTGAACTTGAAAAAAGGTGTGTATTTGAATTAACATTCCTTCTGATGTTCATTCTTTTTATTTGATGCTATAAATTAACTAATAAGAAGAGATGGTCAGTTCACGAGCCACTTGAACTGAGGCACTACAGTCACGACAAATTAAAGAGCCATAAAACAGTATTTATTGTTTACATATCGTTAAAAAGACAAAATTTGATATTGGAGACTTTGTTTCATATCAAAAAAGTAACCTGCTCTGTCTTGACACGTTGTCAGTGTCCTCTTTGCTCCGCGATGTATTTTTCACTGCGCATGGATTGTCCGACGTAGCAACAGTAACTAAAGGGGGCGGGTCTTTGTCTTAAGTTTTGAATTGATGGATAAATCGCATTGGTATGTTTTCCTAAGATCTGCTAATGCCCTATTATTGGTTATGTGTAGGGGTGGACCTTCACTTTTTCCGCTATAAATTAGGAATGCGCCGATATGAACATTTTGCCCAATACCGATAACTGATAATTCTTTACATTTTAAAGCCAATAACCGATATATTTGCTGATGAATCTAAATCTATATAACATAAGAGATTATTCAGATATATATACAGTATATATACAGTATATGTATAATGTAATAATTCAACTTACAATTGCACAAAACAAAAGGCACAAGCAAACCGTTGTGGATGAGGAACTCTGTGGATAAATATGGATTTCTGTACAAATCCCATTGTACAAATTCATACAAATTGCAGCCTCACAAAATAAGTTTTCTCATGATATCATGTTCCATCCACATCGGTGAAGCATGCGTGAAAACTGTTAGTGGAACCACTTTATGAGCCTCTGAAGTTACAGCAGTTTAATGTCAAGAACACGCAAAAGCAAACCGATGTTTGAGAAACTAAATATTTAAAATCTATTTACCTGTTTTGTGGGATCCCAGGACGTGAAGAGGCCTGACAGAGAAAGAAAGAGAAAAATGTATTAGCTCTTCCTTAAAGAATAAAATGACATATTTTTCACTATAGTCACATAATATTTGTCCCATTTGTCCTGTAGGCTCTTAAGTGAGGAAAGTTTATTGGATTTATTTGTGAAGCAATTACATCATTAGTTTTGATTAACTTTGAGCAAAAGCCAAACGTTGTAAAAGAGACGACAGACACTAGATTTTTACAACTCTTGGGATTCTCTGTTATTTCATTATGATCATTCAAAATTGACTATGGCCAGCAATACTTTTAGTATATGTGTTGTATCTATCTATACCATTGTAGCCTACTACGCTTCCCTATATCAGTGGTAAAATAGCACATCATATTAGTATTATGACAATCAGAAATTAGGAAAAACCTCCAAGGGATCACTCAGAATTATGATCACTTCCGAGAAAAATAAATGGAAATTAGAACTTTTCCATGTTTATATGGTACAGTATAACAATGGTAAAATCTTAATTATTTTTTCATTTAAAAATATTTTTAGCGGCCAAGCACCAAAGGTGTGTAAGCACCTATTGTAATCGTTAGTGTTCTTCTTCTTCTGCTGCTGCTGCTCGAGTCTATGGCTTCTTGGGGGAAAGTTATGAAATTATGCATACAGATAGAGGACAGTCTGAACTGTCACCATAGCAAATTTGGAGTCTCTAACTCAATCCCTCAAGCACCACCAACTGTCCAAATCAACACCAACTTGCACTCAAGTTTATGCTAATAACTTTTGAAACAAAAACAATACAAAATTCTTTTTTCCTCTGATTCCTTGGCTCAAAACGACTCATTGTGAATATTCTTTTTTGAATTCCTCCAAGGCCGTTGCTCAGATTTTGACAAAAATTTAATCAGCTCATCTTCAGACCATGCTGACAAGTTATGGATGTTCTTGAATAACGTGAGCAAATTCAACGACGGGCACGCCAAAATGAATATGAGGCTATTTCTCCTTTAGCGTATTCTGACTAAACTTGGTTTGTGTTACGTCAACCATAACCTGAGTGTACCTGCAGTGTCGCCGCAGTGCCACCTAGTGGTCAGGAGATTAAAAATTGACATTTTTGATTATAACTTTTGATTATCGTTTCAAAACTCTGTATGTGTCTTCAGCAACATGCCTTTTGGGGCATCGCCACCTTGGGGTCAAAAGTGTCATTAACATTGTCACATTACTCTAGCCACACCATGGTCATAGCGCCACCTATTGGTTAAAAAAAAAAATATATATATATGTATATTAGGGGTGTGACGAGATCTCGTACCGAGATTTCTCGTCGAGGTGAAAAGTTGTCTCGTCGTGCTACCAGTGTGAGGGTGAAATTATTATTGAAGATGCCCCGTTTGTGTGGAAACATTTTGGTTTTCCAGTGGAAATAATAAACGGCGAAAGAATAATACACAAGACACAAACGATATGTAAACATTGTAAGAAAACTATGCTGTACACCTCGGCCAAGGTTGCGACTCTTATGTGCCGCTCACATATCGCGCGCATTTTCATTCGCGCAAAATGGAAGCGACGCGGTCGTGACGCGCATGCGGTGCGGCGCGCTCGTTTTTTCCTGGCGCGCCTGTGCCGCGGCGAGATGAGAACATCTCAACTTTTCAGAATGCCGCAAGCGCTCCGCAGGTCACGTGACAAGAACCAACCGATCATCTTCGACCTTTCCGTAACAAAACATGGAAATCTCAGCCGAACAGCTGATCATAGCTGTACAGGGGGTTGTTATATCTCATTTACATAAATATATCTAGTAGTAAAGCTAAAGCAAGGGCTAAAAATCAATTTATCCCCTGCAGAAACTTCCTCATGGTTGTGGAGAGCACAGTTCATGGTTGCATAGCAACGACAGACGCTGCAGAAGCGCGAGCTCCCGAACGCTTGCAAAAGTAGGAGGAAGCGACGCGGCCGCGCTTTACACGCTTTTTTTAGGCGCGACATGTGAATGACCCCTAAAGAGTGACTGTAATAGTGTCTGGGAAATGGTCAACTTTGTACTGCAGTTAAAGTGTTATTTGAATTTTTTTATTTATATGTTTATTTTATGTTCAATTTGTAGAAAGAAGTTCAGGGAGATTTCTCATGTGAAATTATACAGGGCAGAAAACAATTGGTTGATTTTTGTGGCAAAACATTTTATGATTTTCAGTTGAATAAAAGACTATTTTCCCTTCATACGTTTCATTATTGAGGATTTCTTAAAAATACTATAAAAAATCTCGTCTCGTGAACCCAATTTCGTGTCTCGTCTCGTCTCGTGGGATAGGGGTCTCGTCACACCCCTAATATATATATATATATATATATATGAACTATTAAATCAAATTACTTTTTTCATTACAAAAAAACCTATAGAAAAATCTATTTAAAATACTTTTATTTAATTTTATTTCAACATATTTATTGACGTATCACTTAAGACTTAGTGATATAAAATTGATTAAACTTTATTTGGAGTATTTCTTTATTGCACAATGCACATTTCTTAATATTATGCCTAAAATTTGTTTTAATATCACTATTAATAAGGATTTTATGATCTTTATATAATATCAGTCTTTAAATGCAAGATATTTAAAGTGTACCTAAAGTATACTTGCAATAGTTCCACTTTAGCACAATCAAATATACTTTAGTATATCTTTAGTTGGACCTCAGCACTACTTCTGCACAAAGTGCATTAAGCACAAAATTTGTTGTTCACTGAATAAACAAAAGAAAAAATAAATGTATATTTAATCTTGTTTTGTTTATATGCATCATTATAACAAAACAATATACAGAAATAAATAGCAATATTTACTTGCATATAATTCTGCCAGAAAAAGCATAACAAATATATTGCAAATATTCAATATTTTGCCCAGCTCTAATTAGGACCAGTTATTGGATTGCATGTGCACCAATCCCATGTGCCTGTATGAACAGAACTTTTGCAATCATTTCATTAGATTAATTTCTGTTGAAATTTCTGTTTTCTTACAATGTTTACATATCGTTTGTGTCTTGTGTATTATTCTTTCGCCGTGTATTATTTCCACTGGAAAACCAAAATGTTTCCACACAAACGGGGCATCTTCAATAATAATAATAATGACTTATCCTGCCTTCTTTGTGCTTGGCCCTTTATTCCATTAAATACATCAAAAACTCATTATTTATAACATATTTATTTACTGACATACGACCTATTTATCTGAGAAGAAAATGTGGATTAGAAATTATTTTGCTGATGCTATAGACAAATGGGCCAGAAAAATAAACATGATTCTAAATAACTAATTTATTATTATAAATTATTATTTATTATTATTTCACACAATTTTGATAATAATTCAAATAGCGAATAAGAATATTATACTTAATATTGCTAAACATGCTTCATAATAATATTAATAATCTAAATAAACATCTAAATGAACTTGTTTTTTTACAAATACATTTTTTTTAAACGGTCAATTTTTAAGTTAATAAGATTATTAAGTTAATAATCAATTATTATCTTACAGACTACATTAGGTTATACAAATGGAAAGGCATTTTTAAAAGTGAGATCTAATAGAAACTATATAGTTAAAACTGCATTTTTGCTTTTTACAGTGCCGTAATAGTACCGTAATACCGTTTTTTTTGTTTTGCATTAAGTTCCACATATAATAAAACGCATAATGTGCATTTGTGATACGGCTGTAATAAGAAGGTTGTTTAAGATTCATCTGCAATGCGATTATACCATGGCTGGAGGTGCTGTGAGAATAATGAGTTATGACTTTTCATTTCTTAGTCTCATACCTGTTTCTTTCAATCACATGAACTATATTGTATGTGTTTGTGTTTATGTGTGTGTGTGCGTGTGCATGAAAATACACATGCATGTGTGTGACCTGTATGTCTGAGTGTGTGTACGTGAGTATTTGTAGCATAAGGCAGTGGGGAAAGGCATTTTTATGCCTACTTAAACTAACAGGATTACATCAAATGCTATATGACCAGGACATGACTTGGCAGCGAAGGGCTAAACATAAAGCCTCAGGCAAATATGCATAGTCGTGCCACTCCATAACTCCTCATCCTCCCCCAATGCATCACAAACGATGCCATATGGACAACAAAGACCAATGAACTTCGGTGTAGCGCCCATGCAAGACTTAATCTGACTTAAACTGAAACAACCTTCAAAAAAGTCCAAATTAAAAGCTGAAGGCTAAATTCTGTCAATGGCATCAGTCGAGAGCTACAAGTGCAGCGTGCCTCAAGTGTCCTTGGTTTTCATTCATGTCACAAATCTCTCAGGTGAAGTCTGAGAGGTGAGTCAGATGGAATCATGAAGGACTCAGGCTGACTGTCAGCTCTGAGTACTCTGAGACCCAGATGGAACGAATAAAGAGGACGTAAGAAAGCAGTCGGCACTGCTGAAATGCCATGACCCTGATGATATTTCCAACAGTCCGGAGAGTCAGAAGAGTATAGTTATCACCTCGCACCTGCCTGTCCAGTCCTTCCTGAGATGTCAATAATCCTGGCAA
Source organism: Opsariichthys bidens (assembly GCA_037194245.1). Classification (NCBI taxonomy): domain Eukaryota; kingdom Metazoa; phylum Chordata; class Actinopteri; order Cypriniformes; family Xenocyprididae; genus Opsariichthys; species Opsariichthys bidens. The sequence goes on along the minus strand of CM074290.1, from coordinate 10,719,275 downwards.
AAGAACCGCAGAGAGGAAGATGGACAGAGATTTTGTGCTCTGACTGCTGCACTAATAAGGTAGAGAAATGCTTGAAGAATTCGAAATGGGAATCGTAAACAGTTCTAGTTCCTTAATGATTCCATTAATGATTCTTTTAGTACTTTGGAAACATTCGGAAATTAAATGCATTTCTTATTGCATTTACCTCCCTCGGCAGTGTGCTGCCAAATGAGATCATTTCAGATTTCAACAGAAATTAATCTAATGAAATGATTGCAAAAGTTCTGTTCATACAGGCACATGGGATGGGTGCACATGCAATCCAATAACTGGTCCTAATTAGAGCTGGGCAAAATATTTTTCTTTTTCTGGGAGAATTATATGCAAGTAAATATTGCTATTTATTTCTATGTATTGTTTTGTCATAATGGTGCATATAAACAAAACAAGATTAAATATACATTTATTTTTTCTTTTGTTTATTCAGTGAAAAAAGTGTGGAAATCAAGCCTTGATTTATTTTCAATTAGATTTTTCAACATATTTCACTTTTTTTTTCAGTATTATTTACATTAATTTTAACATTTATATTAGTTTTAGTTTGATTCGAATTAATATTTTAAATTAATTTGAACTTCATATGAATTTTATGCTAAGTTTTGGTAATTTTGGCATTTTCATTGCCCTTTTGCCATTATTATTATTATTTTTTTAATGTTTCTAAAATGTATTTAATTATTTTTATTTTAGATTTTCTTTTACGTTTTTTGCGCCTCGTTTTTTTTTTCAGCTTTGTTTTTCGATTACTGAAAACTATTTATTAGTAACAAAACTGCTCTGACCATAAAACAGTCATTTTAGTTACTAAGAAATAACTTTACAGGAATATAATATTTACAAGATATTTTAAGAAAAAAATCAAAAATATATACTGAATATGACAAGATATTGTTTTTTTTCTTCTAAAATTCTAGTTCCAACCCTACACTATTAATTAAAAATACTGATATATAGATATTTATATACACATTTCTTATTTATTTAAAAAGATTTGAAATAAAGAACCCCGGGAAGAATTCTGGATACTCTTGTTCTGGTGTGAAATTATGCTCGTCTTGACATTTATTTGCCCATTCATCCAGCTGCTTTAAATAGATATATTCATGTAAATTTATGTAAATTATGATAATATAAACTCTTCACGTCACTAAGAATAAATTACGTCTCCTCAATCAGCATCTATTTCAGAGTATTCCCTCAGTGCTTCCTGCTAGGAAGTTATAAACTCTGATTGGCCTGTTTGCTGAATGCCCCGCCCCCTTCAGCCACTCTGCATTCTAATTCGTCTTCCTGTTTATCTCCACCAGCTCAGTGTGGGAGTCGTGTTTTAATTAGACAACCGGGGAAAAGAGCTGTGAACATGGCCGGCGCTGGCCGGGCTCTTGGCAGAGCGCCGGCAGGAAACTGAATGGTCTCGCACTTAGCCAGTGAGTCACGTGGAACGTCTCTCGCTCCCTTACAAGAGGCATTGGAGTGTTTGCTGGGAAGTCCTTTAAGACCATAGCCTTCGATATAGTCATGAAACACACTGAGGAGGTGAGAACAGATGCGCAGCGTAACTGGCAGGATGCGTGGGAGTAATTACTTGATTGATAGCGGTTCAGAGAAACGGACAAGCATCTTAAGAACACATATCGGGCTTACTGTACTCATGGAGAGACTGTAGCGTTCTTCAAGATAGTTTCTATTAATTGCCTCATTAATTTTCATTCTAAGAATATCCTAATTACGAAGGGTGATAAAATATTACACTCTGCATGGACATTTTAATGAAAGTAAGCACTCTGATAAGTGGACTCGCATGGAATTAGTAGATTAACTTGGCTCCAGTCTGAATATGCTAATAACTGTCACCAGCTCTAGCCAAGAGATGATACAATATGCAGTTTTGTCAGGGCTTTGCTAAAATTGCCCCAAAACAGCTCATCAGCTTCAGTTATTCTGAAAGAAAATAGTCTGAGTCGCAGAAATTGAGATGTACTGGTTAGTCTGTGAGGCAAAGTACATCTAGGACTCTTTAATCGTAGTAGTTATTTCAAAATCTTTCAGAATCAAAGCTTAAGGCAAATTAGGCTGACGTTCAGAGAGCTTAAAAAGACTAATAACTGAAGAGCTGACATATACAAAGTTACTTTCCTCATTTCTACCCTAATTTTAAAAGAACAATTCACCCAAAAATGAATATTCTGTCGTCTTTAAATAATAATCATCAACATGCCTGGCCAAAGTGAGGAAAAGGAAGTATTGGACAACATCCTAGATAATTAAACTTAAATTTTGGGTTTCTTTTCACACCAAGCTGTCGTAAGGCTTTAGAAGAATATCGTGCACAGCCCATAAGGACCACTTTTATAAATAAAACCTTTATGGTGTTTTTTAGCAGGTTTCAGATTCGCAATTGTGTGTTGCAAAGTATAGTTAAAAATGTCTTCAAAATTTCTCTTTTTGTGTTATACAGAGGAAAAAAAAAAGGATGAGTAAATGAGTTTTCTTTTTTCAATGAACATTTATTTTGCCAAAGTCCAGAATAGATTTCATGCAAACTTCAGTACCTTTCTGATGAACTTGGTTTCAAAAATGAAGGGTGGAAATGTGCGCACCTGCTGCTGCTCCTCTCTGAATGACAAGCGTAGCCTCTGTTCCCACTGGACAGTCCTTGAGCAGCTGCACCACCTGTGTGTGGTTGAGTCCCTGGAGGCCCTTCTGATTAATCTCCACCATCAAATCTCCTTCACATAACCCGGGACAACCCTGCGGCTCCAGAACCTGATCAAAACGTATTGAAACAGGTATGACACATATTATGCTTGATAAACCTGCAAATAAGCATTTAAACAGGACATATAAGCATTTAATATCCTTAAAGACAGCTCGCAAATGAATTTTCCCTTTTCGCATTTTGGTTTGACCATTACCTTCACCCCATACTTACAAGTACAACAGAAGCCTATTTATTTATTTTCCAAAATACCAATAAATAAAATATAATATACAATATATTTATACAACAGTTTTTTTCTGGCTCTCGAATCTGACTGGCTGAGAGCCGTGCAATAATAGTACTCCTACATTTTCACCACTTGTATCACTCCGCTTAAAGCGATTGTCATTGGCGGTTGAGCAAATCCACCATATTTTTGTACAAATACTACACGTGTTGTATCACGAACTGTAGTTTTAAGGTGAAAATGTAGTTGTTTAGACCTGAAATATGTGACTCATATTTAATCATAGCACCTATTTTACAATTTGTTTTGACGTTTTCGGAGATGCGATCTCCAGGCTGTCAGCAGCTGTTCAGTGCTCGTGTATACGCTGAGAACAGCTTCGTCAATGTTAATATTAATGAATAATAAATAACTAAAATGTGAAGATGTCAATTTTCCTAGGCTGGACATTACTTTTGGCTACTACGGTTTATACATACAGTTTAATTTGAGTTTGAGACCACTGAATTAAAATGTTAATGGATATCAGCGCACCTGTTTCACTCTCTGCCCTGTGGGACTGTCCGCTATGGTGAACCCAAAACCCTCTGTGCCTTTGGTTATAGTGAGGCTCAGAAGCTCAGGAACCACTTGAGCCCCGGCGGTTGCTCCCGAGGATGACGCCATGGAGACGCTGTCGTCGGGAGGGGGTCCCGGTGTGGTCAGGGATGGAGGTTGCGAGCCATCCAGGTGGGTGTCTCCAGGGTGGGGATGAGGGGTAAGGCCTTCGCCATGCTCAGGTACTAAGCGGCCAGTCAAAGACATGTACTCCATGTAATTTTCATAGTTGTTCCTTCCATTGAGCAGCAAGGGGTGATCCACTAGGCCCAAAGGGGGCATGGAGGAGCTAGCGGAGGGGTCCTCTGGGTCATAAGGGAGGGGGTAACCTCGACACAGCACCAGTGTGACGCTCTGGCCAATGGGGACCGACTGGAAGAGCTTCACCACATCGGCATGGGTGGTGCCCAAGACACAGATGTCATTGATGTAGACGATCACATCACCTGATGAAGAAATAATGAAAAAAGGAGATTACTAAACATGCATATTTAAACAAAATATGAAGCGCCATACTCCCAAGTGAATTATGTAATCGCTCTCACATCTAGAATGCGTATGTACATAAATTATATTCATTAAAGATACCGGCTCTCAATTATGCTGCCTTCTGAACGGGTGTTCAGACTGAGTGGTTTACAATGAAAAAGCATTTGCAAGTCATTCATTTTCGGTGAAACCAGTTTAATTCAGGTGACATGACCAACCAATGTTTTATTATGCAGCAATGCAATGGCAACCAATGAGAGACAGAGTTACAGGATACTGTAGTTGAGCAAGTGCGCCTGTTACCAACAAGCAGAACAAAAATTCATCAACGGTGTAGAAAAGAAATCCCAGAATGCATTGTGACTCAATTAAAAAAGAAATTGTGCACACTGTTAGCTTGTCAAATTCCAAAGTCGAGTCTCCTGCAGATTTCACACAAGGACTAATATTTGTGTGACTTGCAAAGTTGTCCTCTTAAAGGGTTAGTTCACCCAAAAATGAAAATTCTGTTATTAATTACTCGCCCCCATGTCGTTCAAAACCCGTAAGACCTTCATTCATCTTCAATTAAGATATTTTTGATGAAATTCCTGAGCTTTCTGACCTCCAATAGACTGCAGTATTATTACCACTTTTAAGGCCCAGAACGGTAGTAAAGACATCGTTAAAATAGTCTATGTGATGTTGTTGAAGTAAGTTCAACAACGTAAGACAATGCCAGGGAAGAGAAGAAATTGTTGAATAAAATCGTTATTTTAGTTTTGCTTTTGCTCACAAAAAGTATTCTTGTCACTTCATATAACATTAAGGTTGAACCACTGTAGTACATGGACTATTTTAACGACGTCTTTACTACCCTTCTGAGCCTTGAAAGTGGTAGTTTTCAGAAAGCTCTCGGATTTCAGCAAAAATATCTTAATTTGTGTTCCGAAGATGAACGAAGGTCTTACGGGTTTGGAACGACACGAGGGTGAGTAATTAATGACAGAAACTTCGGTTTTGGGTATCTAACACAGTGCTGAATCAGATCAAGAACGATAACTATAAATATTACTATAACAATAACTATATCAGCATCCACATCAACACATAATAACGTTTCATTTATTCTAATGTCATTGTTCCTCTTTGTTGTTATCTTTATAGCTGTGTTGTGGACTCACTATTCTCAAAGAATTAGAATGATCATTAAAACTTTATATTTATAGTTATCATTACTTAATGTCCTTGTGAACTGGCCTTTAAGGTGCAATCACATTTACAGATTTACAGGTGCATTCACATTTACAGGTGAAATTCAGTCATTTCAATAGGAATCCATGCATGTGATGGAAGATTTTGCATCGAGGGGTTTAAGCTGCATGCCTGCTATGTTTGTTGAAAGTGAGCTCTCTGTGAGCTGTGCCTACAACATATTTATGGCAATGGAGTTGGTCTCTTTTGCCCATAAAAAATGTTTAATCAAAACTGCCCAAAAGTGACCACAGACAGGTCACTAGGTTTTGGAAGAGGGCTATTATATCATGTTTAAGGACACACATACTCAGGGTTAATAAAATTGCCGTTCTTTGACCCACATGTTTACTAAATCATTTCACTTTGGATTAAAGTAATCTCCTCCACACACACACACACACACAAAATGAGTTGTGTAAGTGCAGACAGTAGCTATCAGCAAAGCTGCCCAGTACTGAGACATCTCGGTAAAAAAGGCAACATGAGGCCTGTTGCACAAGCCAACTGTGTATGTTTGTGGAGAATAGAGTAGGACTTCTATAAAAGGACCCCGTTCTCCCATCAAAAGTGGATAAAACACACAAGATCCCACAGAAGCCCAAATTGCAATGCTAGCTGGAGGCATATGCAAATAAAGTCACTGCCAGCATCATTATCTGTGAGGGCCTTGGGAAGTGATGTCATCTTCAGAGCTCACAGATGTGATTCACTTCTAAAGTTAACACATGATCAAGGAAACGAACAAGCCATCCAGAAAGACAGGCTTGCAATGAGGACACAAGATTTCTGTATTAGGTTAAGAGTTCCTCTACAAGAGAACTTATGGAAAAGCACCAAATAAGCCTACGGTGTCCGCCTGTGATGACTCACTCAAACACACTCTTTCATGAGAGAAAAACACAATGCGACAACCGTGACCTTGCGCTAGCTCTGAGCAAGCTATTAGAGACTGTTGTCAAGCAGTGGCTAGAGAGATAATGATGTTTCCTAGTCCATGCACTGAAGGTTTTCTCCTGGGATGAGGTCGCTGCTCAGCACTACTTATTTATCAATAAGTGTCAGCATATTAAAAGAGGGCATATCGTAATTCTAATCAGTCTGCTTAAGCTGCAAAATTAGGCTTGCTGGCATTGTTTGTCTTTCTTAGTAACAGTAACAATGGTTGGGCTGACAATCATTGGTCAAATTGTGTCTCTCTTTTAACATTAATTTAATTAGAGTTAACATTTTCTAAAAACTGAAAAAATCTATCTCCGCTAATGCTATAATATTAAAGGTTACAATTAACAACAGTGCCCAAATTTTTATTTTTATATATAATAATCAACACTCAAATAAAAAGAAAAACATGTCAATTGCACATTAGGCAGGTTTTGCATTAACTTCTAAATCTAATTATAGCTTATCTAATCTCGGTTGTTTTTCTACTTCAATTCATTTTTGAAATATAATCATTTAGATAGCTACTGTAATAAATTGTTACAGTATGTAACTTTTTTTTAAACATATATTAAATAATTAACAGGTAAAGTAAATTAATGAATATATAAGCTAATATCGGGCACATATTTAGTGAAATGCTCCCTCTAGAGTTCATTTCTCTAGTGAACTAACATGCTGTGGACACTAAATGACTTGCCTGAGGTAAATGTAGTGCTATTCTACGAGAGATATTATTCTCAAGCTATTTTATTGATGTTTTTTTACGGCTTTTTAACGCTGATTTGAGAGATTACATGCAAACATATCTTTCTTTTCTTTCTTTTTTACATAAACATGTGCATAGATATTCTTTTCTTCTTCTTGCTTTTTTCTGTTGTGGCGGTAAGTAAGCAGTGTGGCATTACCGCACACGCCCCCTTCTGGACTGGGAGTGAATGTATCCGTCGTCTAACTGTATGCACCGAACCGTGACGTCCGTACCGTGATGGTTCGGGACAAATACACGTACACCCTTACTATATAACAGAAATATTAAATCACTTTACATCAAAACATTATCAAAGTTTCAAAGATTCATATACCAATTCATCCTTCTGCAAGAATATAACAAGCTTATAAAGGTTAACACTAAATTGAAATGAAACGCATATGATCCTGATTTCCTTGACCTTCTCACCTGTGTCCATCTTGCCATCTTGGGCTGCAGGTCCATCAGGTATGACGCTCTTGACCTGTAGGAACTCGTCCGGCTCGTCCCCACCAATGATGGTGAAGCCGAATCCCATGTTACTCTTCTGCAGCACCGTGGTGAGGAACGTCCCTTTGAGTTGCGTGGCGTCCCTTGTGAATGGAGGCTTTTCTGTGAAGACAAACACACATGAAGAATCAGAGGAATGTACTGCACACTGCACAACCACCTCTACTGCATGGTCTTTGGTGCTTCGGTAACTAAAGCTAAAGTGACAGGAAAGTAGGGCACACCTGAGCAACCCAAAACCGAGGAACACCAACAAACCAATTGGGTGAAGATGGCATGCATGGGCCACAGAGAAAAGAAGTACCTCTATATATCGTGGGCAATGGCAGCGCCGATAGACCGTGACTTTGCATTTGCTGTTGCTGTTGGATCCTTCGTTTGGCCTCTAGGACGGGGTTCTCAAACTGTGTCCTTCTGTTAATGTGGCTGCGGGGCAGAACGAGCAGATATTTAAATCACGCTGGGACCCTCCCTCCCCCGGCGAACTTATTGAAGAGAATGACGCGGATGATTTGGGGTCGGATTCTGCAAATATTTGGTGCTTGAAAAAAAGAAATTTGAAGAACTTACTCAACATAGTAACTGCCATAAATAGGGTCGTCTATTTTCTCCCAGCCATATGGAAGTTCTGTAAAAAGAAAAAAAATAAGATGGTCGGCACCATGTGGAAAACGTTGTTTATCCCCGTTGTATGTGAACCCATATTTAATGTAGTCTGGGTTGTTTTTTGTTTCTTTGCATCGTTTTGTTAATGCTTTTGAGGAATCTATCGGTCTATCTATATAAATAAAAAAAATAAAAAAAAAATATATATATATATATTTATAGAGCAAGAGAGAGCTTTAAAACTGCTAATCGCTTTCTTTAATTTGAATAAAGCTGAAATAAAGTAAAATAAATCTTACATGAAAAATGTGTAAACTCAAAATTTTAAGTTTAAGTTCTACAATTGCTAAAACAAACACCAAAATTAAATGAATGCAAACTAAATAGAAATAAAAAAACACAAAAACTAAAAAAAAAAAATGAAAATGACCAAAACAAACTAAAATACAAAAAGAAATCTAAATAAAAAAATATTAATTTAATACTACAAATAAGACTGATATACACATATTGCTATATATCATTTTTTAGCAATTTTATTGAATATATTTATTAATTTAACTTGTAATATCAAATGATTTTAAACTTTTTTTTATTCCAAGCACATGGAATTAGCATTGTTTGTGAAATGTGTTTACATAAATAAGTTTTTTTTTGCCTTGCCTTGAATAAACAGCATTATTTAATCAGGCTTCACGTGAAATATTACCATATTTTCGTAATTATAAGTAACTACAACAACATTGAAAGGTGAATCTGACTGTATGTATCCTTCAGATGCTTCAGAAGCTTAAAACGAGCTATTTAATGCATGGCACGAAGTATGCGTGTCATGAAAACATTCCTCACAGTTTTCATTATTGTGAAGCCTCGTCCAGTAAATCAATAACCCCAGGGATGCCTGCAGCGTATGATAATACATGGCACAAATCAGTCTAGACGTCTTTTAAAAACACACGTATTCCCTGCACACGCCAGAATTTCGATTGCGTATCCTGAACAATCCAGCCGGCCGTTCACGCTGGCATTCAGTGTGTAAAACAAAGCTTAATTAGGACACACAGCGGTAAGTGAGGGGAGGTCTGGCAGCCCGAAGGTTAGAGCCAACATACTTTCATGCAATTCAATCCGCCTGAGAGACACAAAACAAATTAAAGGGCTGGCGAGATCACCATGACAACAAAGGGCTGTCATCACGTGCGGCATTCAAGATGCTTTTTCCCGTCTGTTTTGTTTTTCCAGCCAAATTTGACATTATTGAAACATCAAAAAGAAGTGGGGTACATGCACAAACTCACACAGTAATTATCAAAAACATCGCCAGTGGGACAGTTTTTGCCAGTGTTCCTCAGAAACATGCACACATACATACACGCAGATGAAATCATGCATGTGTAAATAAACAGTAAACATGCAAATCAAGCTCATACACACACATACACACACCAGGCTAACGTAACTCCTATCTCTTCAGACATCGCCTTTCTCCAGTAATTAACCTCACACATGCCATTTTTTAATGAAAAAAATGTATATATTATAAACACCAGTAAGCAACCACTTAATGACCCAGAACACCCCAGCAACCGCCAAACAATGTCCCTAGAAACACTAAACAATGTCTTAATAGAGTGCATTAGCACCCGCCCGAAAGTATTATTATTTAAAGTAGTCTTTGTTAAAAAGTTATAAGCCATGGATATTTATGGTAAAAAAAATGTTATTAAACATTTCAGTATTTTGAGAGCGTAGAGATATCTACTCCATTCCATCATTCGCAGTGCTTCATGGGAGTGGGTGGAGATAACAAGATCTTTTGCCACGGTTTGCTTGTTTCAACTGATTGGTGTAATTTTCTGAACAGCATCATGGGCAACGTAGTTTTTCACCAGGAATTCCACTGTTAAACACGATTAAAGAATAAGCCAAAATAATGTGAGCTGACGGCTTCTGCGGAAGCAAATATCATGGATTAACAACCTCGTAGCTCACAGCATGGTCTGTCTTTAAAGGTTTATAAGTGATCATTCAAAATCAATTTTTACGTCTGTAACCCGACTGTTGCAATCTATAACCACTAAGTACTCCATAGCAACCACTAAACCTCATAGAACACCCTACTAAACACTGCAGCAAACATCTGAAATGCCAACCATTCAGAATACCCTAGAAACTCTATCTAGGGCCCTAGCAAAAGCTCTGAACACCTAACAACCACTCAGAATACCAAAGAAACTGCTTAGCAATGCCCTAGGAATCACTCTGTACACCTAGCAATCGCTCTAGACAGCCAAGCAGCCAGGAAACAAATCCCATGTAACCAGTCAGAACATCCTAGCAACCTCGAGTAACCTAAACAATGCTCGAGGAACTACCTAAAAACCCTTCAAAAACCAAGCAACCTTCTAACAATGCCCTAGCAACCGCTCAGAAATCCCTAGCAACCACCAACCAATGCCTTAATAAACATTTACAGTTGTGTTCAAAATTATTCAACCCCCACTGAAATTGATTGTTTTGGCCGGTTTGACATTGATTTTGATCATTCAGTCATCCTGCTTACAATTAAATCAAAGAGGCACGTGTAGGTCAGACAAATATAACATAACATTTATAATGAAATAACCACAAATGTCTTTTCTCTGCTCACATCATTATCAGTTTTATTCAACCCCCAAGTGACATTCAATCTTAATACTTAGTACAACATCCTTTTACAGTTATAACAGCTTTTAAACGTGAAGCATAGCTTGACACAAGTGTCTTGCAGCGAGCTACGGGTATCTTCGCCCATTCATCATGGGCAAAAGCCTCCAGTTCAGTCACATTCTTAGGCTTGCGCACTGCAACTGCTTTCTTTAAGTCCCACCAGAGGTTCTCAATCGGATTTAAGTCTGGTGACTGCGATGGCCATTTCAAAATGTTCCAGCCTTTAATCTGCAACCATGCTCTAGTGGACTTGGAGGTATGCTTGGGATCATTGTCCTGTTGAAAGGTCCAACGTCTCCCAAGCCTCAGGTTTGTGACGGACTGCATCACATTGTCCTCCAATATCTCCTGGTACTGAAGAGAATTCATGGTACCTTGCACACGCTGAAGCTTCCCAGTACCTGCAGAAGCAAAACAGCCCCAAAGCATGATTGACCCCCCGCCATGCTTCACAGTAGGCAAGGTGTTCTTTTCTTCATAGGCCTTGTTCTTCCTCCTCCAAACATAGCGTTGATCCATGGGCCCAAACAGTTCTAATTTTGTTTCATCAGTCCACAGAACACTATCCCAAAACTTCTGTGGTTTGTCCACATGACTTTTGGCATACTGCAGTCGACTCTTCTTATTCTTTGGAGACAGCAAGGGGGTGCGCCTGGGAGTTCTGGCATGGAGGCCTTCATTACGCAGGGTGCGCCGTATTGTCTGAGCAGAAACTTCAGTACCTACATCTGACAAATCTTTTCTCAGTTCCTCAGCAGTCACACGGGGACTTTTCTCCACTCTACGCTTCAGGTAGCGCACAGCAGTCGAAGTCAGCATCTTCTTTCTGCCACGACCAGGTAGCGTTTCAACAGTGCCCTTTGCCTTGAATTTGCGAATGATGCTTCCTATGGTGTCTCTTGGTATGTTTAACATCTTTGCAATCTTCTTATAGCCATTGCCCTTCCTGTGAAGAGTAATCACCTCTTCTCTTGTCTTCCTGGACCATTCTCTTGACTTCACCATGTTTGTAACCACACCAGTAAATGTCTAGAAGGAGCTGAGTATCACAGTCATTTTAAAGCTGCCTAATTGGTGCTTATTAGGCTTTATTGCTGCTCCCTGACATCCACAGGTGCTTTCAATACCTGATTGAAAACACTTCAATGGACCTCTGTTCTTCAGAGTGGTAGTCTTTAAGGGGTTGAATAATTGTGTCAATGAAGAATTCACAAAAGAAACATTTACTACTGTATTACAAAACCAATTGATGTCATTTTAGTTGCATATGCTTCTTTAAGAAGTCCTTGTAGGATTTCATTCTGAATTCAATTACAAATGTACTCTAAATTCTCTAAAACCATTTACAGCATTGGGGGGTTGAATAATTTTGAACACAACTGTAGTACACCATTGCAACTACTAATCGATGTCCACGAAACATCATAGAACACGCGTGACCACAACAAGCAGCAATGACTTAGAAACCACTTAGAACACCCTAAGCAAACACCAAACAATGCCCTAGCAACTGCACAGAACTCCTTAGCAACCACCAAACAATGCCCAAGCAACCACCTTGGCATCACAGCGGTGAGATTTCATGAATAAATTTTTCTGCACGATTCTGGATACATTGAGAATCACTTTTTTCGTTTGTTTCAAAGAGAGATCGCGATTCTCCCACGATTCTGAACAGACAACTTAATAAAATAACATGTAAATTACTAGAGGTTCTGATAAAATATTAAAAGCTACCATCAATTTAAAAGTGTTTAATTCAAAATTTAATTAGAAGGGATATTTAAAAAAAAATGGTTTGAATGAATGATTCAATGACTCATTCACAAGTATACTTGTTTCCTTATAGAATGAATCAGTGTTTTTGAAGGAATCTCTTGAACGAAAGATTCAATGACAAATACTTGCCGCCACCTAGTGGTCTAACGATGTAATAGATACAATTAAGGACGCTCGATATATCAGCCACCATATCGACCGATATATTAAGGCTGATAAATAATGGATTATTTCCTTCAGCTGAAACACTTCAGATGCGCACACTTCCCCATGATGGTTTTGAATTGCATGAAATATAATTGTCGCTTCAAAAAGGAAAATAAACGTGTAGCACAAGTCATAAAATTAAAATGAAAACATTATAATCGTGTGCTTGGGACATGGATTTAAATGGTGAAACTTTGGTCTTTGTAATCAGGCTCTTAAAAATTTCAAAAAAATTTGGATTTAGATTTATCGGCCAATATATCGGGTATCGGCCTGTCAAATATAAAGAATTATCGGTCATTGGCCAAAATTTTCATATCACCACATGCCTAAATAAACGATATTTGAAGGATTAAGTTACTTTCAAAGGAGATTTGCTCTATTTTGATCACTACCATAGACATTAGTGTTTATTTATTATTAACTATAAGCTTTCATCCCAGTACTACTGCAATCATTTGAATAATTGTAAGACAGAAATAACAATACTGTGTGGTTGAAAACACTGCTCGTGAAGCTGTTTCATACCTAACCATGACTACTGCTCTCTCTGGCTCAGCGGCAGTGCGAGCACAGATTTTTGTGATCTGGTGTGATTTAATGGACACAGGAGAATCGTTGTCATTTGGCGTTTGAATCGTAATCTTTTAACGATTAATCATGCAGCTCAAATTAAAAAATGTAATGTTGAAATTTTTATATTTATTATTATATTTATATTTCCTGACACAAATTTTTTTTTTTTTAAAAGTAAACTAACAAAGAACACAAATCATGCACCAATCACTGCTCAAACACGTCCACCAATCTGCTTTTATATTAATACTGTGTTAAAAAAAAAAATCATAATAAAGCCATGCTGTGATCAGATATTCATTATTTGAGTGAATGGATGCTGAGCTGAACAGAATGCTGGGTTGGAGGAGGTGGGAGCAGGTGTGACGACCGACGAGGTTCTCGCACCTCCCTAGGAGGGTTAGAGCAATCAATTCCCTCCTACACACACAGACCGACCGGCTACACCGCAGACGCTAATGCTTGACCCTCTTCCTTGCAATCAGACGCGAGACGCATATCTAGGGTTTACATTAAAAACAGACCTTTCCCAGAGGATACAGGATGAGACTCTTATATGTGTCACATACGCAGCTTTAACTGAGAGAGAAAGACGAGTAACACACCAGATGGCGACACTTTCTTAATAGAAAAAAAGTGAGAAGTGTGACATAACCTTGGCTAGATTTACTAGAGCTTTCTTTTAAAGATTATAGCTTGGTATGGAAGTAATCGGAGCTAAATGAATCAAAATGTATCAAGTAGATTTATATTCACTATCTTATTAATCTAATTTATAATAGGTCATATTTATCACTTCTCTTTATAACACCTATATGTAACTTAAATGGAGGTAGTCAGTGTTTTATATAAATAATAAATCATATAAAATATAATAATCTACAAAATGTTACAGACTCAACGTTCTTGCATGAGAAAACATTTCTGCAGTTTAAAAACTCAAAAATATATGTTGGAAATTATTTACGAATACAATGAATATGGACAGCAGGATATGATGTCATGTTCTTAGGCTTCTGTTTTTAGTAAATAATGAATTAAAAACAAATAATAATATTCAAAATGCTCAAATATATTACCAACTTAATGCTGCCGCAATTCTGCGAGCCCTCATTGCAAGTTAAAAATGTTAATACATTTATTTATTGTTTATAAATATTATTACCTTCTGCAATTCTTAACAGATGTTAAATATACCACATTTAAAATATAATTAGTTTTTAATACATTTGAATATATTAACTACTTGACATTCCTGCAATAATTTGTTTGAATAAATAATAAATTAAATACTAATGTTATAAAAGTTCAAATATATTACCTACTCAACATGTACACAATATTGCAATTTAATTTTAATAAATATAATGCTATAATGCTTCACAGATTATTAATAATTTATTAATTTAGAGAAAATCCCACATATTTTTTCCTTTTTTTTTTTAGAGAAAATCCTGTTTTTTATGCATGACAATTATAGACCCTTAATGGTTTTAAGAAAATGATCTAACCCAGACCACCTTAAATATCTTTTCTCAAGCCTCCTTAAATCATTGGTCCTCCATTGGCAGTTGCCATGGCAACTATGGGAGAAGTCTCTTTTTCAGGTTCTTTCATTCACTGAGTGGCTTATGTATATTTGAGTGCATTGAATGCACAAGTGTAAATATGAGCGTGTGCCGGATGCGTCTTTAAATGTGCTGTAAAATTTGTGCTATTAAAACCAACTAGCAGGGCTCATTAATTAGCAAGCACCGAGTAAATTTTGGAGCGTTAGAACAATGGAAAAATTATTCCATTGTTGCTAAATTAAACAGACACGCCTCTGAAATTACACAAAGATGTTTAAGTGTTGTGACTAACATTGATTTTGAAGGCAAAATTAGGTTTACACATACAGATCATCTTTTATCTAGCCTTTGAAGGGAATTTATGATTAATATGTGCCGCCCCATGAGGATCATAATCTAACAGACATCTGAATTAATTTGTGAATCATGTACATGGCTGAACTTTGAAGACAGATGTGGATCAAATTTTCAATACACAAAGTGATTTTTACGCAGCAGGTAGTATTGAACACAATGGAAATCAATCACGATTATGTGTATGAACTTACGTTGTTGCACAGACCTCCCAAAATAATAGATCTATGTTGTACTACGGAGAGGGATATTAGTAGTCATGTCACAGAAAGGCATTAAAAGGCCTGTGGAAAGAGATATTGATTTCTCTGGCCCCATTAAATTGCATTTTAATTTAACAGAAGGTTTCAAAGATGGTAGATTTGGGTACATAGAGCCACCATGCATTATGAATGAATGAATGAACTAATAAATTAATGGGAATATGGATGAATGGAACCACCATGCATTATGAATGAATTCATGGATGGATGAATGAATGAATGAATGAATGTAGGTTAAATGGCTTTATGGATGAATGCATGAACAAATAAACTAATAAATTAATGGGAAGGCGGATGAATGGCCTTATAAATGAATGAAAAAAGGATCAATCCCTTTCTTATCAAACAAATGGTTGAATGAATGAATGAACAAACAAATCAAACGAGGATCGATACTTAAAGGATGAATGAATGAAAGAAACTAACATAATGCATGGGTACATAGAACCACCATGCATTATGAATGAATGCATGAATGAATGCATGTATGGATGGATGAATGAATGAATGTAGGTTAAATGGCTTTATGGATGAATGCATGAACAAATAAACTAATAAATAAATGGTAAGGCGGATGAATGGCCTTATAAATGAATGAAAAAAGGATCAATCCCTTTCTTATCAAACAAATGGTTGAATGAATGAATGAACAAACAAATCAAAAGAGGACCGATACTTAAAGGATGAATGAATGAAAGAAACTAACATAATGCATGGGTACATAGAACCACCATGCATTATGAATGAATGCATGAATGAATGAATGCATGTATGGATGGATGAATGAATGAATGTAGGTTAAATGGCTTTATGGATGAATGCATGAACAAAAAAACTAATAAATAAATGGTAAGGCGGATGAATAGCCTTATAAATGAATGAAAAAAGGATCAATCCCTTTCTTATCAAACAAATGGTTGAATGAATGAATGAACAAACAAATCAAACGAGGATCGATACTTAAAGGATGAATGAATGAAAGAAACTAACATAATGCATGGGTACATAGAACCACCATGCATTATGAATGAATGAATGAATGGATGGATGAATGAATGAATGTAGGTTAAATGGCTTTATGGATGAATGCATGAACAAATAAACTAATAAATTAATGGGAAGGCGGATGAATGGCCTTATAAATGAATGAAAAAAGGATCAATCCCTTTCTTATCAAACAAATGGTTGAATGAATGAACGAACAAACCAATCAAACGAGGACCGATACTTAAAGGATGAATGAATGAAAGAAACTAACATAATGCATGGGTACATAGAACCACCATGCATTATGAATGAATGCATGAATGAATGCATGTATGGATGGATGAATGAATGAATGTAGGTTAAATGGCTTTATGGATGAATGCATGAACAAAAAAACTAATAAATAAATGGTAAGGCGGATGAATGGCCTTATAAATGAATGAAAAAAGGATCAATCCCTTTCTTATCAAACAAATGGTTGAATGAATGAATGAACAAACAAATCAAACGAGGATCGATACTTAAAGGATGAATGAATGAAAGAAACTAACATAATGCATGGGTACATAGAACCACCATGCATTATGAATGAATGAATGAATGGATGGATGAATGAATGAATGTAGGTTAAATGGCTTTATGGATGAATGCATAAACTAATAAATAAATGGGAAGGTGGATGAATGGCCTTATAGATGAATGAAAAAAGGATCAATCGCTCTCTTATCAAACAAATGATTGAATGAATGAATGAAACTAACAAATGGAAAATGTACGAATAACCAAACTAATGTATGAATGGCTTTATAGATAAACGAATAAACTTAAGAAAGAATGGAGGATAGACAGTTAAAGGACAAACAAACAAAGGTTGGATGAATGGCTGACCAAATGAAACAAATGAAACAATCACCAAGCAAATGAATGAATGAATGAATAGATAATAGATGGCTTAATGGATGAATGAATGAACAAACAAATGGAGAAAGGACGGATTGATGGACAAACGACGAAAAAGTGATTGAACAAGCATTCGAATGAATGAATGAACGAATGAATAGAAGCTTAATGGACTAATGGATGACTATAAAGATGGATGGCATTATGGATGGTTGATTGAACAAAATAGATGGCTTAACAGAGAAAAGAAAGATTAAATAGATAAACTGATGCATCAACACTGAATGAACTTTCCTTTTAACCAATCCATCCAGTCATTCATAAACACAGTGTGCACTCATCATGTGCTAGTAGAGTTTGTCTTTCTGGGTGTTTCATGAAACCAGAGCACAATCTGACCATGTCCTGACATCGTGAACAAATGCACAAAATGGAAACCTCCCCCTCGGAATTCATGTTACACTCTCTCAAGCGTATGTCTCCGGGGGGGGGGGGGGGGGGGGGGGGGGGTACAAGTAGAGGTCACGACATCAAATTTCTCCAAGCGAAAAAAGGCGAAACATACTCACACACACGGTAAAACACCAGTGCACTCACCATCTTCCTCACATTCCTCAGGGGGCTTGGCTTTCTTCGCTAGTCGAGGGTCGAGCCATGACGTCGTTTTGGTATTGTGACTGAAAAGAAAGGAATTTTGTAACAATTAATAGTACATAAGATAGAGTTTAGTCACATTCAGAAGCATCTTTATGTGTTATGTCAGCCAAATGCTGGTACAAGCCTCACTTTGAAATGTGAAACAATTTAGACTAGATATCCCAGAAGGCCTCAATCACAGTGGTTGGGAGTTTTTCAGTTAAAACAATGACAATCAATAGTTTTAATAAGTCCCTGGTTCCTCATTAAGGACAGATGGAGGGAGGGGAACATCTTTCTCTCACTCTTAAGACCGTTCTTCCCTCTGCTACTCTGACAGATTCAGTTTTATGGTGATCCATTCATCATCATGATGATTCATGATGGAACTGTTGTTTTTCTAAAATCTGTTCTTTAAAAAAACCTGCTTTTTATTACTGATTATTGTAATATTTTGGTTTATATAAATAAAAATAATATATTACCGTTATATCTTCCATCTAACATCAAATAATGTAAATCAAATCACCTATGATTGTTGTTTAGTTGAAATAATGAAAAATGTATGAAAATATTCATTTTTAATTAATATTTATATATTATATAATTTACATAAAATGAATTGAGTAAATTATAAAATTATAAGCAAGTACTTAAACTGAAAAATGTTCCCTCGAAATAAATATTTAACATAACATAAAACCATATAATTGAAATATATCATTTTAGCCAGGATTCTTTCTGAGGGTATTTTTTTTGTTTTTGCAAAACAACCCTAAATAGTGTAAAAATTCAATACATAGTCAATTTAAAAATTCTACTCCGAGAGAACTGTTAGTGTTTAGCACTCATGTAACTAGCTTTTCTAAGACTTGACACTCTTCAGATCATGATGATCAGTGAGAACAACAGTACACCTACCCATGTTTTACACACTTTAAAACATGAAAGCAGCAAAAAGGGAAAAAATGGTCAAAGACATCCATCTAGCACATCTCCACAC
This sequence comes from Opsariichthys bidens, assembly GCA_037194245.1. Classification (NCBI taxonomy): domain Eukaryota; kingdom Metazoa; phylum Chordata; class Actinopteri; order Cypriniformes; family Xenocyprididae; genus Opsariichthys; species Opsariichthys bidens. The sequence continues at coordinate 10,700,172 of CM074290.1, read as the reverse complement.
AGAAAAACCAGTGCTTGAAGTGGAAAAAAAGTGCCGGTACTCTCTTGTGCATCGGCTGTCAGTAGCGATTCAGTTGTTTGCTGCCCTAGGCGAAATCAAAAATGATTACTAGCCGGAAGCTAGTTATTATAGATGATAAAAGTTTTAAATATGTACAAAAAAAAAAAAAAATATATATATATATATATATATATATATAAAAATAAAAAAAAAACATCGATTTGCTTCAGAAGGCCTTTATTAATCCTCAGGAGCTTTTACAAGGGATGGATGTACTTTTTTGGCTTCAAAATCCAGCCTACTCACATATCAGAAAACGCAGCCGCTGTGCTTTCTCCTTCCTTGGTGTCTGTTGTTGCTATGCAACCATGAACTGCGCTCTCCACGACAATTAGGAAATTTAAATTGATTATAAGCCCTTGCATTAGCTTTACTACTAGATATATTTATGGAGATGAGATATAACAACCACCCTGTACAGCTATGATCAGCTTTTCGGCTGAGCTTTCGATGTTTGTTACAGAAAAGCCGAAGCTGATGGGTTGGTTCTTGTCATGTGACCTGCGGTGTGCTTGCGGCATTCTGAAAAGTTGAGAATTTTTCATCTCTCTGCACCTGGAAAACGCACCGCATGCGTGTCGCGACTGCGTCGCTTCCATTATGAGAGCGCCAGCCACTCACCTACATTTGAAATAATGAATTTGAGCGTGCAAATTATGCGATATGTGAATGGCTCCTAAAGCTTGGGAGAGCCAGAATATTTTTAAATATATTTCCAGTTGTATTCGTCCGAAAAAAGAAAGCTATATACACCTTTGGATGGCTTGATGGAGAGTAAATCATGGGGTAATTTTCATTTTCGGGTGAACTATCCCTTTAAGTAGCCTATCTTGGTGTCGTCTCTCGAGAAAACGCTTTATATGATTCAATGAGAGAGCGTTCCAAAGAAATGTGAATAGATTCGGAAGGTTTTAGCTAACACAACTGGCCAAATCACCGAAAAGAAAGAACTGACTGAAAAGAATGATTAATTCACAAATGATTGGCATTGTTGGTTCAGTCGAAAGAAATACGGGACATACAGAATAACTGCTGAAATATTCACAAGGAAAGTGGTAAACAAAATGCGTACAGCCGCAGGTGCCACTGATTTTAGCTACATTTCCAGCCCTATTGTGTATGAAATCCATCAAATAATTTCCAAAATGCAGTCAACTGAACTGCATTAAACTGAGCGAGCTCAATACGGCACACATAAATAATTCAGACATCCGTAACAATCTGTAAAAGAGGACACTGCAACAGGTAGCGCTCCATATGTTCACACCTCTTTCATTATGAAGTGTGCTTTGAAGTGCACTTCACTCACTCTATGAAGTAAACTTCTCCTTTTTCAGTGTAGGCCATCTCCCAGTTGTCTGGCAAAGGGCCCAGGTCATCATTCTCCTGGGAGTCTTGTGGGGACTTGGGGGCGTCTCCTTCCTCCTCAGGGGCATCTGTGGCGGTGAGGGTGGGAGTCTCAGGTGGGCATGGCTGGACGGGCACGTCTCCAGAAGCGTCGGTGCTCTTGTCCTCATGTTCACTCGATTCTGTGAGGAAAACAAAAGGAATCAGTGTCAAGCATGACCTTCTGACTGAGAGGCTTATTTGACAGTAGATTATTAGAAAAGTATGGTAAAAAGAGATACAGTTACATTAAACCAACAAATAACGATTTGGACTGTCAAAGTCAACTCGTATTAACACATTATTTAATCTTTTAACTACACTAACACATTTATTAAATGTATAGAATAAAGGCAGATGTTTTAATTATGAAGTATCCGAATGAGTCACAATGCAACAAAATTTTTTTTTTATCCAAATACCGGTTCTTATAAAGATTAATCAAGCCTTTGTGAAAAAGAAGTGTGCTTAATTGTATTGAATGTGCACTTGTCATGTACTTCAAACCTAAAAAAAAAGATAGCATATTCATTAAAATAAAAGGCTATTTGCAATTTCGTGATTCATGTTTCTTAACACACTTAAGTACACTTTTAAAAAGTGCACTCTGTAATAATGTCAAATTAAAAGTTTAACAGTACATTTCAAAGGACTGTTTTAATAATCTTTTCTTGCGCTTTAAAGAAGTACGCTTTTATGTGCAGACTAACATATTAAGTATATAATTATAATGTTAATTGTAGTGTGTTCTTCGATGTTATATGTAATATATATTTTTAATGTACTAAATTGCAACTTTATCAATTACAAATGTGTCATTTCAAATAAATTTAAATGCATAACTTTCAAGTTTCAATAGAAATTACACTAAAGTATATTTTAATTCGGCTGTACACTTGAACTATATTTCAAAGACAACAGAAGAAACTTAGAATTACATATAAAAATGCACTTAAGTGGGTTAAAAAAAAAAAACTTTAAAAAGTTAAATGCATTTAATAAAAATTTAAACTATTATACAGCTTCATTTAATTGCAATTGTGTCCAAAAACATTATATCATATATAAACATTATATATGTTTCCACCACATGATAAATAAAAAAAAAAGGTAAATTGTGTTTTTATCTCACTTTCTGACTTATTTTCTCTGAACTGTGTGATATAAACAATTGCAAGTCCAATTCTGAGGAAAAAAAGACTTTCTGCATCTCGCATTTCTGCTTGTTATAAAGTCAGAATTGAGATATAAACTCACATTTCTGAGTTTGTTCTCATATTTACCCTTTTTTTCTCTCAGCACTAAACTTTATAACTCGCAATTGCGAGGCAAACGTTAGAATTGCAAGAAATAAGTCAGAATTGCGGGTTATAAACTCAGAGCTGCGAAAAAAAATATCTTTTAAATTGTTTCACAAGCTTCCATAATATATTCTTCTAACAAACATGATTTCCTTAATAGTACTCTTTTTGAAAGTATGCTAAAGTGTACTTCTTTTTTACAACGTAATATAGACAAGGAGAAGTTGCTTGTCAAAGTCCCTCAAATTCCTTAAAGGAATCTGGAAAGCATCAAAGAAGTTGGGACACATGTTTCAGCGAATTTCAGCGATTTAAATCAAAACACTGATTCAAAGATCTCCATCAGAAACGTTCACAGACATGCATGTTTATGGCATTTTCCATATTTCAAAATGTTCTGATGAAAATAACAACGACAAAAAAAGGCCACCAGCCCTATTTTAAGAGCCTCAATTGCTCAGTATGATTCCAAACCTCACATTGGAGTTACGAACAACAGAAGACTTTAAATAAAGTGCCAGACTCTCGTCTGAAATGTCTTTCATTAGAAATGACTCGGACCAACTGTGAAGCCCACATTCATTATTGACTCAGGTGGGTCACTCTAAACTATCTCGGTAACAGTAGTTGGTAGTAACCTGGTGTGATGGCGATGCCGTTGCCATTTACGACAGGGCTTTCTTCCTCCTCCTCTTCCGGTGGCTCAATGCTGTCCTTCTCCATGTTGCTGACGGACTTGTTTCTCTTCCTTTTTCCCTCTGCACTGGGTCGGGCACCGGGCAAGAGTTGGTCCGTCACATTAAACAGCATCGGCGTGGGTTCGGCAGGAGGCTTTGGCGTGCCATAGAAGTTATCTAGAAACAAACAAACAAAAATCGGGGACTTAAAAAATGCTTCCACATCTCCTTGGCCTGCAAAAAAAGGTCTGATTTTTCAAGTAACTCTTCAATTATGTTTTATGTTCATGAACTTTGCTAGTTATTTTTTTTCTGTGTGATGCTTGCCATTACGACACCCTCGTTCGCTGGCGATTCAATCGTTTCATTCGAGATTGAAAAGAAATCATGTGTATCCAGGGAAATCTGTTTAATGATTAAAAACCGAGCTCCTGTGTGGCTACGGCAAAGGATTTATGAATTCATTTGCAGGTCTGTAGGGACAGAAACAGAAGAGGTGAAGTTCATAGATTCATTTAAATTACAGCCTGCAACCCAGAATCATAGACTGGGATTAGGTTAACTTAAAGTGACATGAAATCACCTCAAACAAGACCACATGAAATCTATAAAATCAATATACGCACAGTTGTGCTGACTTCCATTTAATATTCTATATTCTATATCCTATTAAATGGCACACAGTTGTTTTTATAGTGCTGACATGATAATAGCTATTGCTATTCAGAGGAAGATCATACATTCTCATTCTAGAGAGCATTTAATTGGACAAATATTTGCATATGCAAACTTTTGGTCCATTTTTCCAAAAGACAACTTGTAAATATACCATTCGAAAATTTTGGTGGTTGGGGTTTTTTGGGGGTTTTTTATATTTAAAAGTCTCTTATGCTCACCAAACTGCATTTATTTGATTAAAATACATAAAAACATTAATATTGTGAAATATTACGACAGTTTAAAATAACAGTTTTCTATTTGAATATATTCAATTATATTTCCTATATATTAAAATGTTGCCCATTAACCAATAAACAGCTGATGTTAAATCTATTAAAAACAGGAATTAAATTCAATTGAAACAAAACTCTAAAAAAATGAAAAAAGTGAATTTAGGCATCACAACATTATAATGTACAGCACGAAAAATTTATAATCATTGAATCTTGCTAAAGATTACATTTAAATGAGTTGTTAAATTAATAGTGTTTTATAGATGAACTTTAAGCGAGTTTTAGATTATTTCAAAGGTAATATAAATGAAAAAATATCTGCCGATAATCAAAATGATTCCTATTAAACGTAATTTGTCGAAGCTGTAAAATGAATTGTCATTTGTACTTCTCTGCATATTTAGAGTAAACAAAGCTATTTTCAAAGTGTCTGATCGAAGCTGTTATGAACAGTGTTGGGATAACACATGATGTTTTCCCATTTATTGACTGAAAGTTCCCATTTTGAGAGAAATCGTCAGTAAGGGCAGAAGTGTTGTGTGAACATGATGGTTATTGTAGTTGGAGACTAAATGTGAGCATTTACACATCTCACTTGCACAAAATCATGTTCAGAATTCCTCAAAATAAATAAAAACAGGGAAATGCAATGTCAGAATATTACGCAATAACAATAATAATTATACAATAATTAGATGTTAAATAATACAAATATACTTCATGGATTTAAATTTTCTATTAATCAATGTCTTTGTTGCTGACCTTCTATGATCCAATTCAACCATGCGCAATAAGCAAAAATAACTCAAGAGAAAAATTACATTTGTGTTTCATTCTTTTGTTTTTATTACTTAAGTAAGAGTGTTGAACGTTCTACTCGTGTCCACTTCTGCTATCCTTTACAGGTGTGAATTTGCATTTCCATCAGTCTGAGGGTTATTTATTTCACTTTTGGTGGGAAAGGGCCTCTACATACATATATATATATATATACACACACACACACACACACACATACATATATATGCATACATATATATATATACACATATATACATACATATATATTTATAATGTACTAATGTACTTTACATAAAAACGTAATGCATTAATTTACATAAAAAGTAACTAAGTAATGCAATTAGTTACATTTTTAGGAAATAACGCAATATTGTGATGCATTACTTTTTACAGTAACTTTCCTGAACATTGGCTATGAATGATGCTGTGCCTCACAGAATCATGGGAAGGATCTCCCCTCCTCATGAAGAGAAATTAAACCTGCGTCTGAAAGTAGTCCACACACCTCAGTTGGTCCTCAAGAGACCAAACTGCACTAGTTCTGAATACCTTTGCTCAATGTCAAAGTCATACACGCTCTCTTTTGCGGTAAAATGGAGCAAATTTAGGAAAATTTATATTCCGGGCCGTTATGCTGTAACAGGTGTGGCACAAGCTTTATTTCAAGTGGTAATGATTTATGGAGATGTGGGAGGTTTATCGAGGAATTTCACTTACCTTCGTACGTTCCACTTTCTAACAAGGCCCCACTTTTCTCTAATTCCATAAAACGTTCAACGCTCACAAAGTTGTAGTCCACACCTGGGACCTCCCCCTCTTTGGGCTGTCTCGTCGTGCCTGCACACAAAACAACACACACCTGTCAGAATGCTGGTAAAAGACTATCGTAATCATTTAGCGTATTAGGTACATTTAGGTATTAAATGTATTTTATTTTATTTATTGGTTTATTTGAATAGGACAGTGCAAAAAACATGATTCCAGCAAAAGAGCTGAAAAATACACAAAGTATTATCATATATAATATATATTTTAAAGCAAGATGTAAAATACAATTAAAATTACATTTACATTTGGCTGGGGAGGGGAGGTATCCAAACCTCATGAACTGATCACTGGGGTCCCTCAGGGTTCAGTTCTTGGTCCCCTCCTATTTTCCATTTATACTACATCACTGGGTCCCATCATACAGGCACATGGTTTCTCCTACCACTGCTATGCTGATGACACACAACTCTACCTGTCCTTCCAACCAGATGATTCCACAGTAGCTGCATGGATCTCAAGCTGTATGGCGGATATCTCCACGTGGATGGAAGAACACCACCTGCAGCTCAACCTGGCAAAGACTGAGCTTTTAGTCTTCCCTGCCACTCCTACCCTACAACACGACATCAACATACAGCTTGATACAACCACCATCACCCCATCAAAGTCGGCCAGAAATCTTGGAGTTATCTTCGATGACCAACTGACCTTCAGAGACCACATCTCAAAGACGGCGCGGTCATGCAGATTTGCACTTCGCAACATCAGGAAAATCCGTCCCTTCCTGACTGAGCACGCAACACAACTGCTTGTCCAGGCCCTGGTCATTTCAAGGCTTGATTACTGCAATGCTCTTCTGGCTGGACTGCCGTCAAGTGCAATCAAACCTCTTCAAATGATCCAGAACGCTGCTGCTCGTCTTGTCTTCAACGAGCCTAAGAGAGCCCACGTCACGCCCCTCTTCATCTCTCTGCACTGGCTACCCCTCGCTGCTCGCATCAAGTTCAAAACGCTGTCAATAGCATTCGCTTGACAATTATGAAATATAATTATTCAAAGGTATAAGGTAGGCTAATAAAACAGTAATGTTTATCTGCACATTTTGATATACAAAAACTGCAACAGAACTCTCAGTGAACAATTTGGAGTGAATTGTTAAATCAAATTCGAATGGATTCACGAAATGGATAGTTTGAGTTCGATTGTCATTATCTTCTTAAGTTTAAAGAAAGTTAATGGCCAAATAAAAAGTGCATAAAAATAATTCTAAAATTCACAATATTGCTTATTTTTATATTTCAGGAAAACTGAATTTTTATAGAATATTTTATATATATATATATATATATATATATATATATATATTTTTTTTTTTTTTTTTTTTTTTTTTTTTTTAACTCAGAGCAATGTTTATATTTCAAAAGATTTTCAAACAAATGTCAGTTTTCATAAAAGCATTAAGTAGCACAACATTGATAAGAGAAGTTTCTTGAGCAGCAAATCACCATATTAGGATGATTTCCGAAGAATCATGTGACACAGAAGTACTAATTTTTTAAACAAAATAATACATTTTTGATATGATACCAGCTTTTTGAGCATATAAGACTCCTTTTAAAAGCATAATAATGGGCCGGTTCCACAAACATATATATGGTGTATAAGCTTGGAATAAACCAGGATTAGGCCTTAGTTCAATTAGGGTATTTGAGGAGCTTTTATAACTGTACCCCAAAAAAAAACATCACTGGTGTGCATCTTGTGGATAAAACAATGGCACTGACATATTTCAACATATGTCAGTACAAGCTGCCTTCAGTTAAACCTTGTCTGTGAAACCTTGGGAATAACAACCAAATATATAGATCCACCAAAAAAAAAAAGTTACATAAACATCATTAACATAAAAACACAGACACTTTCTAAAACACACAGGACGTGACAAAATGCTGGCTCCATCTTGGAACCAATTAATACATGGTACTTTTTAAAAGTCAGGTTAAACAAATCACCAAGTAATAAAGTAACTCTGAAAACTCAGGGTCATTTCCAAGTTCCATATTGACTGTTTATGTAAATTCGGCACATAATTAATGCATTAACTGAGGCTGTCTTCTGAGGGTAATCAAACATTCTTAAGAAATCAGGCACAGGGGATTTGCAAGACACATACTTAGCAACGATATCATAATCCAGTCCCTTGAGCTCTCAACCAAATCGCCTCTGATTTCACAAAACTCTCACTCTGAAGGGGAAAATAAATAAATGAACTTCACCATGAGAGAAACGGTCCTGCTGTTTGCTTTTACATGTTGGCTTTAATGACCTTCCCATCATGGAAAAGAAATGACCAACTGAAACAGACATTTATTATTCAATGCCAAATATTTACAACACGTGAGTCATTAAATCATGACGCCGACTCATTTAGAAAAGCCATTTCATGTTTCTGTGAAAAATTACAGCGCGATCGAGATTAGGGTAGCCTTATTTAATTTAGCATTCTTATTAATTCTGGCAACTCAAATGACAATTTAAGATTAATCATGTGGGTGATTAATAACAAGAGTTGATTTTTACTTCAAAATGCGAGCGTAGACGTAACGGATGGATGGGTCATCAGATGAGGCTAACGATCATAATCAATAATAACAGTCAGAAGACACTAAATGAATATGAAATGCTGCTGCGAATCATCCACCTTATGTCAACTTATATAACATTTCCATGACTTCCAAGGTCTGAAAGAAAAACACAATTGTAAAACTTTATTTTATCGTTATTTCAGGAAAGAAGTTATAAAATTATTTATTTTTCTGCTCAGAATTTTGTTGGCTGTATTTATTGCTTGTTATCTGCATCTTACCTGACAGTTCCATCTGTGGGTTACTTTGTCTTTCATGAGTAGAAATTAAATAAATCATATTTGAAGTCACATTTTATTAACACAGTGTCATAAAAACCATCATAATCGGAAATAACTACTGTGTGATGTCTGTCACAACAGTTCATAGCCAAATTAGCAGATAAACAGATGACAGTTATCTTTAAATTACCAGCCCACAGACCTTTATCAGGACCTTGACTGGAATGAAAACGAGGCTGTGAGGAATAGAAGTACACGGTGTTCAACGGATCCTGTTGCTTAACAACATACCGATTGTTCAGATGACAAAATGTCTTTCAGGAAAAAAAAACTTTCAGTTGACAAAAACATAATCAATAAAAATTCTAAAAGTGAAATAGGACTTTTATACAGTGCATGCCATTGTAAAGACTGTAAAGCTGCATCCCGATTCAGAGAATTCTTCGTCAAAGGCTACGCATACGAAGTCCAGAGGTCGAACAGAACGTTGTTAAATGGGACGGTCTAGCCTATGGCAGATCGCTCTTGTCGCTTAGCAATGGTGACAGCTGCCGTTGACGAGTGGCAGTAACATTTGTACTGGACTTTTATGAAAGTTATATTGTTTGAAAACAAAACAGGGTTCACAACTTAGGGTCCATTTTAGGGTTGTCAAAAGTACTGACTTCAGCTCCACGTCGATACTGAATTTTGAAAAATGTGACGATACCAGCATTTCCCCCTAGTGTTTTGAGCGCTGTTGAGCAGATTCTTAAACACCTCTGATTGGCCATTGTGTTCAGGCACTCAACAGATATGTCTGTGATTGGCTACAATTATCAACGCTTCAAAATGATGTAGTAAATAGATATCTTTGACGCTCTTCGCTAAGCGCTTACACAGATACGCACGGGAGCGTTTGAAAGCAGTCCGTCTGGATCCGTCTAATAGCAGATATATATATATATATAATGGGTAGTCGTGGCCTAATGGTGAGGGAGTCGGGCTTGTAACCTGAAGGTTGCTGGTTCGATTCCCACACCAGCAGGAATTGAAGGTGGGGATTGAGAGAGAACAGCACTCTCTCCACCTTCAATACCATGACTAAGGTGCCCTTGAGGAAGTCCTTATAAGTCGCTTTGGATAAAAGCGTCTGCCACATGAATAAATGTTAATGTAAATATTAGAGATCCACTAATAGCCAATCAGCGTTCATTCTGTCCTTCGTGGCACACAAACATTTGTAGGCTACATTTGAAGGAGCCTTCGAATTGGGACAGCCTTTGTTGTGCCACTGTGATGCAATCGGCCTTCAAATGCAGCCTTTCAAAGATGCGACCTCTGATTTGGGTCGCGAATTTGTCTATCCTTCACAGCCTCGTTTTCATTTCAATTTCATTTCAACAATTCAATATGCCATTTAACTTGACTAAGGTTACTCAATCCTCCCACCAAGTTTTGGGTTAAAAGTCCAGCTAAAACTCATCCAATATAAGAAAACTGTTAGCCAGATTAGCCACTAACATAACAGGGCTGCAGAGACTCAGTCAGTCATACAGAAGCTAAACCGTCTGCTGAGATAAAGCATAATCATTCACATCTAACATCAACGGTCCAATCAGACATCATCATTCTGGCTATTATTGCCACACAACTGCTAAACTGACTTCATAAAGATTCAAACTGTCAGGAACAAATTTTATACATGCCCAGACGTAATTTCCATAATAACTCCAATCATAACTAGACACATACAACAAAAGTCGTTTTTAACAAGAAAAATGCTAAAATGCTTATTTTGTGCACCACAACAGTTCTAAACGGGGTTTCTGAACACATTTTCTGCTGATTGACCAGTTGAAGCCACTAAACATCTACCAGACCACCAGTTCTTTGTTATTTCTTATTGGTTATTCACCTTCCCATGGGCACAGGTGATCACTTCCATTTTCTTTATTATTTCCTATGGAGGATGGTTTGATAGGGTTGAAGGAGCCGTACACCATCAGTTTGAATGTCTCCGACCGAAGTAGATTTTTTAAAATCAGCCCCAACTGATTTTTTAGCTTCTATGTATTTGCTTATATAATATTGAAAGCTTTCAAGCCCGTGCTGATAAAAGCATTTGCCTATATCCGTCTGATTTTTGGGCACACTTAAATAACGCTTAAATAACACTACTCCACCATGAAGTAAGGGAGCTCATTTCAGATTCAGAAGACAGATATGCATTACCTCGTATCTGGAAATCAAAGGCGACTGGAGTGTATTTCTCGGCTAGTGTGAACTCTTTGAACAAGAAAAGTCCATTTTGATTTTGGGGCTAAAATGACACACCATATGTGTTGCTTGGCGAGGCCAAGGTACCGCTAAATTATGAAAGTAAGGCAAAACTAATATTTTTACTAAGTGAGAGAGAGAGAGATTGGGAAATGAGAGACAAGCCCATCACACACAGCTTATGTAATATGCAGACAGGAATGTGGTCTAGAACATTTAAATATTCAAGGATATTCACCTGAACATCATTTCACCAGCGATGGGCCTAAATATAGTACCTGTGAATCCTTTTATAAATTTAGTGGCTCTCCTGAGATGACGTTCTAACGGGGAGAAGATATTTTGAGGGATGGATGGATGGATGGATGTTTAGAATGTGTCTAACATCAATTCATCACCGTAACTAAATTCATATCCATCTGTGACATTACAAATCTGTGAATCATCGCAAAAACATAAAGGCCTCCATGGAGATGTGATCTCAGGGTTTTGGTAATGTGCTTTATATGTCCAGGGAATATAGTCACTGACCGAGTCAATACAAATGTGTGCGCTCAACGCAAATGCCCATGTCTATATGCTGAAAAAGACCTGAACACGACACTGGGGAAATTGAATGGAAGCTGTGCAGATTTTCTTGTGCATCATGAATATTTATAGCTTATTAATCAGATAGAATTAATGTACAGTTGTCACCTTAAATGTTTTGAAGATAGGATTTCTTCTTTTGGAGCACAAATCATATATATATGTATATATATATAATTATAATTAACAGTAAATGTTAATGCTACATATTAAAATGTTAAATAAATATTTAAATCTAGTTGATTAGTGTTAAAGAAACCTGTTTGAAAACAGTAAATATTTTTCATTAATCTTCTCTATTTTTGTTTAGTGCTGTTGATCTGTCCTGGCTAATACATCTGTTCAGATGACTACCTGAAGAGCCCTGATTAAATACATCCATGGGGTAAATCTGATTATAACAGGGCACAGAAACCGGCTTAGTATCCCCCTCTCTCTCATGCGATTACGGCTGATATGATTGTGAGAAATGATGAGAGAAAATTGTGTCCAGCTTTACCTGTTTTCATTTCTCTGCTTGATTACCTCCTTATATCAGCTTCACCTTCCCAGAAACCATATCCATGTGAAAGAATCTTTCAGGTGCGACTGTTTCACACTTACTGAGGCGCCGCCATCCTGTTCGAATTCCCTGTCAAATCCAATCAACTGCAAGTTTACAAAAGGCAGTCTGCCTCTCAGAGCGCTGCTACGGCTTTACTCCAGTCATCAACCTCGGCAACTCATTCTCAGCCTCTTGCTGTCTCGATTCATCTCCTCAGGAATTCCTTGCTTTAAAGTCGTCAGCAGCATCTCTTTGGATCACTTGGATTGCGAATGACATTCCCACCTGCTAAACAAAGCCCTGACAACAACTGATGCTCCAGACAAACTCAGACAAGCCGTAGACTAGAATCATAACAACAACAACAACAGCAGCATGCAGAAACCACATTCAAAATAATGATTTGTGATGCAGCAACATAAATCTAAATCAAATATTGTTTCCTCAAACATCTATTTTCCATTAAAAGACAAATTGCACAAAAACAATAAGCCATGAACGTCCACATCCTATAGTTAATTATCCAGAGTAAAGGAGTTTTCTTAAGTGGCAATAGCTTTTGTATAAAAAAAAAGTTTTTTTTATATATTGATACATCTATGTATGCATATGCATACATACATATAAATATATATAAACAAATATTAAGAAATTATAATATCACTGAAATCCATTTTTAACTATATTACTTTATTATATATATTTATATATGTTTCGGTAATGTGTCATATAAATATTTTATTAATTATTACTAATATACTAATATTGTTATATAAATAATTAAATAAAATAATATAGTAATATAGTTATTTTATTATTTTTGTATGTGTGATTTATTTAGTTTTAACAAAAATGAATTCTTTATTATTACTATAATTATAAGTAATTGTGTATTTTATATAAATCCTATGAGATTGAATTATTATTAAATTATTATAATATCATCACCTGCTGAATAATAAAGATAGAATTGTCAAAAATTCTCATAAAAAACAACAACAAAATCTTAAAATTTTGGAATTGAACTGTGAAAGATGAATAAATGATTGTATTCACAAAATTAAGTGTTTAGAATATTCAATGCATAAATACATGTTCAACTGTAACCACTAAAATGAAAGAACTTGGATTTTATCGTTTTTAATATACTTTTTATTTTTATCAAAGACTTTTACTAATATACATCTATAGAGCAGCTTGACAGTAAGACTGACTGAACCAATGCCGTGACTCTGGGAGGGCGGGGCTAAAATGTCACATAAATTTGTTAGTTCAATAAATTTGAATGAACAACGGATCAAACATCAAAGGAGAAACGGCATAGAGATTTGAGAAGTTCTTAAGTTGACGGTGGTGTAAAAGGTAAGCAGGGAATCTAATGAAAGAATCGAGTGTTCAAATATATTTCCAGTCATCACAAATGACTCTCTGCGGGTAGAAGTTGGATGAAGGCTGACACCGAGGCCCTGCCCTTGTGCACCATCTGTGGAACCATTTGAGGGGTTGAAGAGTGCTGGGGCTGAAGGGCTGAAATTTGCCTGTAATCGCCTGCAGCCTCACTGACATTCGGTGACGGGGGGGTCGTGTTCCCTCTATTCTGCGGTCAGTCCAACCTTGAAGCCCAGTGCTGCTCTGTGCACTGAATCGCTAATGTTTGAATGGAGGTAAACAGCTCTCAGGGTGAGTAGAGGTGAAGGGATATGTGAGATACGGATGCTCTGAAGTGAACGAGCCTATTTTGGACGACCCCAGGGATACGGCCAGCAAACATGAGGCATTGCGTTTTTTAACATGATCCAGGAAACGGCCCTTCAATCATGGCTATACATTACCGTGCTTCTTCTGAGGGATTAAATCAATGATTCATCAGAATGTGTGTGAACCGTAATGGATTGAACGGCATCAAATGCCTTGGGAAACCAGGGCAAATAAGGTGATCCTTCACTTGAAGGAGGAAACATGCATTTGACAGAAAAAACTCTCAATGAAGTAGCCACAAAAATATTATAAATCAGACACTATGAGAAGGACTGAGTGTTTGAACCAATTTCCACATTCAATTAGATTCTTAGTAAGTCTGACTTGATGCAAAATAAATTCAATTAAATCTAAAAGGAATTCAAAAGCTGATGAAGTGTCTATAGTAAGCTTGTTCCGCATATATATATATATATATATATATATATATATATATATATATATATATACATACACATATAGCATATATAATAGCATATATATACATACATATACATATACACATATATATATATATATATATACAAAATTTATAGAAACAGTTGCTACTGATTTCTACATTTATTTTATTAATTAATGAAAAAGTAAATTAGAATAAGCTCTCTTTCAAAGAGTTTTCTGATTTTTTTTTTTTTTATTCAATTATTTTAATTAACAATAAAACAATTATATTATAACAATTATTATTATTGTTTTAATTATTAATATTGCCCGGAGTATTAGAGATGGTATTTATAATAAAAACCATCATAAAACAACAACAATAATAAATGTTATAATTAAGATAATTTTTATTATTGTTATTACTATTATATTCAACAGCACCACCAATTATAATTATTTTGTTTATTATTATTATTGTTGTTCTTCTTATTATTATTATTTTTGTTGTTGTTATTAATAATAATTTAAAAATTATATTATTATTATTTACACATTTATTGTAGGAGCAATCACTGTAGTAACTGGTATTTAATGCATGCAGTGGAAAAAAAGCACTATATAAAAAAATTGATCTTGGGATTTTAAGATTCAATTGGATCAAGTGAAAAAAAAAATGAGCGCAAAATCAATACATTTACTCAAGCCAAAATTGTTGACCCCATATCACTTAAATGCCCTATTTATTAGCTTTCACATCCATCATCACTGTCTTGTATAACTGATCATCTCATGTCCATGTGCTGACCTGTGAGAGAAGCGCTTGAAGGGTGTCAGGAAACAGTGAACGCTTTAGGAATATATTTGCGTCAGACAAACAGCTCAACCTAGGGCTTTAAAACGGAGGGTCAGACTCAGATGTGGCGGTGAGCTAACCGTGACTAACACCGTCATGCTTTAAAGCTTTTCATGCTGATAGTGCTGCACTGCATAAAATTCTTAATCAGAATTTCTGTCTTGGTCTCCAAAAAAAAAAAAAAAAAAAAAAAAAAAAAAATCACAATAAGATCAATTAAAGGGATAGTTCACCCCAAATTTTAAATGTTGTCATCATTTACTCACCTTCATGTTGTTCCAAACAAAAGTTTCTTTCTTCTGCTGAACACAAAAGAAGCTACTGTGAAGCATGTTGGTAACCAGACAGTTGACGGCAGCTATTTTTCCCTAAGGAAGTCAATAATATTTAAAATACCTTCTTTTGTGTTCAACAGAAAAAAGAAACTTACAAGTTTGGAACAACATGAGGGTGAGTATAAGTGATGACAAAATTTTAATTTCTGGGTGAAATATCCCTTTAAGTAAAAGACTTAAAGGCCCCAACATACTCCTGGTGAAGTTCATTTTTTGTTCTTCGCTAAGGGTAAAAAGAAGTTCTAAATACGTGAGCAGCAATTCACTATTAGCAAACATCCGACGCCACCCATACTGCTGCGAGCGACGTTTAGACGAATGCATGAATGTGTAAATACACGCTGCATGCTTTTCTCCCAATACCAAATAAACACCACAAAAATGACAGCGAGGAGAAAACAGTAGTTAAGAAAGCATTTGCGATGATATGTTTGCACGAGATCTTCAGTTAAGCCTTCCAGTAAAGTCACATTTAGTTACACAGCACTTTATACAATAGACAGCTTTATAGCAGCAGCTTTACATGATTAAATATGAAAATAAACAGTGCCAGTGTCTCTTTCAATTAGAATTACAGCTTCAGTTTCTACTATAAAGCAGCTCTCCAGTGGATTTACATTTTTTCATTTTTACATTTTTCATCATTTAGTAGACGCTTTTATCCAAAGCGACTTACAAGGGGAGCAATTAGGGGTTAGGTGTCTTGCTCAAGGGCACTTTTTAGTCATGGTATCGAAGGTGGAGAGAGTGCTGTTTATTCACAATCCCCACTTTCAATTCCTGCCGGCATGGGAACCAAACCGGCAACCTTCAGATTACAAGCCCGACTCCCTCACCACTAGGCCACGACTACGCCATGGATTCATGTATTTACCCAGGAACGACTGACGTCGACAGAATTAACAGAAGAAATAAGCCAGAGAAGATTACCACGTCAAGGAAGGCGGACCAATGGCAGTGCGAAGGTGTTTAACAGCTGAAAGGACACTTTGGCAAGCTGTTCTGAACTCCCGAAGCGAACTAGTTTATAGTATATATAGTATAGTGTCTATATATATATATATATATAGGGGTGAGTAGGACATGAGGAATTACATTGGTGCCGTGACCCGGATGGGAGTGAGGTTTCGGGTGTTGAGTGTGACGGAGGATAGCTAGTTAGCGCACAAGCTACTAACCCTAAAGGCTACAGCCTTGTTAGCGCACCCGCCTCCCTTACCAGAGACCGGGGTTTGAGTAGGACCCCTTTAGATATTTTTACTAGAAAACAAAAATGATTGTTTTGCAGTGTGCCACAAAGGCTTGTATTTTTATGTCAAGAACAAGCTAGACAGGCATATTGTTTCAAAACTGACATCACAAACTAGTTTACACAAAAAACTTCGATTTCTTTCAAAACCCATTCCATTTCACCTTTTATTCACCTCTAGTGCAACACAAGAATTTATAGTCTCCATCTCATATACGTTGGAAAAGGCGTAAATAATCCCAAACCTCAATGCCTTCATTTTGATTTATGCCTCGGCTGACCAGATCCAGCACCAGTGTCTATTGCCTGTATCGCAGAGTCCCATCACTAACTGAGTGTACTGCCTGCCTGCCACGAAGGATGAGGAGACTCATACATCAGGATGACGTCGGGGGAGGCCATGGCTGGGGGAGAGAGAGTCCCTCGTGGATTGAAAGGACATTTAAGAGTTTCATTCTGTCACCCAGCACAGCCATAAGCCAGCGCGGCCCTGTCGAACTCACTCGAACGAGTTTGCATCGGAGAGACTCAGATATCATTCTTTCCGTTCTCAATGTTCAGGATGTCGCACCATGATGCAATTCTTTAATACCCTGAATTCCCACATATGTACAAAGCGAATGCAGTGACGACAGCTCAAAATGCTCTCAGTGTCTCAACAGTGAGTCATCTCATCTGTAAACAGCACGGATGTTATGCAATCTGCTTTTGCCGGAAGCAGGAATCTCTGCAAACCGGGGGAGATTTTAAAGTGGGCAAACAGTTTTTTTTGTTGCTGTTAAGAAAGTCCAACAAACTTCAGAAGAGCAGTGAGGGTTTCCGTTAAGCCCGTTTAAGTGACAACAGCAGGCTTGTGACACGACACTAAACCATGTAAAGTGAAATTAAAGTAAACTTTGTGGTTTTAAACATTATAAAATACAAAACTGACAAATAGACATTGCACGTTTTATTTTTTGTAAATTTAGAAATGTATTAATTTATAATTTTATTGTTAAAATTAAGTACATTTTAAATGAAATTAAACGGTTTAAAATGTCTATTTGTGAGAGACACATCCAAATATGTTTGAATTATTAAATTAATAAAAGTCTACATATTATTAATAAACATTTTGTTGTATTCATATTTCAAT
Source organism: Opsariichthys bidens (assembly GCA_037194245.1). Classification (NCBI taxonomy): domain Eukaryota; kingdom Metazoa; phylum Chordata; class Actinopteri; order Cypriniformes; family Xenocyprididae; genus Opsariichthys; species Opsariichthys bidens. The sequence goes on along the minus strand of CM074290.1, from coordinate 10,682,255 downwards.
TTGTGTTTAAATATAACAAAATAAACTTAATTTGGGAAAAAAGTGAGTATTTATTAAGAACTTTATTTGAACTATTAAATTGTTTGATTGCTACAGTACAATTTATTTGCAAGTGGCACTCCTAGTCCTCCATAAACCCCCCCAAAAAAAACTGCTTAAATTAGCAATCCCGAATTCAGTCTGACATCATTTATCAAACTATTGGTGACTAATTTGCTTTAGTCGCCTTTTGCATTCATAAAAGCCAACACTGCAAAATGCAGTTAATAAACATGTTTATGGCGCGCATTTACAACGTTTATTTTTCTAGATTAATTCAGCGCACTGTCTTCAGTCTTCATTTTGCAATGTGTACGGCGAAGAATAATTGATTATTTGATTGGTCATCTCTCTCAAACATCAAAGGACATCATGCAGTAATGATGCTGCGATTGCTACAATCTCTCTTCCAGGATTAGGAGCGCGAACCACACTGTCAATCAAACAGCTGGAGTCTATAAGCACATCAAAGCCGATCTGAGGAAACAAGCGGCAGAGGCAGAGAAAGCTTATGATGCTCCGTCATCCATTTTTTAGTACAGCACGTTAAATAAACTCAGGCATGAACAGAATAATCAATATGACACGCCAACACAAGATCTCTCCCGTATTGGGATGATGTCTTTGCATAAGCTGATGCTGTGGCACTTCAGGAAAACCTTAGAGTATAGATGTTGTTCCTCAAGAGCTGGATTAGGTTGAATTAAACATAGGATTCAGGTATATTGGGACACTTTTCGCTACTGATTGAGATGACTGGGAAAAAATCTCCCAGTTATCTTGAATTATATATTAGGGCTGTCAAATTAATTTAATTAATTAGTTATGGAAAAAATGTGTTAAAATGATTAATGCATTTAACGTTCCCATCCCACCCCAGACCTACATAGGTCATCTTACACTTCATAAAGTTGGTGACGAACATGAAGCAGGGCAACAACTCACTGCATGATAAAATGCAGTTGGAATGTCCCTAAAACTCAAGATATGGGGCAAAAATGTGCACAAAAAAAAAAAGTTTTTATCCCGAACAGCACGAGTGCAAATTAAATACTGATTTTATAAAACAGTTCAATAAATAAAAAAAGTTATCATATTTTAGACACAATATTGTCTGTTTGCTTAATTTTGTCAATGAAAATATTAAAGCACATCAAAATTGTTGTGCGTCCCCAAACAACACACAGCAGTGAGCAAATTCACATTTGAACAAATTGGTAACACTTTATTATACACTGTCATTGTTACATATGTTACATATAGTTAATATAGTAATAACTATAAATTATGCATAATTACATGACCCAAACCCTAATTCTAACCCTATGGTAAGTACATGTAGTTACCGAATATAACTCAGTACTTAAATGTGTAGTTACAGTGTAACAAAGACACCTCAAAATAAAGTGTAACCAACAAATCAAGTCAACTGATGATACGATGGGCCATTCATAAAGAGAGTCATTTCATTCATTCCTGAATGAATCAGAAGTTTGAACGAATCGAATGAATGAATGACTCAATGACTTGCTCATATAGACATCTACTGCCACTACTGGCAGTTTTAGCTTCTTATTTGGAGTATCATTTCATTAAAAAATAAATAAATTCATATTTACATAAAAAAAAAAAAAACATTAAAAGCATAATTCACCCAAAAATGAAAATTGTGAAAGATATTTTGAAGAATATTGGTAAACAATATGTTTTGGCTACCGTTGACTTCAATTGTATGAATCAAAAAAATAAATAAATTCTTCTATGAACTTCTTTTATGTTCCACAGACAGGATTTGAAAAGATCAGAAAGGACAGGTTTGAAAAGACATGAGGGTGAGTAAATGATGACAGGATTTTCATTTTTGCGTGAACTATGCCTTTAATACATATTTAATACCCATAAATCTCATTGCATTATTTATGCAATGGTAACTGAAGTGTAAATGCATTCATGCCACATCTGGGCTGTAAATATATCTAAATACCAATTCAGATGCATCTTCTGGAAGAAAAAAAACATGGAGGTTTAATTAATCAGCACATCATGTAACTAATTAGATTAAAAATTTAAATCACTTGACAGCCCTAATATATATATATATATATATATATATATGGTCCACATGTTTTTTCAGTCTATTCAGTACATGAAAATGCAATTAAATTATTATGCAATTAAATCTGAAAAAAAATGAATTGAAAGAAAACTTGTATTATTCTATTAGAATAAAAAACTTAAAAAAAAATAATAATAAATATATCAAATAGATATATAATCCAATTTATGAGAATTACAATTTTATAGTCTAGCCTCAAAAAAGGTGAACAAACTCACACCATTCTTCTTTACTCTAATGCTACTGTTGAAACAGCTATCCAAATACTTCCTTTTCTCTGGGAACATCTCAACAATCTGCAATTCAGGCTAATCGATGATCTGGGGCCATGCACCTTAAAGAGTGTAGTTGTTTGTGTTCTTTTGGTTTAATAAGTAAAGAAGAACCTCAAACAAAAGTGTTTGTGAATTTCTGAGCGGATCCACAATCCACCATTCAAGTCCCAGATGAAATTATTGATCGGATGATATTCTTTCGCCACACTCATCTTTAAATCCACCTTTGACATTCCCAAAAAAAGCCTATGCGTGGGTGCAGAATCGGTCTTAATGAGGCCAGTTGATGGTTAAAGGATGATTTAAAAGCATTCAGGTAATGATTCAGGAATGGATGACTCAAGACGTCCTTCTTGATCATTTTATGAAGCTTTGAAGAGGCAGGGAAAAAAAATCGGAGGTTCACGGTTGGATAGAGCACACCTCACAGTTTTGCTCAGTGGTCTGGTGTGTGTACAGTTGTCTGCGCAATTACCTATGTGTGCAAGCACATGAAGCTGTGCCTTGAGGTGCAACAGTGATCCCAATATCATCTCCAGCTCCAGAGTTTTAAAAATGTTCAAAACACGGCTTGAATTTGTTTATTTTTAAATTGCCTTGTCCATTTTCCTCCCATCGCTGATTACACAACAGGTTGGTCTTTGCGGTTTGAAGATGGCAATTTTCAGTCTCCCAGTGGGGTCTACAGGCCCATATTTTGTCCACCTGACAGAAGGAGTGCACACCTGCAGAATGTATAATGACTCGCTGTGCATTTCTATATTACTGTCCACAAAAGAACAGCAACTCCCAAAGAGTCCAGACTCTCAGTCTCTTCGAGGCACTACAATCAAAATGTTCACTTTATACGAGCTGTGAGGATTTGTTTAAAGACTCTTTCAAGCCAAAAATCTAAAAAATACACTTTTCAAAAGACAAATCATTAAAAGATTAGTTCTCTTTAAAATGAAAATTACCCCAAGCTTTACTCACCCTCAAGCCATCCTAGGTGTATATGACTTTCTTCTTTCTGATGAACACAATCGGAGTTACATTACTAAAATATCCTGACATGTCCAAGCTTTATAATGGCAGTGAACGGGACCAAAGCTCAAGCGTGCATCAGCTGCATCCATGCTCCACACGGCTCTCCACGGCTTAATAAAGGCCTTCTGAAGCAAAACTATGTATTTGTGTAAGCAAAATATCCATATTTAACAAGGTATAAAGTAAAATATTCAGATGTTCAATCCGCCTTCCGTGTGATGTTAGTTAAGTTTTTTTTCCGTAAGTTGATTAATGCAGGCAGTTTGGTGGAAGCTAAATATTTTACTTTATAACTTGTTAAATATGGATATTTTTCTTATACATATGCATCGTTTTGCTTCAGAAGGCCTTTATTAACCCCCGGAGCCTTGTGGATACATTTATGATGGATGGACGCACTTTCTTGAGCTTCATAAAAGTTTTATAAAGCTTGGACGCATCAGGATATTTATTAATATAACTTTTTTTTGTTCATTAAATTGATGCACCTTTTGATGGAAATAACATCAAAAGATTTATTTCCATCAAGAGTTGCATTAATTTTTGGTCCAGATTTCATTGACAATCCAATCGATTCCTGATGGACAAAATCAAGTCCCGTCCTACAGATGTTCTTTTTCGAGAAGCTGTTTCACTCAAATATACATTACAATCGGAGAGAAGACTATCACAACTTCCGTTTCATGTCGACTTTGAATATAAAAATTATTTTGGCACTACTTTACTCAAAGAAACCACATGCAAATCTTGCAAGAATTACACAGAATATGATTTGAGGAAAGGTTAGTGCAATCAGAGTAAAAATTCAAAGGCTGAACTTTAAGATTTGCATTACAAAAGTTGACCTACAATGCATAAAGTTCACGGCATTGGAAAATAATGCCACAATGCCTGTGAAAGAGGCTTTAGAAACATGTATAGGAAATAGATTATCTTCTCACAGCTCGAAAACCTGTCAAAATAACCCTTGTCCTCTGTTTCAGTCACACAACTGTCTGTTCTTTTTCCTTCGATGCACTTCACAAACAGCTAACTGTCTAAAATTATTATATATCATTGGTTGATGGCTGACAGATAGTAATGGGGTTTCGCTAAGCAGTAGGCGCGCGCTACCAGCGGGACGCGACAATTGTATTTGGCTGGATGTAGAAGATACGAGGTGGGGGTTAGAGAACGAATATGAAAATCTAATTGTACAATACAGGGCTTCGACTGCCCTGCGGAAGGACAGGCCCTTTCGTGATGCGTTCTGTCGTCGGCTCATCAAAGTGACGGACGTGATCTGACAGTGCCACAGCCTCGAGTGAGACCAAAGCATGATTTTGCAGTGTCACTGTTTAGTTGGTGGAAATAACAGCTGATGCGGAAGAGAAACAGTGAAATACTAGAGAATCTGAGAGTTGGGGGGGGGGGGGGGGGTCATTGCCTATTGTCATATGTTGTGTGAAATTACAAGTGAAGTTGTGTTGTTAGAAATGAAACCAGCAATCCCTTGAGCACTAATGAAAGGGTTTTCAATTTCACTGTGACTTAAAATGAATACATATTTTGATTAATCCAAAAGGGCATAAACCAGAGAGTGAAAAGAGTGTGTTCTGAATAGCATGCAATTTACACTGTATCGCACCTATTATTCATTAAAAACAGCATTTTCAACAGCTACACTGTTGTCATGACTTCACAATAAGTGAGTGACTTCGAGTACTCATTTTGTAATTAAAAATGGTTATTTTGCATTCATTTTGTTTCGAAATTTCTTAACTAATAAAATATGATAACATTTTAAGGCATAATATCGATTGCATTGCATTTGTCAAAAAGCTAAATATTTCTAGAGAATTTCAAAGATATTGTGTAAATGCATCAATGTAATTCATTTTAAATTAAGAATATATATATACACACACACACACAATTTATTTATAGCAATTTAGCAAAATGAAGCACACATTTATACGCCTTATATATAAATTTATAATGCAATAAAATACAAAAAAACAAAATGGAGAAAATAAATGATGGATATATGGATTTATGGATAGACGGATGGACAGACAGACATATGGACAATGTTAATTTCTCTTTTGATTCAAATTAACCAATTCGGCATCTGTATGGCTGGATGGATGGATGAATGGATGTTATTTTTTCTTTTGATTCAAATTAGCCAATTCATCATCTGGAGGGATAGATGGATGGATGTTATTTTTTTTGTTGTTCAAATTAACCAATTCAGCATCTAGATGGATGGACGGACGGATGGATGGGGTTTTTTTTTGTTCAAATTAACCAATTCAACATCTGGATGGATGGATGGACGGATGGATGGATGGATATTATTTTCTCCTTTGTTTCAAATTAACCAATTCAACATCTGGATAGATGGATGGATGGACGGACGGATGGACGGATGGATATTATTTTCTCCTTTGTTTCAAATTAACCAATTCAACATCTGGATGGATGGATGGATATTATTTTCTCCTTTGATTAAAATTAACCAATTCAACATCTGGATGGATGGATGGATGGATGGATGTACAAACACACACACACACATATATATACATATGTAATTTGCATTCTTTACACAGTATACATATGACTAGTTAACAGGTCTAAAGGAAACCTTGATTATGCTAGTTTTAGGGTTGTCTCTCCCTAATTGGATGAATTTCTTAGTGGATATTTACATTATATGCACTGTTGTGTTTTTAAAAGTTGGATTATTTTTAGCATCTTAAAAAACACTGGTGAAAAAAAAACAAGGCAACATGTGGTAATACATCCAAAAGCAATTTTGAAAATTGTCTAACAGCTTAAGCAAGGTCTAAAATCTAAAAAAAAAAAAAAAAAAAAACTAAATTAAGCAGACAGACAGGCACACTTGTCATGCATAGTAAATGGTAAAGCATGATCTATAAACCCAGTTCTGAAATTATTGAGTGTGTGAGTGGCAACTAATAGTGACAGTGAAGAGGCTTGTGAAATAAGCCATGTCAATGCAGCGATCTCCAGCTGAGAGTGAAGTTACACATCAGATATCTAATGTACTGTAGTTACACCTTGTGTGGCCATGACCAGCAGGATTCAATTCAGAAAAGCCGAAACAAGCAGCACAAACGCTTCTAGCTACACAACCCCACACTGACACATCATTTCATCTGAAAATTAGGCCACAAATTCAATGCACAATGCATATGCATGTTGCATTCTCTGCCCTATAGCAGGCATTGGCAAATCCGGTTCAATGCCAAAGACGTTGGATAGTCTGAAAAATTAAGGTCGGTAAGTAAAAATTAAAAGTGAATGATTTCTAAAGAGCTGGAAAACTAACCATGAAGAACACTTTTCTGCACCAACACTGAGGAGAACAAAAATCTATATCAATTTTAAACCACCATGCAGTCTAATAATATCCTGACGGCACCCATTTCTTACTTCTTCTACAATCAAAATCTATATAGCATGTTTTTAATAAAGCAACGCTATCACATTCAGTTACCTAGGTCATGTTCTAACTCTCCTCCTCTGCTTTAACATTCACGAGACAAATGAACAGTTTAACATCGCTTTATCTTGTCTTGTCTCTTTCAATTCAGCTTCCAAAACATCTCATAGCAAGCTGTTCAGTTACACTAATGACTCTCAGTATGGGAGAAATAGCTCCAGAAATACACGCTCATGACTGCGCTGCACAGGCATAAATCAAAGGCATCATTTCATCCAGCCGGTTGGTGATTGTGATGTGTTTGTGCACCACTATGGAGGGGGAGGGGGAAACATCAGCAGGCCAGCCTGGAGAGGAAATGGTGGTTGCCTTGGAAACCCTAGGCTGAGGAAGAGAGCGAAAGAGAAAGAGAAAGAGAGAGAGAGAGAGAGAGAGAGAGAGAGAGAGAGAGAGAGAGAGAGAGAGAGAGAGAGAGAGAGAGGAAGGAAAGGAAGAACAAGTGAAGTGGGTGAGGAGAGTTGACCGAAGCATCTATCTATCTATCTATCTATATACACACACACACACACACACACACACAAATATATATATATATATATATATATACACATACATACACACAAATAGTGACTGCGAACTTTTCTAACGTCAAGGTTTGCCAAACTGTGTTTCTTATTCATTTTCTTCTTATGAATCTCAAGTTCATCTGGACGCAATCCAAACATTGCAAATGACAGAAAGAAGCAGAGCAATGATGTTATGTTCTAATGCTACAACAAGCCATAATAACTAACGTTAGCGACTGCTGCTTAGCTTACCTCTGCTAGCCAAAATCACAACTTTGCCTGTCGCAATATCTTAATATCTATCAAGATTTGGGACTGACAGCATCAATCCAGTCGATATGTCTGGACTAATGAGAGACTCATTAGAAATAATCTGGGTTAAATACAAGTTAAGCTCTTTGACAGAAGCACACTTTGCAAGCATTGTATGTTTACTCCACAGATGTCGCAGTGCATTACTGTCAACACTTTTCTGTTTGCTTTAACAAACTAAGGTACAAGTCAAATTTGTTACGCGATTTCGAAACTCTGCTAACATTCCTGTCATTAGCCTCAAACTGGAGACTGTTGCTTTCCACAAAATTTGAATTTTTTTTATTACGTCTGACTGAGTAAAAATCCACTCAAAGTACTTTAAACCAAAATAAGCCATATTGGTTCTTTCCATCTGGTTGCATCATACATTCAGATGGTACCCAGACATATCAGGGAGGGTTTGTCTCCACGTCTCTCCAATAACCCCCACACAACAATAACAACTTCCACAATATTGCAGCTTAGCTCGTTTTAGCAGCGAGTACCTTTCCTCAGAGATCACATGGCAGGTTTGGAGAGTCATGAGGAAATAAACAAGCAAACAGTTCAGTCAAAAGTACACAAGCAGGGCATCCCCACCCTCCTTTTCTAAAGACAAACAAAAGCTCCATTAATACAGATACTACCAAAAACAATAAAATACAAAAAATGGCTACATCCTGTGTCCTAACTGGGCATAATCTGACAAGCAATTTTTGCTTAGATGTATAATGCATAGTCATGAAGTGCAGAATTAAGACCAGTTAGATTTCACAATAGGCAGAGCTACTGTGCAACACTACAGAAACAGAAACAAAAAGATCATCAAAATGCCCTGCAGCTTGTTGACTGTTGGAGTCAGATGGCAAAGACAACTTTTGAGGTTGTCACATTTAACTTACTCTTATTGCATCACACCTGATTCAGACACTCTGGAATAGGTTACTCATCAGGATCATCAGGACATCACCGTATTTATGGATATGAAAAGGACCAACACTAGGAAACCAAGATTATTTGCAAAGACTCTCAAAATGTACATGTAGAGGTCACTCACACGGCACAGTCCGGAGGTAGAGGTTGTCACGTATGATTTGCTGAAGCTCGTGGTCCACTGAACCTTTCTGGAACCGTAGGTTGAGATAATGGCGGAGATCTTTATCTATAACACCACCTGTAAAAGGTAAATAAAAAAAACACAAAGTAAGTTAATCTAAGATGTAAGATACCCCTTAAAAAAGCTAGCTCCCCCCATAATTTCTTGGCGTTTGCCTGAGAGGATCTACAGGCCTGTTGGTAAGCTAGCATTCAAAACCAAAAAATAAATAAATAACTATATATACATATACACATATACACATATATGATATAATATAATATAATGTCAATTGTCAAAGTTGTTTGTTTGAATATGTGAACTGGTATGTTTGAATTAGCGGAGTTCCACAAGGTTCAGTCTTAGGTCCTTACAAATTCTGTTTGTTTTCAGGCCTTTCAGACACTTCATGAAATCCCATAAGAGCATGTGTCACTTAGCATTAGCACATCCCATTTGTTGAGTCTGAAGTTGTCACATTCTTGCAGCTGAACTTTGGAGTTGGCCTCAATGGTTCAGTGACATTTAATATGCATAAATGTATTTATCACAAAATGATTCCCTGAAGAATCACATTACTGATTCATCCAACAGTCTGTGTTGTCTGATTGTCTGACTTGTGTTTATCACATAGTTAGTCATCCAAAGGTACCCTAACAACATCTTGAGCAAGAGGCACAGAGGGGCACCAAGGCAATTGCTGAAAATAAAAAGTATCTTGTGAACTTGTTCTTTCTCCCATTTCTCTAAGGTGAACAAAGGACAGAAAAATGACAAATCATCTTGTGCTACTGTGCCTCAAGAGAGTCAGGCAGCTCTACCTTTTTTTCCTGCTCCAATCATAACCTTGACCATTCGGCACAGCTGAGCATGGATACATTGGGATGCATGCTTGGAAATTCAAAAATCTAGCACACATTTGTGTGTGAGAAGATCCATTGAGAATAAAAGCATCTGGCATGATCCTGCACACCATTTCACAAGTTCAGAATACATTACATCTCATTGTCACCGGTTAACAAAGGCAAAAACCTGGTTCTCCAAAATCCATTCACAGAAAATGTCTAAACCAGTTTTCCTTTCTAATATCACCATAATTCCCATAAACCTTAAAGGATCACTGTTGTCATAATTTTCTATTAATAAATCTATGCATGACATTGTGACTGGAAAACGATGCTCAAGTAAAAAAAAAAAAAAAAAAAAAAAAAAAAAAATTGCAACAATCAATCTTGCACAGCTGTTGCGGCGGAAAGGACATACCGGAATACCGTCACACCATTCCAGGGAAATAACAAAAGGAAACATCTCACAAGTAGACTTCTCCAGTCAGCAATCCTAAATAAATATCTCACTTGTCATCATCCATAATTATAATGGCTCTCTCCTCCCCCTCTTTCCCATAAAACTACTGTATCCCAATCGTAATTCCAGCGGTCCAGATGATGTGCTCTTCTGTCACTAGCTTGGATCTACTCACCCCTTCCAAAATCCTTTTTGCTATTCCCCTTTATGCTTTCAATTCCATTTTTTAACTAGTCCTTTGTATATCAATGGATGCAGCAGTGATGGAGTCTCCCGTTCTGCAGCTAATTTAATCCAGAGGAGAGAGGGAATGCAGGAGGAGGAGGAAAAGAAGAGACGGAGTCGTCGACAGTCAGGAGACAACAGAGAGAGGGAAAAAAGGTTCTGCAAGCAGAGAGCCTATCACAATGAAGCCTGTATTCTCATTTGCTGGGCAGATAGTGAGGTCTAATATCGCCCCCTGACCGCAAGCAAAGGTACTGCAATGGTTGAGGGTGAGTGTGCGTGATACAGATGCTTTTGGACACACCACCAAAAAGGCCAGCTTGTTCACACCAGATGCTTCTTGCTAGTTGGCATCGTGTGAACTTGTTGACCTTGTGAACACATCAGTGTCAAGAGTGAAGACGGCAAGTAGCAACACGCACTCTAAGAGCACAGTGACCGGCCAAGTCTAGCTGGAAATAGACTATTTAAAAATGACTTAAGGTTACCTACAATTGTAAGTTATACACTTTGCCTACAAAGTAACATGTTAAGAAGTTACATTAAAGTAATATATTTAAATAAATATAACTTTTGTTATATTATATTGAACATCATATGTTTATATGCATGCCTTACATATAGGCATGTTCTGGAGTCACGCCAAATCTTAAAACATAATTTAAACACCACATAAAATTTGAAATACATTTTTGGTGATTTTAAGCCACATTTAGTGGGTAAAAAATAGGGGTAAACATTACATTTTGTTGTTGTTGTTACGGTATTTTAAAATTGAATATTTATACTACAAATAACAAAAAGTGATCATTACAAGCATAAAAAACAATGGAGAAATTTTGGACTTTTTGGACTGTATTTGTTAATGTGCAATAAATTGACAAAAGAAAAATGTTTAGCAAATTTTACAATTATTTTAATTTTTAATCATTTACTGTCTATAAAGTGTTATTTTATGAAAACCGACTTATTTTTACATATAGGCAAATACTATACATATAGGCAATACACACTAGCTAGACAACTAGCAATGGCAAGTAGTAAACGGTTTTGTGTAAGTTACTCTAAAAAGTCATTAATAGCTATTAATTACATATTCAACCGAATAATTAGATTAGTGTACTAATTAGTCTCAAAAAGTATTGTTTTACTTATTAATGTAACAATTACATATTTTAAAAATACACAAAAATAGCATTTGCAAACTAGTTTTTAGTTATGAATATATTCTTAAAATGGCAAGAGTTATAGGCTGACAAGCTCACTATAGACTTACACACTGAGAGCATTGACGGTATACTGAGATCAACATTTGCTCGGAAAGATTTGACGGCGAGTTCACGGGTTTGTATTTCAGTGCGTTTTAAATGTGTCATTGGGAAACTTGAAATTCTGATTGTATGGAATGTGAGGATGAAAATTATACAGTAGACAGGAGTAACAATAACCCATAGTTATGGTGAAGCAGAAGTGACCTTGTTATAACCCTTTAGAAATGAAATCCGTGTGGGTGAATGAAAAAACAGCAGCATCCAAGATGGTATGTGAAAAATCTGCCCGCTACGGCTGCACAGAAAATTATCAAGTGCTGAAATTGGGTTGAGGAATGCACAGGAGGCGTTTCAACTGATCTCAGATCACTTATCTTGTAGCTCGGCCTGTGAAAAAGAGCCATATCTGCTGAGAATACATCTTCATGACTCAGTCAATATTACAAGGAGAGAGTCTCAGGTCACAGCTGAGATTTTGTGGAGGAGGACAAACCTTTGACTCACGAGAGAACGCGGTCGCTTCATTTGTCAGCACGACGGATGACACAGTGGGCAAAGGCATGACGTGAGGGTGAGAGAGAGTCGGACAGCAGTTAAAAACACGCTCTCACTTTCTCTCAATCCCAGAGGATGATGCTTTGCGTAATCTCTCAGTCACTTCTCCACAAGTGATCACAGATGCTTGTTGATTAACCAGTCAATAAATTCAGACACACATACATACATAAACAAACAGGTGCAGAGATGAGATGGGACACGGTGATCGCACATGATCGGGTTTAGCCTACATGACCTGAGGAGGCCTGTTTCTGTCTCAGAGTTAAAAAAAAACAAAACATTTTGAGACACAAATTCACAATTACAACGGGAAGTACTCAATTGTGACATGAATATAGATATAAAGATATAAAGTCAAAATTATAAGATTTGGTCACTCTGAGAGATATCAAGTCACATTCTGATATATAAAGTTGTCAGATATAGTCACATTTGAGATTTTGGCCCGGTTTCACAGACAGGGCTTAGACTAAGCCAGGATTAGGCCTCAGTTCAATTTAAGTAGATTTTATCAATGTACCATAGAAAAAAAACATCACTGGTGTGCATCTTGAGACAAAACAATGGCACTGACATATTTTAAGATTGTCAGGAAAGTTTGCTTTTACTTAAAACAGCTCAAACATGCATTTTAGTCAAGGACAAGCTTAAGTCTTGTCTGTGAAACCGGGGATTAATGTCCAAGAATCTAGGTCATAATCATGATATCACAGTCACATTTTATAAAGTCACAATTACAGGAAATTCATCAATACGAAAATTAAAAACACATTGTGTCATAAAGACTGTTTTAAAGTAAAACAGTCACATTTAGAGACAATATTGTATAATTATGAGAAACAAACTCTCAATTGGGAGATGTTGTGTTGCGAGATATAGTCACATTTTGAGATATAGTTACAATTACGCAATATTAAGTCACAATAACAAAATACATAGTAGATTATATACAAGATATAAAGTTGTAAACTAAGGTATAATTACAAGGTATAAAGTCAATTATGAAATATTAAGTCACAATTATGAGAAACAAAACTCTCAATTGTAAAGTATAGTCATGTTGCGAGATATAGTCACATTTTAAGATTTAAAGTTGCAATTACGAGAAACTAAGTCACAATGAGATATAAAGTCACATATTCAGATTTATAGTCACAATTATGAGAAACAAACTCTCAATTGTGAGGTATAGTCATGTTGCGAGATATAGTCACATTTTAAGATTTAAAGTTGCAATTACGAGAAACTAAGTAATTACAAGGTATAAACTCACAATTATGAGACTCTTAGTCACAATTATGTGATATAAAGTCACATATTGAGTGTCGGAATCATGAGAAACAAAGATGCAGTTGCAAGAAACCAAGTCACAATTGCGAGAAATTAAGTCAGAACTACCTTTATTTTTTAATTCTGAGACGGAAACAGGCTTTCATAGGTCTGACCCGCAATATCTTCAGTACAATATGATTAATACTCTCTGATAAGGTGGGAATATGTCATCTTATTGATTTGTTCACACTAGAGAGAAGGTTAATAAAACATTCCAATGAGTTCCAGCAGTTTCTTTCTGACAGCATAATCACAGCTGACACCCCTGCCCTCGCCGAGGACAGCTGAGCACCGTATCGATCGCCTGAAAGTTTTCCTCCCGTGGAAAGTTGTTTGGTGCTAGAGGCCTTCTGCTCAAATAGACTGAAGCGGAGAGCCGTGCTAAAGCTCTGGACATAGAGAGGGAAACCACGTGTGATGCCAGCCAAGAATCAATATCTCCTGTTCGCTACCACCGACTCCTACGATAGGTCAAATTCTACATCTTCTTTGAGTAGATACAAACAAAACTCAACATTCCTCTCTCAACTCTTTGTTTCTTTCTTCAGAGGCAGATATATCCAATCACTGTGCTTCTTCAGTTTATTTCATTTTAGAAAGTTGGACCATTGGAGCAGTGGCCTAGTAGCCTTGCACATTAAGCTATGGTGCTTATGTGGGTGACATGGGTTTGAATCCGGCTCTTTTTGCTATCAATATATCAATAAAAAAAGAATCAAAAAGGCTCAATTCATCTTGTGTGGCAAAAATATAAAAAAATATATCACAAGACGTCAGGCGCCATGTGGTGGCCCGGCCCGGCCCGGCCACTTCAGGCACTGTGCTCCCTCACCTCTGGTCGACCACCCCACTTAGTCCAGCGAGACGACCGATTTTAATTTGTGAGCTGCCCTGGGAAGATCTCCCACTCAAAGTACCAGATGGAGCGTGGATGGGCTAATGTAAACTGGAAGCCAGAGGTAGAGGAAGTGGGGAAATCTATTAAATACATGCTTAAAAACAAACTGATTTCATTTTGGTTTATTCTTAGCAAAAATATTTTTTCATTCAGGTTCCAGACCAAAATAAGAATTGACAGTATTATGCTAATAATCTTTGAAAATAAAAATGAATCACTGACGTAATCTAAACATATTATTTGCGTAGTTATTTAACATATTTAAATGATTTTCAAAGTGTGAGGTGCGCAGAATGGTAATTAATTAATGATTTCAATCAATACAGTAACAATCCTTTAAAAAAGTGAAACGAAGCAAGTTTTTGAGAGACGTTGAAAGGTTTCTGCTCTGTTTCCGATCAAATCACCGGGAAGGTTGACGAACATCCCATTTATAAAACTATATACTGCATACATAAAATTATTTTATTTCAAGTTTCGTGCTTGTTTTTTTTATTCGTTGCACATGTGTCTGAGTATTGCTTTATCTAAGTAGTCTACACTATTTAGATCAATCAATATTCAGAAAAAAGTGCCGTATTTTAATTAGTTATTTTAAATTAATTATTTTTCTGTTGATTAAAATAAAAGATTGCTTGGTAATATTATTTTTAATATGGATGAAAGCATTGCCTACCACTACCGCTGCAGTTCCTCTTTTTTTCTTTGAAGAACAAAGTGAATAAAATAGTTTAACCTCCCTAAGGGGGAACCAACATCCATTCCCCACCCCCGGAATGCAACCCCCTCCCAAAAAAATTGTACATGCCACCATTTTTTTGTGCACTCTGGTGCCACCCCTGGGCAAAATGTAGCCCAATGAAGCCTACAATCAGCAAAAGGATGGAAAAATGACCCAGGCAGCTGCATTTGAACACATGAGGCATGACACCCTTTTGTCTTTTTGACTGAAACAATCAACATTAACAACTAGGAATTCAAAATGCATAGCCAGCGCTATCAATCTCTTCCCTTTGTTCAATGAAGAAAAGAGAAAACTGCTAATTATGGTTCTGCGATTTCAGTCTGACTCACTTTGTTTGTCCTGTGACAATGATTCACATTACAAAATCACTCACACCTCTGTAACAACCCAAAGGCAGCAAAATTATGTTTATGTGATGACACATAGCCATATACAACAATTTGAAGCGTGTAAAGTACTGGAACTAACAACTAAAATCTGATAATTATTTTCATGTTATGACCTATGAAACTGATACAAAAAACATTTTAAATGCTACAAAGAAATTTAGGGATCACAACATTATATGAAAAATTTATATTCATTTGGAGATTTGCTAAAGATTACATTATATTTAATAGTGTTATCAAATAATTAGAATAATTTAACAAGAATTTGAAATGCATAAATCTGATAATTATTTTCATGTTATGACCTACAGCTGATAAATTCTTCAGTATTTTGTATGAATAATAATAATTTTTTAAAAAAAACACTAAAAAATGTAATCAATGACTTTAAATGCTACAAGTGACATTATAATGTACAATAAAAAAAATTATATTAACTTGGAGATTTGCAAAAGATTACATTTAACTGTGTTATTAAAATAGTGTTTTAACTTTAAAGGTGCTGTAAGCAATTTCTTAGAAACGCTGTTGATATTTCATTATTATTCAATTATTAGCAATTATTCATTGCTCCGCCCCCAAAACAACAAACACGCAATTCAACACAGGCAACCACTAACAGCTGTTGCATCAGACAGTCTGCGCAAGTATGGATGAATCTGCTATGTTTCAACAACAACATACAACAGCATATGTTGATTCTGTAAAAAAATACATGGTGGAGCAAAGAGGACACTAACAACACGTCGACAGACAAGACAGAGCAGGTTACTTTAGATATGAAACACTTTTATATTTAAAATATTGTAATTTTTTAAAGAAGTTTAAACAATAAATAGCGTATAGTGTCTCTTTAAAGTGTCGTGACAGATCGCTGTAGCTCCTTCAAGCGGCTCGTGAACCGATCATCTCTTCATACAAGTTCATTTGTAGCATCAAATAAACATGAATGAACGTCAGAAGGAATGTTGTTTCAACCGCGGAAAGACGCGAGTACACACAATTTTTCAAGTTCATCTACTCCCCTGACTGCTTTGTCAGAGAAAATGGCGGATTCAGGGTTATGATTGGCCTTCCCGCTCTCTAACGTCTCTCCATTGCTGTAAAGCTTTTCCAATATTAATGTGTATCGTAACATTTATCGGATCATTACCCTTTTTCTTTCAATCAAATTCCTCTGACCTTTTCTACAGTTTTTCTTCAAATCTCTCTCTTGCTCACTCTCTCTCTCCTCCCCTATCATGGCTGGATACGGCTCCTGCTGCTGATTGGCTACAAGAGTGTTTTGGTGCTCTGTGGATCAGTCCGATCCCCTTCGTTTTTTCTCTTATTTACACAGCCAAGAAAATGCACACACACAAATATTCACAAAATTGTTTGTTTAGGTGTTAATCTAAAGTTTCTCAGAAATCACTCACTGCACCTTTAAATGAGCGTTACATGGCGGCATAGGTACTCTAAAGTTTAAAAAAGTGATTAAAAAAACATTGAATTGAGTGAGGGAAACGTGTATCCTACAGAAGTGATGAGAAAATGTCTATGATCTGTATGGTCTGTACCCCATCAATGTCAAAGACTTTGGTCGGAATTAGTCTTTTGGAAAATGAATGAGCCTTTTCCTTTCCACTGACTCTACAAAAGATCTTGATGAGCTCAGGTTGTTTCATCTAAATATAGAAATTGAGTCTTTGTGCATCACATCAAGGTTTCCATTCCTAAAATTACGACAATAAGGAATTTGGCCTGAAACTTTAAGTGGTTAAAATAGAGACACCAAAAAAAAAAAAAAAAAAAAAAAAAAAAGTACAGGGAACCGTATCAACCAACCCATTTTTGGAAAGTAAATGACATTATTAGTGTTGATTCGTGTTGCTCATACATTTGGTTTATGGTTTGAACAAAACAAAAGTATTGAAGTTCTTAGCGAACTTCTAGATTTTATCCTGGTAGACGAGATATGCCATAGTTCACTGCTTTTGTTTGTCAAGCATTGCTCTGATGACTGGCCCTTGATGCAGAAACTCAGGCCCAGAATGTAAAAGCAATGATGTCACGTCATATATGCGTCATGCAGAATCATCTGGGACCCTGTCCCACCCAAATGGTTCTGCGATCTCCCACCATCTGCTAGAGTAAGGTCAGTTATTTTTCCTCAAAAAACATCTTGAATATGCATGTTGCAATATGTGACTTCTCTATGACCAACACTACTGGCCTAATTTCATGCCATTGACACAATTCTCCCTTCTCCCAAAACATCTATAGTTTATGCTGTACTTTTATAGTGTATAAGTTAAAAGGATAGTTCATGCAAGTATTAAAATTCTGTCATCATTTACTCGCCGTCACTTCATTTGTGTTCCAAAGATGAAAGTCTTACAATGAAGGCCTTTTTAATGAAATCTGACAGCTTTCTGTCCATCCATTGACAACCTACGCAACTACCACTTTCAAGCCCTAGAAAGGTAGTAAAGACCTCATTAAAGTAATCCATGTGACTCCAGTGGGACGTGAGTGCTTTGTTTGCACAAAAAATTATTATATATTAACATTATTTAAATCTTGATCATTTTGAACAAAAAAAAGTTACATAGTGTCCCTTTAAATGGCTCGATTTGTAACTGAACTGTTTTTACTGAATGGTTGACTGAATACATTTTCCACCTCCATCTCATCCAACATAACCAAAGACAAAAACAACAACAGTTTGAATTTCAAGTAAATAAATCTGCTCTGTGGGTCAATTCTGGATCTCTGTGACAAAACACACACTCTGGGGCATTGAACAAGACATTAAAGCCTACAGCCACATAGTGATTACTGCACAAAAAGACCTTTCTCTGCCAGCTTCTCTGACTGCAGGCTCTTAAAGCAATGTCTTTGTTTTGGATCCTGCTTTTGAGTAATTCCACACAAGCAGGCTACACCGCTTTAATTTGCCTATGCATCTCTAATCCCAAAACAAACACTCTGCTCATCTTCATGTTCTCCACAGCAAAAATACGGAAACTGTGGGCTGCAGAGCAAACAATGAACGCAAACAGTTCATACACAATGTATTACATTGATATGCTTTAAAAAAAAAAAAAGCGCTGCACGGCATACTGAAATTAATGATGATTTCCAAAGTCTAGCTTTCATAGTAGGCCGCGGACATTTATTTATTTAGCAGACACTGTATTTTAGATCCTGAAGCTAAAAAAATACAGCATGAGTCTGAATGCAATTTCGACTCTCTTGACGAAGAATATTTCTCATTTAAAAGTACAGGAAATCTAACTTTGTATTCATTTCGATTATAAGATTTGATGTACTTCTCGCTGATTCAACATTATATACTATATTATTATATACATAAAATTACTTAAATTAGCATGAATGAGTCTGTTCTTAATTAAAATGTTTGTTTTTTTAATTATTATATTTTAATTAAAGTCCTTTACTGATTATTAATATTTGGGGGTATTCCCAACCAAATCAAACCAAACTTTTGACCTTTTTATGACAAGGGAAAGTTAGTTCAGATAGTAAAAGGTCAGATGGTGCAACTCCCCAAAAACATTATTTTATAAGATTTATTAAATAATTTATTCATGATATTCATGAAAGAATATTTTTATAATATAAACTATATTTAAAACGTTTTTTGAAAATAATGATTAACTGAAAAACAAAAAACTTTTTTTTTTTTTTTACTTGACACACAACATTTTAGAGTCAAAACCACATAAAACCAACATGTTTCAAAGACTTTTCCTTTACCATAGACTCATCATTGACCGCCCTAAAACAAAATCACAGAAAGCCATATACAGGATGCCGCAAAGTAACATCAGCATTTTTTTAAAAAATATTAAAAGTGAAAAAGACCTTGGCCTGTATTCAGCTGGTTAATGAAAAACGGAACAACAAAAGTGCATGTGCATGGCAATAATGTGTGCATCTCAAAGTAACGAACACAATAGACGCAAAAACATAGAACGAGAATCTTGTGCATTAAAGAAAATGAAATCTGCTCTTTTTATAAGGCTATCCGGCAAAGCAAGATCTCCGGGCCCTGCAGTGTAGAGAGCACAGAGCTGAAATTAACTGCAGTACCGTTCACTTCATGACAGATGGCCAAGCGTTTTTATGCACAGATCTAAAGGATAAGAACCCACATCATAATTAATTATTTACTAAATATGTTTTTCTCATGCGGATAATCAAAGTAAGGCAGTCGGTGTGAGAAATAGTTTCATAAAAACGAAAATCTTGCTTGCACGCTCTCCAGCGCCCGTATTTGTCATGTTAACATTCAAGGCAGCTGTCTTTGACATCTCGTGTGCTTGTAGTCGTGACTTAATAATGGATCAAAGGCGCTTCTGTGCCCTGATTGGTCGAGGGTGTACCCACTTCAAAATGGCAATCACAACATCAGCCTAAAGTATATCATTCTGTCTGATGGGAACCTTGCAGTTCTGTCCGGTTGATTGCAATCAGTCACTCTGGTAAGCACATTAAAACCATCATAATCCCAAATAGCAGCCTGGAGGGACGTCAGATGGATCTGCTTTACAAATTAGGTGGTACTTGTGCTCCACTTGCTTAGTGAGTGGAAGACTGCAGAATATAATGCTCTGTGCTGCTAGTGGCTTTATGAAGCATTTTTCGCATTTTCGTGATTAATCGGATGCAGTGCCGAAAGGTGCGTTTCATCTTTTAGGTCTAGACGAAATTGCCAAAATAGCCGGAATGTTACACTGCAGAACGTGCAAAAGCTAAAGAGCATTCACAGCTCTCTTAGAGAACCGTTTCCAGATTTGCAATCGCCCAAACGTTACAGTGCGCATCTGATAAATATGTAGTGCTATTATTACAACGAGGAGGACAAATGGCAGATACTTCAAAACAGCTTTGTGTAGGGATAGATCACACAAGAATAATTCATCATTTATTCATCCACCTGCTAATATAAATATGATGTTTCTTCTTCTGTTTAACACAAAAAGAGATGTTTACTGCTCTTTTCCATACAATATTCCTGTATTTGCAAATATGACACATACACATCACTGACCCTTGTTTGTTCTGTAACCGACTGCGACATGCTAAATTCGACAATACACTAAGGCTGTCAAATGTACCGCTCTACCGTCATCAATCGGTTACCAGTTGACGGTAACAGCATTGCTGCAATACCGGTTGAACTACTCGGAGTACCGGGTATATTCAGTACCCAGTGATAGACGCTGCTTTCAAATGGTCTCATTCGTGTTTGTTTTTACAAGCATTGAGTATGGTAGCCAATCACAATCCTACCTGTTGAGTGAGTGAACGCAGAGGTGCTAGTCAGTAAGTTCCGCTTAACACCGTTCAAAACGCACAAGGTTTTGTTTTGTTCAATGCTAGCACTTTCATTATAACCAACAAAGTGTAAACAATGTAAATAAGAGGTTCACTGACAGCCATATTTAAATGTGTGATTGAATCGTGAACTGCGATGACTCCACAGTGATAAAACGAAAGAGACAAAACGGGAAGCACGTTTTTCAACAGTTTTTGCTCTGGTACCAAAATTGGTCTCAAGAATCACAAAATTTTACTGGTATTGGTAGCGATTAATGAAATCGCTTCTGAAAAGTTGTTTGGTCCACTTTCATAATGGTTTTTTTTTTTTCACTTTTGAAGCTTGACAGCCATTTGGTCAACATTTACTTTCATTGTATTGCAAAGAACAGCGTGAACATTCTGCCTATCGCCTCTTTTTGACTGAGGAAAGAAACTTCACACAGCTTTCAATGTAGGGTGAATTATTCCTTAAATAAATCTAAGGAATTCAGCCATAATTGATGGAATAGGCCACTAAAAAATAACAGCTGTCAACTGCCATTTGAGCATACTGAGGTAGACAAGTAAATAATATTTTCAAATGCCTCTAGAAATATGGGACTGTGAGACGCAGGTTCAGTGACTTCACCAGAAGCAGGTGGGCAACATTTTCCCTCTGCTTTTCACAGAAATTGTTTTGTCAAAAATGAAATGGTTTAAAGGCACAATATGGTTTTTTTTTTCTGCCGCTAGGGGTCACTAAAATCTACAAAAAATAACAAAGGCAGATCGATGGCGTAGTGAATGGGTGGAACATGGAACTTGTCGTCATGCCAATTGATCTAATAATGCTTATGGGAAAACATAAGCTCGGCACACGTAGTGAAACGCCACGCTGATATTGATCCTTTATTTCACTTGTAAGTCGCTTTGGATAAAAGCGTCTGCTAAATGACTAAATGTAAATGTTATTTCTCCTTTAGTCCCAAAGTTTGCGAGCCATGGTCCATAATGTTTGAACGAAACAACAACAGTACGCCGCTAGACGATACACAGCTGTTCACGTCTGTTGCCATGGTTACTGTGCAGTACACGCGGAAACCAGGAATAACTCAGATATTACACCATTAACAGGCGACAAGTGGGGGGACGGGGCACTATTTCAAATTGTGAATTTCTCTGAATTTACAAATTCTTGGAAACATTTAGGATAATGTAAATACAAAGCTGAATTAAATATATAACACTGTGCAAGTGGTTTTTGAATATTTTTATATAAAAATTTTACATAATGTGCCTTTAACCAATGCAGATGGCAATGCATTTAGGGCTGTCAATGAACTGTGCATTTTAGGGGACAGTTGGGTAAGATGTGCCACTTCTTACTTAAACTGTTCTCTAGGTAACAGAGTTATTATTATCATTAACTAAAACTAAAACAATTAAAATTATTTTTGCTGATTGAAAAATCTGAAATATAATATAAATATTAGATGAAAAACCAAAACTAACAGGGAATTACAAAAGCTGCCTTGGCAACTAACTGAAATAAGTTTAAGTTGAAACACTAAAATTACTAACTAAAAAACGAATAAAAATAAAAATAAACAATTTTATTAACAATTAAACTAAAATTAAAACAAAAACTGAAAATATATAAATAAAAAGCTATTTAGAAATATTAATAAAAACTTCAATAACATAAATAATACTAAAATAACACTACTAGGTAAGGGTAAATAAAAATAAAATAAAAAACTAATACACTTCAGTATGCTTTCTGATATCAACTGAACATAATTTAAATTAAAATAGTAATAATAATAAGCATTATAATTTGTATGCACAATAATACCGAGTTATAAATGGGAAGTAAATTAATATGATGTAAAATATACATTTTTATACCTAAAAAATCTGATCAACCATGTCGAAAATGTTCATTCTTAGCATAAAACGTTGCATGCGCTTTTCTCGCATGCTCTCTCAGTCTGGCTGTAGGTGACGGGTTATTTTTAAATATATGATCGACATTATACACAGTTTGCTAGATTAAGGGGCGACACATCTTACCCCACTCTTATGTGTACTCTTTACAGATGCAAAGAAAAGGGAGATCATAAGAAATGGGAAATTATGATGAAATATTGAAAAACACAGATGAAAGAAGATGACTTATTTAAAAATGACTAAATGCAAGATGAAATACCAAATCTATCCCACATCTCTAAGGAAAATGCCGACCATTATGACGGAATAATGACTGTCATGGATAAATTACACTTCAAAGCAAAATAAGTTAAACCCCCGAGGCTGCATAAATCTGCTCAGAGTCATGTTCGTGTTAATCAGTTTGCAAATCCATTTGTGCAAAATGAATATGTTATATAACCAATTATTGCACTTCACAACTGAAAAATAATGAGATAATATTGCTGATATCTAAAAACTGACAGCGCATCAAAAGAGTCCGGGAAAACTGAAGGTCGCAACACCGGATCGTTCGATGCGCTGTGAGCGAAGTAGTGTAGTGCCACAGGATTACGAGACCACTAAACCAAATGTCTGCCCCAGAAGATTAAATGAAAACATTAAAGACATCTTCTAAAATAAGACTGCGATAGATGTGCTTTATTCCAACTGAAACGTGGTGCTGCGCATAAATGGGATGGTATGAAGGCAGCCTAGTTGACTATTTAGCTTGATATTTATATAACTGTCAGAATTGGGTCATTATGACAAGTAACTTGGGCATCAAAGTCCCTGTAACCGCCGAGCCACAAAAGCGAGTCCTGGACATGCACCAAGACGCACCAATACAAACACACCATCTCCTCCATCGCATCAAAGCTGGATGGACTGACTGAGACTAAAAAAAAAACATGTAGCAGCAGTTGCCTCACCAAATCCCACAGCATATGATGCACATACCTATAATACAGACTATTACCTACTGTATCTGTTCATATAATGTTGATTATTAATGTACATTAATATGTCTTAAAGGATTAGTTCATTCCTAATACTTTATTCACTCTCATGCCATCCAAGATGTTTATGTCTTTTTTCTTCAAGTTGAAAAGAAATTAAGGTTTGTGAGGAAAACATTCCAGGATTTTTCTCCATATAGTGGACTTCAATGGGAACCAATGGGTTGAAGGTCCAAATTGCAGATTCAATGCAGCTTCAAAGAGCTCTACACGATCCCAGCTGACGGATAGGGGTCTTATCTAGCGAAACCATCTGTCATTTTCTAAGTAAAATTTAAAAAATGCTCATCTTGCACGACTTCATGCATTACGTAGTCACGTTGGAAAGGGTTTATTGCCACTGTATTTCATGACGCGTTTTTGTCCATCTCGATTTGCTCTTTCTGGGCAAGACAGCGTGAACTGCAACAAATTAATGTCTTTTGTGTTACACAGAAGAAACGAATGTATTTAGGTTTGGAAGAACTTGAGAGTGAGTAAATGATGACAGAACTTTCATTTTTGACTGAACTATCCCTTTAAATAACCGTTTTTTTTGTTGTTGTTGTTTTTACTTCGTAGAACAATCAAATTACACAACTATAAGAACAAACACCAATGGAACAGGAAGTTCAGATAGTCAAAAAAAAAGAATCTTCAAATGAAATCACAAAGACCCATCCAAATTTGGATATTCGCAATACATTTTAGTTAGCGTTCAATATAGCCGCCCCACAAATCAACAAGCCTGCAATGAGAAATCACGATGCATCCTATCACCAGTCCATTCCTGCATTCAAATGACTTACTGTCCCAAATCATGTATTCAATCATTAAAATAAACGTATTCAGCTAGCCTCTCTGTTCTTATGGCTTTTCACAATATAAGCACACTATAAAACGCCTTTTGGATAAGGTACCCAAACCCTGATCTTCAGCAGCCAATCAATATTTACTCAGTCACTCCACTGATCTGGATCTCCCTAGACACAACCATTGCTTGCATCAAGATATTTTTTGCTTTCACTTGGGAACAGGGGATGCTTTCCAAAGCGCTGGCCCGGGGGCTGAAGTTTGCTTCAAAGAGCGAAAAACACTGCAAATGTACTATGAGCAAGCATTGTTGAAAACTCAGCACTGTAGACCTGAAGACAGCTGAATGCCCTCGAATCCCAACACTGTAAGTCAACATCTTTGCTAGAGATAACATCACTCCTCCCATTTACACAGCAAGTCCCATCTCCTGTGCTATTCACCACCAAATGCCATTGTTTTTAAAAGCTGCCACCTTATGGCAAGCCATTTTAACAATAATTCCTGAACCACTGAACTAGCATCTTTTTCAATATCCCAGTTGCTACTAGTATAGATTACTTTACTAGTACATATTTACACATAATACACTGGTGACATATGAGAAGATGGTAGCACTTTATTTTACAGTCCAGTTCCCCATGTACATATTATGTACTTATTATAGTAATTACAATAGCTGGGTAACAACTATGTAATCCTACCCCTAAACCTAAACTTAACCCATGTGGTTACCTTATATTAACCAGTACTTTCTTAGGTAAGTATAGTGCAAGTACATGTAAGTGCACTTTAAAATAAAGTGCAACCAAGAAGACCTACTGTGTTTATCCCCACTGTCATTAGTAACACAGTACAACCGTGTCAGTGAACTATGAGGGCAAAAAAAAAAAGAAAGAAAAAAAGATTATTAATCGTAATCGAGGTAAAATGTTCGATTAATCCAGATTTTGATTTTAGGTCATATCGTCCAGCCTTAATCCTAATGTCTATTCAACTGATACCGGTGATATTTTACTATTACTTCTATACTATTATACTTTTTGATATTTTGAATCAACTTTTATTTGAATATTTTCAGTTTTCATCATTTTAACTCAATTTTGAGTAATTCTGTTACGTGCCTTTGTCATTTTATTAGTTGTTTAATTTATTTTCATCTCCTTTAGTTTTAGTTTAGTTTTAGTTCTGTTTTAGTTATTTCCCGTTAGTAACTTTAGTGCTACAACTCAAGTTTTTTCTCAAGGAAACATTTTAAAATTTTCGTTTAATTTACATGCATAGTATTTACATATTTTATACATTTAAATATATTTTCAGCTTTATTTCAATCAAAAAAAATTTTTTTTAAACAGTTTACGATAATAACCCCGATTGGTACTAGCAAAACTTGTACAACTATTCAAATAGTTACTGCTGTATTCAATTTAATAAGCTATAACCTATTATATATAGTTACTACTACAACTATAACAAGGCGCCCAGTAACAAATTGAGTTAATACTTAGAAAATATTTGTTATTTGAAACACAGATTCACAAAGAATTTAACGGCAAAAATGTTCAATGACAATGGACTAATTAATAGTCACAATGCTAGTGACAAAAGAATAAGTCCTAGTTGGGATACGTAAGTATTACTGATTCAAGTTAGTACTACTAGCGTCTAATAAATAGTTGCTATTGAGATTGAAAATAATTTTAGTCAACACCGGATTACCCATTAGTCAATTAATATAATAGGTCAAATAATGCTAATTTATACTACTAAGTACTAGTAACAGTATCTACTAGTCAGTGCTAAAGAATAAATGTATAAACGGCTTGCCACAGCCACCGTGCAATTTACGAAATCAATGAAATTGCCTTCAAATATTCGCCCAGTTCGCCCATGGCGGACCCGCGGGCCAAGACATCTCCAATACAGGGCAGAGCAATCTCCGCCCCCTCGTGGTCCTTAAAATCCAAACAAAGCACACATTTTATTGACATGTTTAGGTGACAATCCACTACACTGTAACTTCTGTTGCCACGAGCGACAATGGAACGCTCGCTTCGCGGCTACAGTCGATAACCACAGCGATCGCGCGCCGTTCCCTAAAGCACCTTTGTGTGTAAACAGGGTTTCAGCTGAAATAATGTGCAGACAGCAGCCCCAGACAGCGGAGGGGTCTCGCTCACAGACGGCGGCGCGCTGATGTTTATCCTCACCTTGCTTCACGCACTTCAGCCTGAACGGGTCTTTGCAGTGCTTGATCACGGCAAGCACATCCCTGATGGTGAGCCCTGCCACCGGCGTATCGTTGACCTCCAAGAGCAGCTCGTCCTGGGACAGCTTGCCGCTCTGGACGGCCACCTTACCCTGCTTCACCTCCCCAAAATAAGGGAAATTGCCGTTCTCGGCGCCCCCTTTCAAGTCAAACCCCAGCTCGCCCTCCTTATTCCTGGTGAGCACCGCTTCGTGGACTTTGTTCGTCCAGTGGTTCTTCTTCTTCAGACTCTTTGACATCGCTGACAATTGACGACTCGCCTACCAGTGTGCGTCTGCTGGATGGCACCTCATCCCTGCCCCAGTGTGGCGTATCGCGTGTCCGCGCCTGTCCCGAGGCGCGCTCAGATCCTCCGCGGCTGGCCACTGCTCATAGTATCCATGTTGCATGCAGTGGAGTTGCGCTGAGAGCTGCAGCAGCAGTACGCAACTGTATGGAGGAGCACGCTCGCTTACACGCTGACTGCCGAGTGACCCGGATGTGATGTCTACGAGGAGGCAGGAATGCTAGTGCATTCCTTAGACGTAAAAGTGTGTCTTCGACGAAAAGGGAAGGGAGTGTGGGATGAAAGGTGGCTCAAACGGGATGTTTGTGTTGCATAGTTTGTGGAATAGATCGATTTGATTCAAGAACAAATATCTTGATTCAGAAGGAAAAAGTGCAAAGTATAACTGGACCCTGTACGTAAAGATTTTAGTTATTATTGTTATTAAAGGGATAGTTCACCCAAAAATGAAAATGTTGTCATCATTTACTCACCTTCGTTTTGTACCAAATCTGTATGAGTTTTTTTTGTTGAAGACTAAAGAGATTTTTACAAAGAAACAGTTGATGGCACCCACTGGTTTCCATAAGATTTTTTCCTACTATGGACGTCAACTGTCTGGTTACCAACATTCTTCAAAATAGCTTGTTTTGTGTTCAAGAGAGAAAAGAAACTCATACAGGTTTGGAACAACATGAGCGTGACAGCATTTTCATTTTTCGGTGAACTATCCCTTTAATCTCGTAATAGGTTCCCCTCACATTACATGCCCAATTTTAGTGTTTATCATGGTGGTTGTGTCTTGTGGTATTTTTCTTGTATTGTAAATTTGCAATAGTAAGTATAAATTAAACTATTATTTTGGTAGTATGAATGGCAAGATTACTATTCCTCTATGTTTTGTTTTTTTTAAATAAATCTGTTGAGTGACACTCAAATAAGAATAAAAAAACTAGACGAACATAATGTGAGTGGTGCTTGCCATGGAAAACTCAGAACTAGGCGTGACTGCTAGAAAGCTAACTTCCAAGTCTGTGCAATGATGTGACACTGAGATATCACGAGACATCACAGTGTGTGATATCACACTGTTTATGTTGATACATGGTTGCTATGGTGCTCTAATTGGTTGCTAGGGTGTGGCTCACAGTTACCATGGTGATGCTTACAGACTGGTTTTCAAACCAAAAAAAGGAGCCAATAGCTATGTCTCTATGGTGTTGCGGTGCTGAGATTTTCATTCTTCATGCTGCCATACGGTTGCTAGGGTGCTGTAAATGGTTGCTAGGGTGTGGCTAGATAGTTACCATGGTGAAACTAACAGACTGGATGTGTGTGAATGAAAAGAGCCGATCCCCGTGTCTCTAGGATGTTCTGGTGCTGAGATGTGGCTTATTCATGCTGCCTGATGGTTGCTAGGCTACACTAACTGGTTGCTAGGGTATGTCTAGACATATACCAGGGTGAAATTAATAGACTGGATGTCTCCCTGAATCAAGAGTCAAACCCTATCTTTCTATGATGTTCTGGTGCTGTGATATGGCTTATTCATGCTGTCATATGGTTGCGAGGGTGCTCTAAATAGTTATTAGGGTAAGTCTAGACAGTTGCCAGGGTAGAAGGCTCGTCTATTAAAAAATGGCTCACTCATAATAAGTGTAAATTAAAATATTATTTTTGACAAGATCCCTAATGTGACATTTATCTGAGTGAAACGGCTTCTCAGACAAGAAGAATGTGTTCTTGTTCCGCAAAAATGGTTTTTTTTGTTGAAAAAATGTAGGTCAGGACTTGATTTAGTCCATCAGGAATTGATTTTTTTTACTGTTTTCCCCCCTTCATCCCAGTAAACGTAATCATAAAAGAAAAGAGATGTCAGTGCAAATAAATGTTAAATTCACATGAATTAAAAAAAGGATGTGCACAGACATTTATGATAAATACTGCAATATTTCATGGCGACTTTAACAAAATTGTTGAGAGGCTCACTCGCATAAAGACTCACTAGTCGCCACCTACTGGTGTACTATGTAACCTGCAGAAAGAGTCACCGAATGAATCAGTGAACAAATCTTTTTGGTGAATGGACTGAAAATAGGGTTGCACGATTTATTGCGTTTAAATCGCACGTGATTTGGCAAAGGCTGAAATTATTTAATGCGCAGCTTGTCAGAGTTGTACTGCTCTGTGATCTGTGCTCCGCTCTTGCGCAGAAACTATAAATATGCCCTGCAGCAGAAGAAGATAATGCACCATATCCCTTTAGCTGAATAAACAGAAGATTAAAATACTTTGATTGGCTAAACATGACTAATAAACACACGACTTGCTTATTCTGTGTAAGAAATCACATCATCTCACAGAAGGATGCGCAACTGTCCTTATGAAGTGAGTTTGAAGTAAAAACATGTTATTAAATGTTGTCTTTTGTTAAATGTTAATAAATGCTTCTCATGTCTGGAAATGTTTGACACGACTTGCTTTTTCAAATGTACATTATAAGCGACTCAAACTGGCGGTGCTTTCAGATGGATTAGTATTTGGAGCCGTACTTCACTGACAAGTTGCGCATAAAAAATAAATCACAGCCTTTGGGATTTCATAATCGCACTAAGAAACGCGTTTAAGCGATAATCGCGTTCAAGTTCAATGTTATTCTTCGTATGGTGGGAAAAATCGTGCAGTGCTAACTCAAAATATTCAAGTTATTTTTAGAATAAAATACACTTGTCTCAAAGCACATAACATTTAAATAATTATGAACATTAACAACTTAAAGAGCACTGACCTATACCACATCCACCTGACTGCTGCAGATTCATTTCGGCATTGATAGTGTTTCCATAGTGTTTCCAAACCTTCGGAGGATGCATTCCAAGGTAGGAAGGCATCAAGCCATGTCCCAATACAAAGTTATCTTCACTGCCTGTCTCATGAGATGCCTTCATCTGATCGATTTTTGAAGGCAGCATATCCTTCGCTGTCTTCGACGTCCTAAAATCCTGTGCTTTCCATTTTGTTAGTTGAGCTAAAAATAAAGGTGGCGTCTGAAAGTAACGCTTGGTGGTCAGTTTGGGGTGTAAATGCACGTTTTAGACCGTTGCTTTCCACTTTTGATGTCATTTCTATCGAGAAATTACTATTTTAGTGATTGAATATCCGCTTAGTTATCGTGCTATTTTTCTGTAGATCATTAAACCGTTGTGCTGCCTCAGAGGTCGGTCCGAATCAGATTCGTAAGGTAACTTTACCTTATCAGTGTGCAAACGCTGCCTGCAAAGTCATTCCTGATAGGAAAGCGAGGCAACATGTCAGCTGCCAAAATTTTCGGATGCAGCCGTTGACAGGCAGGTAGGACATCGAATCATTTGCAAAAAGCGAAAAAGGAATGGCAACAAAAGGTTTTTTTAATTCTGTCAACGAATGGAATACGAAATAGTGTGAAAAGTAGCCTATCATCGGCTGTCTAGCGAGCTTCCTATCCAGAAAGAGGACTCTTAGCCCAAAATGCTTTCTCTGTAAATTAGTAACGTTACTCTCATGATAGGTTTTAAAACACTCTCATATTCAATATGAGTTTGAAACAAGTCCGAACTTCACTAAAACTGTTCTAAATGACCTTTAGATAGCAGGTTAAAAAATAGATGAGATGTAGCAACATTCATCAAAATGAGATCATGCGGATTATTTGCCGATTAAAGTGGATAGTGTGTTCAGTAAATGTTGTCTGGATTAGGATTACAAGGCTTTTTCGATTTCCCCAACCATAAACGGTCTATATTTATTACTAGACTTATTATTGACAACAGTTTTATGGGCACATATTTTAGGACATAAGAGCAGAGCTATAATAAAACCTTTAAAATGTAAATGTTCAATCTACATCTAATATCCATTAGATAAAATCCATTATATAGTATCACTACCACACAAAGGAACCTATTCAGCAATAAATAAATGCACATAAATTCATCCTAAAAGCTATTGTGCCTTGGCATATGCAATATTCAGAAATAATTACACCCATTTGGCATCCACAAAGTACACGGAGGGATTTAAAGTTGCAAAAAACAGTGAGGCTCATCTATAATGTTAATGTTATTTGGTTGATCAAACAGACAGAGCTGTTAAAAGGCCATGATGCTGTCTGATCAGGACATTGGAGGTCCGGTGTAGTAAAGTATGGATTCTTTTGATCAGGTTTTCCATCTCTTTCCACTCTATTAGCTGCCTGTTTTATCTCCCCACAGGAGGCCTGAGAGATTAGTCAAATCACTTACATTTAAGTCCCAATCGTACCCTAAAATAGAGCCTGGGCCACATGGACATGTGGATGATCTAACAGTGTGAGTCGGTATTTTTTATGGAATATTGCAGCATTTATTATATTAATGAAATAGAATGATTAATTATTAATAATTAACTAGTTAATGTTAACTAATGTAATTAAAGGGGACATATGCAAAATTAAATTTTACAAAGTGAACATAAATTGGTTTTGGCACAGTATACACAACCACCCTATAATGGTAAAAATCTTCTTCCTCCTGTTTTTAATCCCCATAAATCATAAGCAGTATCTCAGAATAAGCCATTTGCAGTTTCTATGCAATGAGGCCCCGCCCTCCCCTGAGTGAGCGGTACACAGAGTGCCATTTTTATCTCCTTTTCATAGAATTTAAATGGAATGTTAACCCAAAAATGAAACTTATCCCATGATTTACTCACTCCTTCAAGCCATCTATCACGAACACAATCAGATATACATTTAAAAATATCAGTAGCACTTTATTATACATCCCGTTCCCCATGTACATATTATTTTCTTATAGTAATTGTAATAACTGGGTAATAACTAGGTACTAACCCTGAACCTACCCCTACACCTGACCTTAACCCATGGAGTTACCTTATATTATACAGTACTTTCTTAAGTAAGTACACTGTAATTACATGTACGTGTACATACTGTAAAATAAAGTGCAACCAAAATATCCTGGCTTTATAATGGTAGTGAATGGGGGGGGTCGTGTTTTGAAGCCCAAAATAATTGCACCCATTGATCATAAATTTAATCCATACCTCTCCAGGGGGTTAATCAAGGCCTTCTGAAGCGAAGAAATGAATTTGTAAAAAATAAAAAAAATCCGTATTTTTAAGTTTATAAAGTAAAATAACTTGCAACATAACCGACTGTGTTTATGAACTTTGAGTGTATTTGAGTAGGAGTGTATATATATATATATATATATATATATATATATATATATACATATACACACATACACGCGATGTGCCGTCTGACAGTCAGCTCTCTTGAGCGTGTGCTTGGGATAGGTGTACTCAGAAAACCACTTATCAGAAGTTTAGACTGATAAGATTTTAAAATGCATGCAGACATTAATTTTCAGGATGAACTGCAATGTCATGCGAGTGTGGTCGCTATAGAGATGATAATCAAAACCAAACAGATGTTTTAGTTTTTAGCAGGGTATCCGAGGCCTGAGCTGTACAAGCTCCGCCCTCTGCCAGAAAGCGGGGTGGGGAACAGCAGCTCATTTGAATTTAAAGATACATGCATGAAAACAGTATGTTTTTCCTTCCACTAAAAAATGGGCAGATAAAACATGGTACAATAAATGATTTGTGGGTTATTTTGAGCTGAAATTTCTCAGACACATTGTGGGGACTCCTGAGACTTACATTTTTATAAAAAAATAAAAAAAAGTAGCATAATAGGTCCCCTTTTACATTAACAAATGCACATACAAGAACATTATTATATATAAAATATATATTATTGAATGTATATGACAAAAAATAATTTAAATATATTTTATATTTTAATATTATAGACATCACTTCAAGTTAAAAATAGTAAAATCTCACTGAAAGGTTCTTCAGGGAACCCAAATTGGTTCTTTAATGGCATTGCCAAGGAAAATAAAAAATATATAGTGGAAAGGTGGTTTTACACAGACTACCAGATAAAAAATTATTTCCCATCAGTCCTAAAGTGTCCCCAGTTAAAATTACTTGCCTGCCTTATGACAACTAAAGGAGATGGGAACCACACTTCTGCCTTGTCTTGTCATCGCCACAAGAGTGCAGTGTGCATCACTGTTCCAACAATCTTCTGTGATGCAACAGCTCTAACAGAGTATTCCTATGGGGAAAATATTCATTTATTGATCTCCAACACACTTCAAAAACCTCCATTTAAAGCAAAAGCACCCTTACAAATGTGTTTTTTGGTTTAATAAAAAGCAGAGAGATACAATTTATATAAATTTACGGAATGGGCTATTTTCATTTTAAAAACGAAAAAAACCTCAAGCCAGAGCTCTTCAGGATGCCGTTATTTCAACAGCATTTTTATTAGCAAAATAGTGTATATTAGTCAACATTTGTTCTCATACAATAAGAACCTACATTTAAGGGATGTGAAGTTTAAAACCATTTTAATTGACCATGTTATTATCAAAAGATGTTTGTGCTCTTACTGAAGGCTTCTATGAGACATTACATTGTACAGGTAGCTCAATCCTTTATGTAACCTGGGAATGTGGACCTAGTGCAAAAATTGTGTGTTATATGAATTCTAAGGAGAAATTCTTTGGTCCCTTTTAATGAATTCAAAAATGGTTCCCTTTGATCAGTAAAAATGCTATTAATGCAAAATGTTGACCTTTTGCTGAGTGCTCCATTAAAACAGTTCATGATTTGCAGGTGCAGAGGAACCAATTCATCAGCAAATTTCAGGGCTCACCACAGTTTTTCCATCATTCCAATCACAGGCAAATCTGACATAACTTGTGCTGGTAATGATGGCTGTACTCCGATAAGAAGAAGGTGCTACCATTCACAGCTCTGAGATCACCCACAGTTGTTTGGTCTTAAAATATCTAGCTTTCAATGATCTAGACTACTATTGAACAGATGATAGCCATGTGAATATATATCAACTGACTCATATTTAACTTAGTTGAAGCACTGCAACATTAAATGCAAGGCACCTGACCTTAATATTCAGAGTAGAGAGAGAATAATGTTCCCAAAAACCCTTTGAATGAAAAATACCCTTTAAAAAAAAAAAAAAAGCAGACCTGTGAAGTCAGTCTAAAAATGGTGAAAAATTCCAGCAACAATTACAGTTGTACAAATATTTTACACAAAATGCTTTTCTTTTTTTTTTTTTTTCTAAAACGCCCTAAAAAAATTCTAAAATGTTCAGAGAACATAAATATAGTTAAGTAACGCTTTTAACATTCAGGTTCATGGTTGACCTTCCTCCAGCTCTGGTTCTCCCAAAGGTTTCACGTCAGGCCACTCGCGTCACACTGCGAAAGGATCAAAAGTGAAGGTTGGAAGGATAAATAAACAGTTTTACCAAAATCATATAAATGAAGTCATCAAGTTCCTGTGTTTCTGCTCACCAGTAAGATGGCTCATTTTAGAAGAGCCCACAGTCCTTAAGGTTGTTTTTGATGATGACGTCAGTGACCGCGTCAAAGACGAACTGCACATTCTTGGTATCAGTGGCGCAGGTGAAGTGGGAGTAGATCTCTTTGGTGTCCTTCCTCTTATTCAGATCCTCAAACTGACACTGAATGTAAGCGGCCGCGTCCTCATACGTGCTGGATCCTTGTAGAGAGTTTCACAAAATTAATTCGTAAAAAATAAATATGACGATAACAGCATTTCCCCCAAGCATTCTGAGCGCTGTTGAGCAGTTTATTAAACACCTCTGATTGGCCATTGTGTTCAAACATTCAACAGATGTGTTTGTGATTGGCACATTTTTAAAATTTCAGTGCTGACTTGGTACCGAAGTCGGTGCTTTTGACAGCACTAAAATGTTAACACCAATTAAAATAAACTTGAGATAGAAAGCACACTCAATGATATAATTTATATTTAATATATTTAAATTACAATATCTTTTTCTACCACATTAATTATTGTAGAAATATATATAAAATATATAAATTGTCAAATAAATTATATTTAGGATTGAAATATTTTAAGACATTCATACCAGTATACTCTGGGAAACAAATAGTAAGCGGGCTTTTTTTGATCTTATCGTCAAACAGATCCTTTTTGTTGAGAAACAGGATGATGGATGTGTCCGTGAACCACTTGTTGTTGCAGATGCTGTCAAACAGCTTCATACTCTCATGCATTCGGTTCTACAAGAAAAGAAACCAAGTACTGTTTGAGAGAGAACTTTAAAATGCTAAGTTTCTGTTTCGTGATGCTGACACTGAAAGAGATCTTGTTTAAGTGCTCACCATTTCCTCATCTTCAGCCAGGACGAGGTCGTAATCACTGAGAGACACACAGAAGATGATGGCGGTCACTCCCTCAAAGCAGTGGATCCATTTCTTCCTCTCGGATCTCTGGCCGCCCACATCAAACATTCTGAAAGTAGAAGAGATGTGGGTGGTGATATGCACTCTGGGACAGTCAGACTGAACACACAATGATATTTTCAAGGTGGTATGGTGTGTGTATGTCATATATGTATATACGACTACCATTGTGCAGTTACAATGGCAATACTCACTTGAAGTGAAGGTCCTTGAAAGTGAAGTGGGTCTCCACAATACCAGTAGTCTTCACCCTGGTTCTCAGGACATCTTGCTGAGTTGGGACATAGGAAGGACTGGATATTCTGTCGAGGTCATTCAGGTAGCTATACAGAGAAAATACAGATTAATTATTATTATTATTATATATAAAAATCATATGTATAAAGATATGCAAGTCTTTAATTAAAATATTAAGCAACTCATAAGTTGATTTCAGAAAAAAAAGTGTAAATACTACAGTGCTTTTGCTTGGTTTGAGTATGCTAAACATCCAGTTATAGTAACACTGGCTCAACCTTTTAGCACAAGTTTGGGGCGGTTTTATGGGTTTGTCAAACCAATGACAGACTGGTTTAGGAAACCTGTTCTGATTTAACTTAAACAACAGAATTAAACCACATTAATTTGAATCATTTCAGCTCATAATTGCTCATTTATCTGAACTTGAGCATATGCTTCGTTCAGACTTTTGAAAAGATTATACACTACCATTCAAAAATATAAGGCAAGTTTTTTTTTCTCCAAAAGAAATTCACAATGAAGGTTCGAAAAGATTTTTTTTTTTTTTTTAAATGCTGGTCTTTTGAACTTTCCACAAAAAGCAAACCGTTTTCAACATTGATAAGAAATGGTTTTTGAGCAGCTTATCAGAATATTAGAATGATTTCTAAAGGATCACGTGACGCGTGACTGCAGTAATGATGCTGAAAATTCAGCTTTACGATAAAATGTAATTTATTCCACTAAAAGTATATTCATATACAAAAGTTATTTTAAATTGTGATAATGTTTCATCATTTTACTGTATTTTTGATCAAGTAAATGCAGCCTTGGTGAGAAGAGATCTTTTGATCGACCTCAAACTTGTGAAAGGTAGCATTAAATTCATTCAAAATTTGAATTGATCTTTTTAGCCAATGGCCAGACACATCGCATTTTTATTATGCCATAGAATTGTTCGTCTGGGTTGTATGCAAAAGGTAAGGGTTTACTGCATGCTTTGAGAACACAGGACAAATTTGCATTTTTGAAAAGTTTGCATAAAGTATATTTGAATCATGGGCCATAATGGATGGAATAATGTCAATAATAACTCTGCTCAATGTCAAAAATGTCCGCACGCAGTAAAGCCAATGACGTGGTCAGCGGCCACAATGGAAACGGAGCAGCATTATGTGGGGAGCGCAAAGGTCATTATGTGGGAAACGGGCTGTGCAGGGCAGAAAATATGCCAAAAAACTGAGAGATAAACTCACTATGAGGCAGAGTCATTCAGCTGGTACTCTCTGGAGCGACTGAAACAAGCCTGCACCCCTCCATCCTTCCACAGCCGCTGGATGATTCCAGACAGCTCGCTCGTCATGTATCCCTCGTCCGCGGATCCGGCCAGAACAAACAGCTGCCTTGCGTCATCCTGCAAAACAGCCAATCAAATGTATCGTTCTCTTGATTTCCTTTTGATACTTTAGCATTACATAAATAAGAGGCCTGGAATATATTTGGCAGGCATTTTACCCCACTTTACATAATAGCAGCAGCACTTACAGCCCGAGCAGCATCCGCAAAGTCAATCTTCAGGCGGCCCATTGCCCTTATGATTGCAATGATGGACTGGATAGTGTTGCTGTAGACCACGGCTCTGTACTGTTTGCACTCTTCCTCTGAGTAGCCTGCTTCATGGATGATTCTGTGGGAGAAAGTCAACACCATTAATTGAAGAAATAAAGCTAATAGTTCCTGGCATATATATTTTGTGAAGACAGTCCTGGCTGAAGAGGTTAGAAGAGCTCTGCTGCACGCCGTGCCAAACAATGCCCATTAAATTTGAAGATACATCATTATATTTGCCCTATAGAGTTGCAGCATAGATGATGCATTTTTGTTGGCCAAAACCTAGAAACGAATTAGTATTTTAGCACTTACAGTTCCATCATACCAATCAGTTTGAATGGGTTTTTTGGTTAAATGCCTGAAAAAAGGTGTGATTAATTAAATGATTTATTCATTCAGATGAACACATTCAGAGATATATTTGAAAAAATATCCTGACTCTCCCAAGCAGTATAAATGACATATAAAATGGTATACAAGTATATAAATGGTAGTGAATGGGGGCCAGATTTTGAAGCCTAAAAAGTGCATCCATTAACCCTAATAGTATTCGGTTATAGTACATATGGCTCCAGGGGGTTAATAAAGACCTTCGGAAGCAAAGCGATGGTTTTTTTGTAAGAAAAATATCCATATTTAAAACTTTTAACCAAAATAACTAACTTCCACCAGATGAACGAACACATACTGCGCAAGTTGACTTGTGCCTCAAGAGTAACTCCTGATGGGAGGCTTTTTTTAAAAATTATTATTACGAAAACCCATCCCTTTGCTTAAAGCCTCTATTAACCCCCAAAAGCCATGTGGAGTACTTGTACAATTTTTTTTTGCAACAAAATCTCCCGTTCACTACCATTATAAAGCTTGGAAGAGCCAGGATGTTTTTAAATGTCTCTAAATGCGTTGTCTAAAAGAAAATAGTCTAAAACACCTCAGATGGCTTGCGGGTAAGTAAACCATAGGAAAATTTATTTTTTGGGTGAACTAACCCTTTAAAGAGAGAAAAAGTTTCCTGAATGCTTAATGGTGGTGACGTTGAAGTCATGTAAACATTGTTTATTAACTGTTATAAGCTTTTTACTTTTGACAATTGTATTTAGGCTTCAAAGTTCATAAATGTTATGTCCATGTGAATATTATAGTGATGAACAAGCTGTGAAAGAATTATAAACTTTGTAGGACAGAACTTATTTTCTGCAATTAACCAAAAGCCAATAGAAAAATCCTAGTTTTTGTTGAGGGAACCAGGGTGATGGTAATCAAAATACGTCATCACTGCAGCACTCTTGCTCAATTATAATGGCTTTGAGGATGTTTAAAATGTTAAAAGGTTACAATAGTCTGACAAATGCAGGGAGGGCCCTAAAGTCCTGTCCATAATCGAATGATTATGTAATAACCATTTAATTTAAATAAACACTGCTAGCTTTAACATCTCACGTAATTTTTAAATGTTATGAAACTAGTTTGACATTATGAGGACACATTTAAGAGTGAAACTTACTTCATCTGTTTGACAATTGTACTCTTCCCAGATTCACCAGCCCCTGCAAGAGAGAGAGCGAGAGAGAGAGAGAAAGTGTGTTAGCCAGATGGACACACACCCAAACATTCCAGATCTTTCCCTGCTCCATAAAAGTATGAGGATCTGACTCTGAACGATCAAGTGTGGCTTCTGCCAGCTCAGCAAAAGTACTTGTTGTCAGTATCAGACTGAGCAGGAAAATCTATCTTATTTCCTTTGATTTAGCCACAAGTAATAAGTGGGTGGAGAGAAGACTATCAACTTCAACCCTGAAAGGATAAGCATCCGTACAAATCACATGATGAAAACAAGTGATATAAAAAAAACGAAGGGAAGTGGGAAAAACTGATGTCATGTGAAATGGCCCAAACCAACAATGCAGTCAATGAAACCTAGACAAATGTCACTCCCCCGTATGTTAACAAGAGGAATAAAACCAACTGGCATCAACAATCACCAGTGATGTGAGGAAGTGTGTAGGTGTTCATCTTAAAGGATTAATTACAGTCACCTCACCATAATGGGATTACAGACACTTTTGAAAACAGATTAGCTATATGTCTAGATGAGTGTGTCAGTGCAGGTTTGATTGCGGGCGACAGACAGCCAAATATAAAAACTACAAACTTTGGAAACAGTTAAAAAATATTTAATGTACTCAGAACATTATTACTAAACTTACAATGATACACTACTTTCACTATTGTAAAAATCTTTTATACATGTATATATTTCTATACACACAAACGCATACAGGGCTATATGTATAGACTCCCTGGTATCAAAATAAAAGTTAGAAAATTTCTCCATTTCAGAATAAGGTTAGCTGGTCTTTAATTTACCTACGGTCAGGAAAATCTCAATACTCCCATACAGTTCATCCGTTCACCGAGCGAACATTTCAATTAACCATCTCAGTTGTGGTTGAGAATGTCCCTGTGGGAGGACGTCTCTTTCTCTCAGTCCCAGAGCAAAAACACAGCAATTAGGCCACATCAGCATCTCTCACACAGATTCAACCCGTACTGCGAGGAGACCGAACACAAGAGCGCTGCATTTACCCCAGAGACCCCCGCAAAACTCCCACACAAGTTGATGAGAGACTTGTGGTACTTAATGTTCATCCACACTAATAATCATCCTCAAACAAAGGCCGTAACGTTTCCTGGGAAGCAAATATCAGTGTTCAACAGATTCCAGCATGTCAAACATATCTATCATTTTTACAGTGAAATTTCACAGGCAAAATTCAGTCATTTCAATAGGAATCCACAAGTGACACGATTTTTCATGTAATGAAAAGGAGAATTTCACATAATGAAACATTACATCAAGATAAATTCCAGCAGATTTCGCACTGGGTTCAAGTTTTCTTGCAAATTCCCAACGTTCACCAACATCTGTGAGTGTGGTGCTTCATAGATTGCTACATGTTTGATAGTGGACAATGGACTTCTAGCGAAATATTACAACTGTGACTCCAAAATTCTAAGACTGTGGACACATTTGTGAAGTTAAATCTGTAGCAATGTATGAGGCACCCCTCATACAGCTGGTTGTTAATGTGGTGAATCTGGATGAATAACTTGAACCAGTTGCAAAAGCTGCATCTTTAAATAACTCAATTTCACCCATAAAATTTCGCTGCGCTGTAAATGTGACTGCACCTTAAAAGTTCTGTTTGAGACGAAAACCAATGCTGGAAAACTGTTCCTCTCGATATCGATATCGCGATCCATGCGCGACAGTCACTTCGCAGGATGTGCAATGTCAAATACAGGGATCGCAGTTGATCCATTCCGACCAGGAAGCACAGTTCCAATCGCATGTATAGTTAATTGCAAAGTTTAACCAAAGAACGAAAATTTAATTTTTAAACATTTAAGTTTCTGTCAATTTAAACATTCAAGCAAATTGAAACCATTCAAGCTCAAGAAGACGCGACAAAGAACTTAATTCGGAACTCGCGTGCCGTTTTCTGTGCATGCACTCAGAACACCGAATTCTGTTCTCCATTTGTTCTTGAACAGAAACATACATGCAATATAGTAAAAATGCTTGGAAAAGAACATTGCTTATGGCTTACATGAACGTAAACAATTGAGAAAAAAAACAAACGAGCATCATTTTATTTGATCTGTGCATTGCAATTAAAAAGTTCATAGAGATCATAAAACTAATCCATATGAATTAAGTGGTTTAGAGCAAATTTCCTAAAGAGACATGACTGCTTCATATGATGAACAGATTTAATTTAGGCTTTTATTCACATATAAACACTGATCAGTGAACAAAAACACGCTCAACTTTACTTGCTTGATGTGCAAGAACAAACCTCATTGGTTCTTGGGGAAGCTCAAATGTGACGTTTAACACACGAGAACGAACCTCACTGGTTCTCACATCAAGCAAACATGCTTGAGCTTCCGTTTACCATATCTGACGTGTGCAGTGATGAATGTTTATGTGAATAAAAATCTAAATTAAATCGGTTCAACGTGATCGTGTCAATTTAGAAAATTCGGTAGAAATAAATATGGTAGAAAATTTGGACAAAGTGGTAGCTGACGCTCACTGGAGGGACAGAAATTTCTTATTTCATTAAAACATCATTTGTTTCTTGAAGCTGAACAAAACGGTCTAGAATGAGAGCGAATAAATGAGA
This sequence comes from Opsariichthys bidens, assembly GCA_037194245.1. Classification (NCBI taxonomy): domain Eukaryota; kingdom Metazoa; phylum Chordata; class Actinopteri; order Cypriniformes; family Xenocyprididae; genus Opsariichthys; species Opsariichthys bidens. The sequence continues at coordinate 10,640,648 of CM074290.1, read as the reverse complement.
GAATTTTCATTTTTGAGGAAACTAACCCTTTAACCATAGAATTAGCAAGAATACTGATGAATGCTTTACGCCTTTAAGATGCATCATTACAAGTTTCTGGTACCACAGTGAACTTGACTCCCAAAACACTGGTTTCACCTTTTGTTTGGTCTCCTGCGACTACGTTTATGGTGCTGTAACTTGAACTGGCTCTTTGGTTCCTGGGCAACCAACAACACTGCCTGAGACGCACAATCAACATGCTCCAAACCGTGAAACGGTGCTCATCTTTACGGAATTATTACATTTTGATATGTTTGTAGCACTCACTGCGACAAAAAATTCTTCAAATAACCACCCATGAAAGTGCTTTCTCTTCTCAGCAGTGAATTTATTCTTAGCAACAATCCTGGCAGTCACCATTTGTCCCCTTCTATAGTCTAAACAGGAAGTCCAGCCTGTTTTACAGCAGGCGTAAGGACATATGCTGTCGATCTGCAATGCCAAAAAGCAAACAAACCCAAGAACGCAGCACACAGAGGTCATATAATGAATCAGCACTTAGGGGGAATACAGTTAACTAGATAATTACATGTTAATTCCCAGGCAGGTTTTATGTCCTCCAACAATTTACACAGCAAGAGAGACCAATGGGAAAATGGTTTTCACAATAAAAGGATAAATAAGATGGAAAATCGAACTGAAATGATGACAATTATTGATTGCAGAGGAAAAAAGGAGGGATGACTGACAAGTTAACTTTGCAGAAACTGCATGCAAACAGCCCCAAGTGCTGCTCTTCAGGGAGTGTGTGGCATTTTCTCTGAAACAAATATTATGTTTAAGCTGAACACACCATGGATAAATAAGAAATGCAAACAAATGTTTAAAATCACCAAATGAAACCGAATTGTTCGGCTTCATTACTCAATGCCCCGAAAAATGCTTTCACACAAAATTACTGGAAAAGTACAGAAGAAACGTATGCAAAACAGGAATCGGAAACTAAAAGAAGTGACCTCTATGTAAATCGCAATGAATTTACAAGTCTAACGTGAACTAAAAACTGTGAACGACACTTACAGTTTATACGCAGCAACTTGCATGAATATCATTATGAATATTATTTAAAAAAATCAACTCATAAAAACAATTTCTGCCAATTCAATATTTCTTTAAATCTACTCTAGAGTGTTTAAGAGCTTGAAAATGTATTCAAATAGCTCAAATATACCCCTTTCATTCAGGTTTCCAGGCTCTATTTAAGCCCATCTAGAATCATCCACTCCAGTTTACTCCAAGCACCCATCAGGACCCTCCATATGCACAAGCTCATTTATCATAATTGGATGAGGGTTAGGGCAATCTAACAGATCCCTCTCAGTAAATCAGGCAGTGGGGATTAAATTAGATTAAACTGGTCTTTTGTTGCCTGGATTAGCTGAGAGCCGTTTGCGTCTAACTGGCCGCTTTGGCGAATATGCAAACCAGCCATTTGAAGAAGTCAAGGCCAAAGAGAAGAAAAGCAGCCAAATAAAACAATTTACGCAGTTATCCAATCTCTACTGTATAGACACGTAAATTACATGATTAAAAACAGTGTTGAATGATTCGAGTGATATAACGAAGTAGATTAGCTTCATATGCTAGCCGAGACACCAGCACGGTAACTATTGACAGAAAAGTTTCCCATAGTTCAAAAATAAGCACTTGACTGCTTTATTCTCTTCGTGAAAAGTTAAACCCAAAGCTCAAGTAGCTTATATTTGTTGTTAAGTGAAATGTACAGGGCTTTTTGAGCAACAGAGCGGCTAACTCACCCAGCAGCAGCAGCTTGACCTCTCGCGACGCTTTCTCTCCATCATCCCGGAGGTTTTTGTCAATCATTTTACTCCTCTCCTGGGCGCTCTTGTCGTCCGAGCTCAGGGTGCACCCCATCTTTTTGGAGTTTAAAACGCTTACAGACTATATAAGAAGTCGAAGAGGCGAAAAAAAAGTGGGAAATGAATAAATATCACACACAAGTGGTTCAAATGAGGGAGCCACCACGACGTCTCACGCCCAACTCTTTCGCACGCGCACAGCCTCTTAAAACTGGATTTTTCCAGGCGCAGGAGTTTCTAAAGTTAAAAAAAATAAAAACGGAGGGTGTCAGTAATCAATCGAATGCCTTGACGGCCATGGTTGATTAAAAATAAAGTGAAAATGCAATCATTAATGCCCAGCCTCAAGCTCGGCTTCTCCGACTGCTGTTAAAGTGTCGAAAAGATCGACGGAGTTTCCTGTTTCTTTTCATACATAAATCCCCCCTCCACGGCGCGCGCCCCGAGAGCACGCTCCCGCACACATGCGCGCACGCAAAGGGTGCGCGCAAATTGATCTTCAGAAGAAGTCAGAAGAATTCTGAAACTTTTAATTTTTATTTGATTAAATTTCTGAAAATTTTAATGCGCTTTAAAAACCATTCTTCATATTTTATTTTTACTTATATGTCATTTTAAACTGTATTTGCAGCATTTATATATTAATAATGATATATTATTTAATTTTCTGAAAAGCCTAATATGCTTTTAAAATACTTATTCAATATTTTGTTTTTATTTGTAATTTTTTATTTATATTTTAATTAATATATATGAAAAATTTCTGATTTTTATTTGTTTGTAATTTTAATGTATTTTCATTTATGTCAATAATTCCATATTCTATATATTGTGTGTTTGTTTATATATATATATATATATATATATATATATATATATATATATATATATATATATATATATATATATAAATGTCAGAAGCACAGTGATGACAAACAAATGGGGGAATTAGTAAAATAGCCCTTTAACTAATATCTTCACAATAGTGTATCAAATGTGTATTATTGTGTATTGTAGAATATTTTTTCACTATTTTTTTTTTTTTACATTATTGTCTGCATTGGTTGGTGAATATGAATAATTTATAGAGGAAATGGCTCCATTCGGTGAGATAAATGGGCCACATCTGGTTGGTCACGGGTCTAACCATATTCAAATAGATTCAGATTTAGGAGATTTTCTTATAGGTGGCACAAAACCATACAGAAAATCAAAAGATGACCTCATACATACGCTTTTGAAATATTATCATGCCAGGCCTTATTATTTTACATACTATTTAAATTTCAAATTTCATGAGTATGCAAACCAACTAGCAAGTTCCCCCCATATCCGTGACTAGTGTATTTTCCTAAAGAACCACAATGGAAGACAAGGAGCACTCAAGCCACTGAAAATGAGGGTAATCATCATGGCGACTGAACGTTCATTACACTGATTTATAGTGTCATTCATTGTTGGGTCTTTAGAATATATATTTTAAGCTTATATCATTCGTGCAAGTTGAATTACACCCTAGTTTAGGCAACAACAAAAACAAACTCATGTCATCATTGTCAGGTGCACCTGGAAAAGTCATTATTTACCTTTTGTACCGACTTCATGCATCTTATAGGGTTGGTTCGAAAAACATGAAGGCATAAACTGCTGATTTGGGCGAGATGACTTTTATAAAGGTATTAATTATATAACCCAAGTGTATGAATGTATATAATCCATTCAAATTATATTTCTAAAGAATAAAGTCTCATCATAAAACATAATTTACATGAATGGTGTGCATTCATATTAGTCCCAAGTTTGTTCTTAAATTTTGTTTGTTTTATTGCTAAAAACAAAAGAAGCTTGTTTTTATGTCTTTTAATTAAATAATACACTAGGTATATTAAAATTAAAATTAAAATTTGCACTGGCAATGGTAGGGTGCAGTAATCTAGTATGCATCTTGATGTTATAAAGTGGTGAGATGAGACAACAGGGATAATTGTTCTTTCTGCAGCGTGGTGAGACTTGTTATGCTTGGGGACTGATTGCTTGCTGTGCGACTTGAATGTAGAGACACTGCTGAAACAGGGCCTGTGGGGATAAGTGTGCGTAAGTGTGTGTCTGTGATAATATCGAAGCTGTGTTACAGGTTTGCTTATCTTTGCCATCTATTTTATTAAATGAATAATACATTTACAGACTAAATGCAACCTTTGTGGTCTTTTGTTGGGATTTTGCTTATTTACCTTTGTTCTTATGCGTCAAAAACCTTGGATTTTACAGAAAGAGAATTTGCAGTAATTGAGATTTATTTCAGAATGCAGACAGACTGTGAGAATTCAACGTTGCCCTGCTCAGCAGCACCACCAAGTGGCTGTACAATGTAACAGCATGGATTACTGTTCAAACGGGAAAAAAGAGGTTACTCGCTGCAGAGGCATAACCTCCAGCTCCTCCTCTCTTGACCTACTTTGGGTATGATGGGTGGAGCTGCATCCCCCAACCACAGCATAACCCTGTCATTCCACCCATTAAACAGGTTAATCTCCACCCTTGAGCTCCAGAGAGGTGGAGCTGGAGGTTTTTATGCTCTGCAGAGAGCACCACTCAGAAAAAAACCCCCAGAAACAAATATTTCAAGCTACTCAGGGTACTAACTGATTCAGACATGACTTTAATAAACTTTAATAAACACGCTTTCTACTTGATAGCTACATCACTTCACATTTTTAGAGTCACCAAATTTAAATAAATTAAAAAAAACTTTAGAATTAAGATAAAAAGTATGTACTGCCCACTACACACAAGTGTTTCACAACAATGTAAGTAAGACAGTAGCTTAGTAACTTAATGTCTTCCTATGGTCTGGTGGTATTAGGGAATTTATTAACAGGCCCTAAGGCTGGCTTTTGTCTTTTGGTTCTTGTGATGAGATGTTTGACAGCAAAGTCTGACAGCCAAAGTTTCCACTGGGCAGCTGGTACTGCTCACAGCCGCTTGAACCCGGACAGTTCTGTGGAAGGGCTTCATTGTTCACTCCAGCCTGTTATTGTTGTTGGACGGACAGACAGACAGGCAGAGACAACATTCATTCATGTTTATTTGATGCTATAAATGAACTAGTATGAAGAGATGATCGGTTCACGAGCCGCTTGAAGGAGCTACAGCGATCTGTCACGACACGTTAAAGAGACACTATACGCTATTTATTGTTTAAACTTAAAATTTAAAAATTTAAAAATTTAAATATGAAACTCTTTCATATGTTGTCAGTGTCCTCTTAGCTCCGCGATGTATTTTCCACTGCGTGAGAACATGATGTGTGGTGTGAGAGCGCATGGCTTGTCGGGTATGGCAAATTGATTATGCGAAAAAATATTAATAAAGTATAATGTGCAAAAAAGATCCCTGAAATTCTGCATGCATCTAAAGCTGCATTTCCATGGCTGGAACTTTCCCCAGGAACTAGTGACTTTGTTGTGGTACTCGTGTTTTGATCGCAGGGACCAGGGTCTAAATTGAGATCTGGTTAAAAAATATACCCCTCAGAAAGTCCCTGCTTGCGAGGTAGTACTTTTTCAAAGATCGGGTACTTTCGGGGGTGGGACTTGGGCGCTGAACATGCTGATTGGCTGTCTCCACGCAGCATTTTATTTCAACCACCATTTTTAAGTTTGTTGCGGTGTGTGCAGTAAGAGTGTGCTATTCGAATCAACAATAGAATTGAAAAAAATACAACCGATGGACCGGCGACAAGGTCCAGGCTTAATTAAGGGCCGGCCACACTGCACTTTTCATTCTACTGACTTCCATTCAGATGCATACGAATCCGTCATACCGGAAACAAATGCTCATGCGAAAAATTTAGGATTTTGCTGCATTCCAAAGTTCAAGTTTGGTGAACTCTGACTTGCGAATTTGCATCACATGAAGACATGCGACCCCAGTAGAAGATCGACTGGTCACAGCATGACTGGCTATATTAATAGAATGATATTTTTGCAGTGAAGTCGATTAGGTTGTATATTTTTACATTTTGAATGTTTTAGTAAATGTTATAGTTGAATTCATGTAGACTGTGACGTCATATCACAACCATGTCAGCATCCAATGAATTTTCGCACAAAAAAAAAAAGGAAGAAATTTCACACGTACAAAAAGTCTAGTGTGACTGCAGCTTTAAGCTTAAATGAGGAGGATGAAATCCAGCGGTAACTGGAAAGTTGCACACCTGAGCTACTAGATGACAAGTCCAAGCAACCATTAGCCAAAAAAGTGTGATGGCTAATGCAAACGCTGCAGCTGCTAGTATGCAGGAAAGGAGACCAGAAGCCAAGATTTTCCTGGGGGAAAAAAATCCTGGGACAAATTGTTCCAGGTAATTTCTGTGGAAACGCAGGCTTAAAATCAAGTACCAAATAACAACCCCAAGAACTGAACCCAGAAAAAGTTCCCTAAATCAGCTGGTTCTGAGACTTACTAACCTGACTAACTCTACTAACGCTAACCAGTCTCAGACCAGCCCTGCTTCTCACCCAAACATCAAAATAAATTATCAAGCAATCTAAAAATGCATATCTGGAACATTGGCATCAAGAAAATATAACACAAAGTTAATTACAATTCTGTCGAACTCTAAAATCATTTGATGAATTGGAAGAATATCTCCACATTGTCAGAGACACAAAGCTGAGACGGATCCTGACCAAGTAGAGGCTCAGTGCGCACAGTCTAGCCATCGAGACCAGCAGACACAGAGCTGAGAGCAAAGGGTGTGTGTTCAAAAGATGCACTTCCTCCTTCACTGTCACAAATACATATCAATAAGAGACCTCTAATTAAACAAGTTCATAAAATTAAACAAAACTAAAAATGAAACTTTACAGCCATGGCTGAAAAGAGGGACAGACAGCAGCTGCGAGATATGAGTGGATGTGCCACAGCCTGAGACAGTAGATGAATATGTGTAATGTGTGTATTGTGTCTGATCTCAGTGTGTTACCCTATTGTCCACCACAGTGACCCTCAGTATATGTGTGCGTGTGTACATATGTTACACTGTGGTACCAAATAGGGGTTGCACAGACTAGTCAACTAATCGACTTAAAGCTGCAGGCCGTTACATAACTAGCCAGTGTTCAAAACTATTTCCTTACCTTAGCCCAATTCACAACGGTAACCTTGTAATTATGTTTTATAATTCGGGTGGTACTGGTAGGTTTCCGTGGAAATTCGAGCATGTAGCCATTTGTCTTTGCGTCATTACGGCACATCTGTTTACATGAAGAATGAGTGCCAGCTAATAGGCTAAAACACATGTGAGGATGCTGCTGGTAGCTGATCATTTATAGCCTTTTCTCACAGCAGCTGCAATCATTAAATGTACTATTTTAATGGCGCAGTGTTATCAGGAGAGGTCTAAATGACAATCATCAGTGACAACTGGAGATTCACCTGGAGTCAAAAGCAAAAGACTGTGGAGTGGCTACAGAAATTGAAATTTAACGCTAATACACACTAAATACACATAGTCACGCAATGCTGACGTTGTTTACAAGAACAATTTCAGAACAAAGAACAATAATAATACTTTGCATGGCTTGACGTGATCAGAGCTAAGCGACCATTTACGGTGTGATTTATTGTAATGTTTTTTTTATCAGTTGGTCAGAACAAAAGTGTTAGACATGTAAACTTACTTGTTCATTTTCCAGTGAAAATTCTTATTTTGCTCAGACTTCCAAGATGCAGAATCTGTGATTCCGAAGTACAGCTTCCACACCGATGCGGTGACTGACAGCAAACATTACATTCATCCGCGCTGAGGAGTCGTGCCCATGCACAACCCACGTAGAGATGATAATTCCACAAATAACTGCTATTGCAGGTTTCAAACAGAGATGGCGACAAAGAGGCAAAACTTACGGACTGCAGCTTAAATGCTCTGCCATGACGTTTTAAAGCTTGACTTCGACTAGTTGCTGATCATGGCCTATAGAGGGTGCAACATCCATTTCCAAGTTAAAATGACAAATAAATGCATAATCCGAGAGCACTCCACAAGATTTGTTGGATTATACCATCTGGATGCTCAATATTGATCTGGTGAATGCATGTTTTAAACAGCTTATTTGTTCGCTGTTCTAAATTAATGTGCTGCCGCATTGTAACACACTGACGATATAGCACAAACATCACGTGCAGATCGCACACACACAGAAACATTCAGTAGAGCAGAAATGTATTGTCAACACTGTTCTGTGATTGATCAATAAATAGCTTAGAAACTGAAAAGTTCTAGCATATATTTCTCAGTAACTAAAACACAGCTTCACTATTAGTAGAGAGATGCTTCATATAAATACAATCTTTACTGTGCTACTTTAACCCCCGTTTCACAGACGAGGCTTAAGATAGCCTAAAAGCTGTTTTAACTGAAAGCAACTTGTAGTAACATATCTTAAAATATGTCAGTGCCATTGTTTTGTCTCAAGTTGCACACCAGTAATGTTTTTTTCAAGGGTTCATTTATAAAAGCTACATAAAGTCATAGTCTAAGCCCTGTCTGTGAAACCTGGCCTGTCTGGATCAGAAGCAGAAATCTGTGAGAAATTGATAAAAAATAATATCATATGCCATAGCTGTGCACAAGGCAAACGGCGCTCGAGCCTCAGCTTAAGGTTCAGGCTTATATGTTCATTAACGATGTCATCGCCGTTTAGTCGAAGTCGACTCTACTTTAATCACATAAAAGTCGACTTAAAAAAATATGAACTCATTCAAACCCCAGTATACAGTGATCAAACATGTTACACTTTTTTATTTAAGTTTCTTATAATATTTTCCTCTATTATTTTGATCGTTTTATTATTTTTGGTAATCCAAGCAATATTGTATTATTACAGTCATGCCGAAAGCAATTTTGAATCAAGCTGAACTGACAGACACATAGATAGATGGATAGATAGATAGATAGATAGATAGATAGATAGATAGATAGATAGATAGATAGATAGATAGATAGATAGATAGATAGATAGATAGATAGATAGATAGATAGATAGATAGATAGATAGATAGATAGATAGATAGATAGATAGATAGATAGATAGATAGATAGCATTTGTAACAGGCTGTCCCTATTAAATAAAATATTAAACATTTTCTTCCGTTCGTGTTTATGCTCTGTCATGTTCCCTGTAGTTCTCTGGCTTCTCATCCAGGAGTGTTTAGAGCCCACCCTCGTTTACACACTAACAGAGTTAATGTTCAGTCAGTCACTGGCACAGAGAGCAGCAGACTCACAGCTCACTCTGATCCTCACAGGAGACAATCATCTGCTCTGATAGGAGTAATGACTGGACATTTGACTGCAGAAATAAGGTATTAGGCATTCAATTTTTTATAACTTTCACAGGTTGGCTATGTTTAAGGACTGCATTTTTTTTTCCAAAGGTCAGATGTCATGTTTTAAGTGTTTTTATTTATGAACAGTTTATGAAGGACAACATATGTTGGTTTAAAATTTTTGTTGCAAACAACTTTTTGTATTTCATGGTTGTTTTACTGTTTAAAATGAAGCTAACGTCTTTAATAGGCTGTTAAGTAAGGCCGGATTAATTGAGACAACTTACCCCTATGTAATGTGTGTATACTTTAACATGCTATTGGGGCATGTTGTCACAAAAGATGAATATGCATTCAATAAACTGTATTTTTTCTGGAGAATAACAGTGAAACTGCTGATGTTTCATGAATTGACTTCCAATGTGACAACTTACCCCTATGAACATTTGTTATTGGGGAATGTTGTCACAAAATGTTAAATTAACTTTATTTTTTGCCCGGGCAATAATGGTAGAAATATTTGCATTTCTGTAGTCAAGACTTTAAAGTACTTAAAATTGACTTTCAAAAACAAACCCAACCTGAGAAAAATTCACTGGGGTAACAAGTGTGACATCTGGCCCCTCTCTGCCCCACACGATAAAACAAATATGCAAGGAATTTCAGAAGCAAAACACATATAAACTTACATACACTAACCATTCCAAGGTACAAATTTTAACTCTGGTGCTAAGATTGCTGTTCTTTGTCACAGCGCTGAGATATTTCCCACATGGCTGTGTTGTATGCCCCTGGCTTTCTAACAAGAACTTGTGGCACAAGCTAGAAAGGTGAAGATGGGTGACTGAAGTCAGTAAGTACGATCTTCAGATAAATAAAGAATAAATATTTATGTTTTCACAATTTAATGACTTCCATCTTGATAGTTTTCTCTGTCCTCTCTGTTTTTGTCAGCAACATCATATCACAGAGACAAGTGAGCAAATGTGACAGACTTCAGTACGATTATTATTCTCACTTAAAACAATACCAAGAGCTTCATTAACATGTTGATCCATTTTCACATTATTCATATTAGATTAGGTCATAATTTCATTTGTCCTTCAAAGAGAATATATAACACACACCACCGCACTCTTCATACTCTTCATCCTGACCCCACTCTTAACAAACAGGATAACTGACCAAAGACCATTAACTTTTGAGCACAGTAGTCAAAAAAAAGCCTTGTGTCCGCAGTCATTCTAAATGTACTTAAACTTTTATTTAAACAGACTACATATTTGCCCAGTAGCTCACCTATATGAACACATATAACATCTGTTTACATTATATTAAATTACACCGCTCTACCCAATATGACTTCACAAAGAGTCAATTAATTAGGAGCTATAGAATGCATTAGTGTCCACCCCCTTTTCAGCGGCACTGGTTCCAGAAGTATGTTTTCCATTCATTTTTCCCATAGGGATTTGAAAATAGTCTTTGTTAAAGAGTTATAAGTCATGAACCAATCCAATCAGCTATGAGGAGAATCACAACACTACAAACTCTGATTTGAAGCAAAAAAGTTTGTGAAAATTGGACAAAAAGACAAAGGTGTAATTAATGGCAATAGTGATGGAAAGAACTAAAATCCCATGAAGCACCGCAAACAGCATGATTGAACTAAAAGCAATATATTTTAAGTTTATTGTAAAATATTCTCTGTCATTTTCTTTACAGCATCATGGGTAATGTAGTTTTTCACCAGGAATTCCACTGTTAAAAGCAATTATTTCATGTGGGCTGACGTGGAACAATACTAAAAATCACTCAGAACATCTTAGCAACCCCGGTAACCACAGTCACATCCTAAAAACACCCAGAACGCTATTCAAACCACCAAAACAATACCCTACCAACTTTTTAGAATACCCAGCAACTGTATAGTAACGTGCCAAAAAACACCCAGAAGGGCCAGAACGCCTTAGAAACCACATAGCAACACCACAGCAACCTCTATAGTTACATGCAAAAAATGGGCATTGACACAAATTTTACGATTCGATTATATTTCAATTTTAATTCACAAGCTTGCGATTCGATTCGATTTGATTCAATATTGATTAATTGGGCTTATCAGGTACAGTACATGGCAAGTTTCCTCAAGGGAAAAACAGGGAGCCCACTTTGGTACATTGCTATAATATTAAATAAATTGATTTGTAGGCTACTTACATTTAAATTACACATAAGGGAGTTTTTTTTTTTATCAACATAATAATGTTATAATAATATTTAATTAATGATATAATTATGTTTCTACTCGTTTTTTAAAACGAGGATAGGCAATTTCGGAGCGGCAAGCAATAAACTAGCTTTCAAATGATGAGATCCCACCCTCCTTCTAAAGCCACGCCTCCTAAACAAAGCATCACGAGAGAAGGCATTAAATTACCTCATGTCTCAAAGCACATAACAGTACAATAATAAAAAAAAAATATGCATGTCTGCAAGATGTCTGTTAAAGATCACTTTATCTGGAAAGCATCTGCTGTTTACAAACATCTGATTGACATCTTGAAGATGTTAATTTTACATTTCACAGAAGATATACATGTTTTAATATTGAGACCAGTTTTATTATTGATTGCAATCAGGATGTGAGGAGAGTTTCAACCAGTATAATGAAAAGTGTTTGTAAAACACACTGCCTACCCTGCCTTTAAACATAAACATTTAATGGCGGCTGCCATAAAAACATGAAGATGAGAAAAATACAATTTAGTGCATATATTTAGTAAAATTCAAAGTTCATTTTCATAGCTAACTAACAAGTTTTTGGAAATTGAATGGCTTTTCTGAGCTTAATGCAACATAGTGTTTAAAGCTGTTTGAATGTTGTTTGAATTTCGACAGAATTTGAAAGCTAAGACTTTGTTTCGTATCAGAAGAATCACAAAGCTTATTGATATCGAGTTTATCATCAACTGAAAACACCATCGATTCTTGGGATTTAAGAATCGATTTCAGTTCTTCAAAACGAGAATGGATTTAAATCGAGAAATTTAATTTTTTTTTATCCAGTCCTACCAAAAACCACCCAGCAACCACATAGTAACATGCTAAAAACCACCCAGAACACACTAAAACACTTAAGCTACGACATACTGAAATGTTTTAAAAACACAATAGCACGATGTTCTTCAAAAAATGTAAAATCTAGTTACTTTTTGGTACTGATCCAAACTAAAGCATAAAGAACAGTACATGCTGTCCTGCTAAAGGTAATAAGCTTATTGCTCCCAAGAGGCCTTCCTGGTTACAGTAAATAAAACATGTGCTATCAGAGTCCTTCCTTCCATCCAGCTACATTAAAATATCTGAGATAATATCACAGTTAGTCATGTTTTCCCTGGAGTATTATCAACCCCATCAATGTGATGCTGTTCTCCTTTGCCTTAATGGAAATCTGGCAGCATAAACAATACAGATGAACTCTCTGTTTGAGAATGATGTTTGGCAAACAGACTCCATCTGCAAAGATACACACTAGTTCTCTTTCTACATGCCATGTCATATTCTGAACCATAAAGATAGGAGTGGTCTTTTGCAAAGGGTTTTGTGCATTTTATAGAAAGCACTAAACAATTTATTGTATTTTTATTACTGTAAAAAATGGCGGGAATATACAATGTCCCCAAAAAGTATTTGAACCAACGTTAATGAAAACTAAATTTCAAATATAATTAGAAAAGCTGGAATGACACTAAAATACATATTTATTACTCCAAAAGTAGCTGTAATAAAAGAGTCCGCAAAATAGTATTATTTTTAGTTTTTGATACAGAACATAGTTAAAAGTGAAAAGACGGAATGGAATCGTTCAGCCTCCACCTAAGCTCGGCCCACAAAAAATTTGTTTACCAACTGAAAACGGGTTTATTAGGAAGTTGCGATCCGATTAAAAACACATAGAAAAGGAAAATCTCATCGGTAAATATGATATTCTTTTCGTTCTACATTTAGGTTCTGATGTCCTGTGACAAGGAAAGATGGAGACTTCCAACTTAACTCTTTCTCCAAGCCTCAGCCATGCTAACAAGACTGACGTTTTCCTAGACAGTCCGTTCTCACCTGTCGAGCTTGTTCTCATCATTCTCGGACTGAGCACTTTAAGCCTGATCACAATTATTGGCAATGTGCTGGTCATGCTCTCTATCAAGGTCAACAGGAACCTCCAGACGGTCAACAACTACTTCCTGTTCAGCCTGGCATGTGCCGACCTGTTCATCGGCGTTTTCTCCATGAACCTCTACACTGTGTACATTGTGACTGGCCGCTGGCCTTTAGGAGCTTTGGTCTGTGACCTCTGGTTGGCTCTGGACTACGTGGTGAGCAACGCCTCTGTGATGAACCTCCTCATCATCAGCTTTGACCGATATTTCTGCGTCACCAAACCTCTCAGCTACCCGGTCAAAAGGACGCACAAGATGGCAGGCATGATGATCGCAGCAGCTTGGATCCTGTCGTTCATCCTCTGGGCTCCAGCCATCCTGTTCTGGCAGTTCATCTCTGGCAGCCGGACGGTTCCTGAAGGCGAGTGCTACATCCAGTTTTTCTCCAATGCTGTGGTCACCTTCGGCACCGCCATCGCTGCCTTCTACCTGCCAGTCGTCACTATGACCGTACTATACTGGCAGATCTCCAAAGCCAGCCGCAGTCGTGTCCGAAGCAGAGACAATCGGAGAGTATCTAGAGTTAATAATGATGGAGGCCAGGCTGGACCCACAACTGAGAACAATAAGGAGAGGAAGTCAATCCAAGGAGGAGAGGAAATGGTTCCACGCAGACAGAGTGCTTCAGATGTCACTACAGGTCTGTATACTTTTCTCTTGCATTGAACACAATGGGAGATTTTTTGAATAATGTTCACACTGCTCTTCATAGATTGCACATATAGAGGACAGGGGATGTTGAGCTCGAAAAAGACAAAAGTGAAGCACAAAAATTGTCAATTCGAGGAGTTACCAAACTTTTGATACAGCAAATGTTGTTCGTTTACTCAGTGTCATGTCACGACAAACTAAACCCGTGAGACTTTCGTTCATCTTCGGAACACAAATGAAGATATTTTGAATGAAATCTGAGAGATTTCTGTCCCTCCATTGACAGCTATGCAACTACCACTTTAACGCTTCAAAAAGTTCATAAAGAGACCGTAAAACCAATCGCTATGAATAGAGTGGTTTAGTCCAAATTTTCTGTAGAGACTTGATCGCTTCATTTGATAAACAGATTTAATTTAGACTTTTATTCACATATAAACATTCAGCAACTTACACATTACTTGTGGTAAACGGAAGCTCAAGCATGTTCGCTTGATGTGTGAGAACCAATGAGGTTTCTTCTCGCAGGTTCAGTTCAGCTTCAGCTTCTGTTTATGTTCACTGATCAATGTTAATATGTGAATAAAAGGCTCAATTCAATTGTACAAAGTGATCAAAGCAATCCGCCCCCTTTGGTTACTGTTGCTATGTCCAACAAGCCATGCGCTCTCACGCCACACATCATGTTCTCACAGTGAAAAATACATCCAGGAGCAAAGAGGACACTGACAACACGTCGACAGACAAGACAGAGGAGGTTACTTTTGATATGAAACAGTTTCATATTTAAAATTTTGTCATATTTACAATAAGTTTGAACAATAAATACCATACAGTGGCTCTTTAATGTGTCGTGACAGATCGCTGTAGCTCCTTCAAACCAACCATCACTTCATACTAGTTCATTTATAGCATCAAAAAAACATGAATGAACATCAGAAGGAATGTGTTTCAAGCTCAGAAAGACGTGAGTACACACAATTTTTCAAGTTTAAGTTCACCAACGTTAATCTACTAACTCCCCTGACTGCTTTGTCGGACAAAATGGCGGATTCGGGGTTATGATTGGTCAGATCGCCTGTCAATCAAACTGTCAGCGAAAGATCAATTCACATGGATTAGTTTTACAAACTCTTTATGAACTTTTTGAAGTGGCAAAGTGGTAGTAGCGTAGCTTTCTGTGGAGGGACAGAAAGCTCTCAGATGTCATTAAAAATATCTTAATTTGTTTCTCGAAGATTAACTAAAGTCTTAAGAGGTTGGGACGACATGAGGGTGAGTAATTAAAGATAGAATTTGCATTTTTGGGAGAACTAACCCTTTAACTAAAACTATTATAAATGTTGAAAACAGTTTTTACTGCTTAACATCTTTGTGGAAATGGTCATACATTTTTCAGGATTCTTTGACGAATACTTCTATGAAGAGCGTTTATTAAATATAAATCTTTTGTAACATCATAAATGTCTTCACTGTCGCTTTTGATCAATTTAATGCATCCTTGCTGAATAAAAGTATTACATTTTCTCACAAATCACAAGCCATTGCTTTGTGCGAGAAAAAAGATTTCAGCTGCTGGGACATATAAACCACTTTTATGGTCTTTTTTGAAGCTTGGCAGCAGACCATATCCAGTCGAGCACAATTATTGTGTTATCTGAACCAAATATAGTTAGATCTTGTCAATCCTCAATGATCTCACTGAAAATATATTGTACCCACCAGCAGGAGAAGAACGGGAGAGTGAGAATGACTCTATATCCGGAAGTGTGGTGGCTTCTTCAAACCCGCGGGATGAGGAGGCCGTATCCATAAGCACTAACGGTGACATCAGAAACCGTCAGACCCAATCAGCTCCGCTGGCCACAGAAAGTTGGGTCAGATTTACTTGCTTCAGAACAACATCCCAGAAGGACCTGCAAAACACCTATAAACCCAACAACGGAGGTCAGGACATGACCAACGGGAAGGAAAGGCTGAGTCTGGTGTCGCAGAAGATTCTCATGCCACGTTATCAGAAGAGAAAGTGTTTATCCTCACGGGAGAGGAAGGTAACAAGGACCATTATGGCCATTCTGGTGGCATTTGCAGCCACATGGACTCCTTACAATGTCATGGTACTCATCAACACGTTTTGCTCAGTCTGTATTCCAAAAACAATGTGGATCTTTGGCTACTGGCTCTGCTACATAAACAGTACGGTTAACCCTGCTTGTTATGCCCTGTGCAATGTCACCTTCAAGAACACCTTCAAACAGCTGCTGACATGCAAGTACAGGAATATTCATGGCACCAGAAAACAGTAAGACACTGGGCAAAGTTGTATGCACTTATAAACAGTTTCACAGAGAATATCCTAAAGTGATGCTTTGGATCTATAGATCTTATTCACAGCAGCGCCATCTTTGATTTTCAAGGGGAATGAAAGCGAGGCTGTGAGGAATAGACGTACAGCTCTTCAGTGGGTTGTACTATTATGTGTTTTTGGATGAAACACTGCAAAAATATCTTTCCAGGAGATTTCAATATAGGCAAAAAAGTCCAGACAACATGAGCAGTGGAAAATTACAAGTGGTCTATGAGCTTTTTACAGCGGATGCCACTAAAAACATGGCAAGTTTATCCCTCACAGCCTCGCTTCTGCTCTGAATAAGGTCTTTTCCTGGGTTTGAAAATACAAGCTGTGGAAGCAGCCAAATTATTAGAAAGACAACAGAAAAGAAGCGGTAAACAGATTAATAGTGTTTTATATCTTGCAATATTAAGTTTGGGGTCAGTATGGTTTTTTTATGCATTCATTTGCTCAGAAGTGATCACTTCAACTTTTGTAACATTGTCTATATATATATATATATATATATATATATATATATATAACATTTATAATGGCATACAAATGAAATCAAATAAAGCAGTTGTTTTGAATAACCTTTGAATATTCTTATTCTGAATATATCATCAGGACTGAAAAAATTGAATTTATTATTGATAATAGTACGAAATGTTTTTTAAGCAGCAAATTAGCAAATGAAAGAATTCTGGAAGATCGTGTGACACTGAAGACTGGAGTAATGACGCTTTTAAAATAAATTAAAACTGAAGACTTTAAATTGTCTTAATATATCATAATAATTTTTGTTTCTTTACCAAAAAGAACTTCATTACAATACACATATTTAGTAAGAGAATAACGTCTTCTACATATCAATGTGATTTAGTTTTCCTGTCATTTAAGCATGCCAATAATGGTGTTTCATTATAATATATAATCTGTATTTTAGGATTCACATCTTTTGACTAATAAATCTCCATGACGTTTACAGCTATTTGTCATTACAAATCTTTAAAGAAATGTTTTAAAAACCATTTCAGAAATTTTGCAAAGTCTAGCAGGTGCAGTCTATTCTATATTTGTAAAAACTATTGAGTGATTATTCTGTTCTTGGCAAGTATAGTATGTGATTACAAGTTATATATTTATATAAGTTGTTTTACTTGCAATTAATTGTACATAAACATATACAATTATGCTATTTTTTTAGTTAGTGCATATTAATGTGTGGTATAGAAAAATAATTTAAAGTGAATTATGATAAAGAAAATGAAAGCAAAATGAATTAATGAATGTTATATGATTTGGAGAACATGATAAAGTATTAAAAAAAACCAGGAAAACAATTTAGTTAAAACGACTTTAGCTTTAATCATTTGTCATAGGAAAATAAACAGACATCTTGTAGGTCTTTAACAAGCAAACTGGCCTTTAAAAAAAAAAAGAAAAAAAAAAAAAGATTAAAATTGCATATGTTCCACTTTACCAGGGAGGAATCACATAAAACCAACAAGCAAGTTTTCCGTCCTTCTCCACACACATGGTAAACATGTTTTCTCTCTCCAATTTACAGTATAATGCTGGTATTTCAGGATAAATACTCAAAGGCAGTGACAAAATGCGTTTGTCAGTGGAAATCAGAATAAAAGACATTTAACCTCAATATGAAGCTCTAAAACAAAGTACAGAAAAACAAAGGCATTCAAGGGAACCGTCATAATTCAGACTATACCATTAGGAAGGCTGTTCAGTGTTTTATTGCTGATTCAATTTGAACTACATCAAGCCTCTGTTCCAAACAGGCTTAGTATCAAAGTACATGATGGCATATAATATAATACACGTCTCTAGAAAAACAAGACATCACTGGCGACACTGAGGTAGCGGTAAACGTTACGAGGCGTAGCAGGGCAGGACCTCAGAGGCGCCTCCTGAACCCTTGACCTCGGTCATTTGCCAAAGTCCCAAGTTCAACACCTTAAGGCAGGGCAGCTGCGTGATTCTCTCCAGTCCTCTTTTGGTTATTTTGGTACAGCCGTACAGGTCGATCCCGGTCAGCTGCGTCAGATGATCCGCAATGAGCTCGAGGCCCTTGTCCGTGATCCGGACGCACTGGCCGATGTTCAGCGTCTTCAGTTCGTGCATCTGCCGGACCATCCTGTTGATCCCGTCGTCGCTGATGTGGCACGAGCAAAGCGACAGGGATTTGAGCTGGTACAGGCCCTGCGCGATGTAAGCCAGGCTCTGGTCGCCCACTTTGTCGCAGAACGACACGTCCAGTCCGTACAGCCTCAGAGCGCCCATGGAGAGATGCATGATGCCCGTGTCGCTGATGTTATCGCACGAGCGCAAGTTAAGCGTCCAGAGGTGCGTCATGTGTGACAGGTGGATCATGCCGGCGTCGGATATTCCGCCGCAGAAGCTCAAGTTCAGGACTTTCAGCTTGTTTAGGCCCTTGGAAATGTGCTTGAGCGACAGATCGGTGAGCTTCTGACAGTCCTGCAGGGTGAGATGCTCCAAACTCAAGCAGCCCTCCGCGGCGCTGCGCGTCATGCCCGCCAGGTGCCCGATGCCCACGTCCGAGACGTGCCGGCAGCTTCTCAAGTTCAGGCTTTTGAGGTTATGAAGTCCCCAAGCGACGAGCAACAACCCCGTGTTGGTGATATTACTACACCCACCGAGATCCAGCAGTTCTAGGTTCTTCAGATACTGCGCGATCCTGCCCAAACTGGAATCGGTGATCTGTTTGCACAAGCTGAGGTTGAGGATCCTCAGCGACGGGATGTCCTGCACGAAAGCATGACCGAGGCCGTTATCCGTGAGGTTGTAGCATCCACTCAAGTTAAGGCTCTCAATGTTGGGCATGCCCTGAATAACATAGCTAAGGCTGCGCCTCAGGCTGAGGATCTGGACCTTCTTGATGCCTCGGGTTTGGAGGCTGGGGAAGAGCGATGGGTTCGCTCTTCTCAGGTGGAGTTTGGCTTCTACTCCCCTCCAGACGGATTTGTGGTAGGAGGCGTCTCTCCACGCCGTGCACACTTGCGCGACTCTGCCTTTGCCTTTAGCGTCCAGGTAGTTGAAAATCATCGCTAAGATCTCCGGGAAAAGGCTCGAGATGTGGATCTCCATTTCTAAGAGCAGCTCGTTAGCTTAGCGAAGTTATTAGTCTGGTCTTCTGCCGGTGAGGACCGCATGTACAATAAAAATGTCCAAACGAAGTAAACGCACAACAAAAATAAAAACCTAACGCGCTTTGTTGCATTTAAAACTTGCTGAGAGATTCATTCACTTGAATAACCAGCTTACGTCGGAGTAGGCGCTGTATTTGCACCGCCAGGTCTTTGTAACAACACTTTCCAGATCGAGATACATGTTTAGTAAACATAAATGTAAATCCATGAAAAAGCTCGACGAAAAGACTTTGAAAAACGAACGAAACAAACGATTTCGCATGAATATAAATCAGCCATTTGACGAAAACTATGGAGTCCGGTTTCCGGTAGCCTTTGTCTTCATCCTTTCAAAACGGGGAGGGTGACTGTTCAATGGGGCTGTTTGTATTGAGTGTGAAAAGCCATACGTTTACGTTCAAAATGTCTTAAATGTATGTAAAAATGAAGTATTTTTCTTTGAAAACATACAAATCGTTCCCTTTGCTCAAATTAATTCCAATTCTGTTCAGTTTAAAACAACAACAACCCCCCTGTTCGTAATGGTTTGTCCGACTCATTTCCGTGAATCGGTTCTTTTGAGCAGTTTCAATGAATCGGTTCATAAAACTGATAGAAGCCTTACGTCAAGACACAAGTACGTAGTCCTTCTAAAATGTACATTTTTTGTCTTAATAATATGCCATTTTACATTCATAAAACCTTTTTATTCATAAAAAGTCATGCAGCTAATTAAAAAACTCAAATCACAAGGTTTGGACACGTCTAGATAATAACATTTAAATAATTAAAACCTAAACTCCACATCTGTTTTGTGCCTTGATAAAACACAAAATTAGGTCCTCATAACTGATATGTGGGTACTAAAATAACTTACTTTGAGTCAAATCCTTGTTTCACTCCAAACGCATATATGAGCTCACTAGTTTGTAGGATTTTTATGGTCTTGGTTCAAAATGTAATCGTTCATATCGGTTTTATGAAGCGTTTCGAAGTGATTCATTGAAAAGATTCGGCTCAAATGAACGAATCACTCACGAATTAAACCTTGCTTCCGGCTCAACGTCACTGACCCGTCCGTAAACAAATATAAGCTCCAGTTATCTTTGAATACGAAATTAAACGTGAGTTTTTTCACAATCATTTCCTATACCTGAACCATGTTCATCTTAATGAACGAGTGACTAAAGAACATTATAACGAAATTTAGAAAAGCAACAACGAAATATGAGCCTGACCAGTATAAAACCCAGCCATACTCTTATACTATGAAACAGTCATAAACATGAAGCAGAAAAGCATTTTACTACAAATTCAGTCTTGTTGAGGTTGTCCACAGCAGCACACATGAAAGCTGATAACAAATTCAGTATGAAACAAAGCACAGACTTCAGAAATGACAGTGCAAGGTATTAAAGTACCACTGTAAACCTTTAAATTTCTAAAAATGTTCCTTGTGTAAAAAATCTATGCAAGATATGCTCAATTTCTTTCTATAAAACTACAGAGAAATTGACCAATTTATAACCCAAAAAGCTTCCATACATAAAAAAGAAGAGAAACAAATATCACTCTTTCTTATCATTTTTCATACACTGGGGCGTTTATGCATCCATTCTGTTTTATATTCTGGAATATACATTTATCCAATTATGCTTACTGTTATTTAACCCATTAATTTAACTCTTAAATTCTAAATAAATAAGACAATAGTCTTTTTAAATTAGGCAAATGTTATATAAAACGACCTTATAAAATGGCACATTATACCCAATAAGTGAAATTTTCTATTTTAGTTTCAGCTCACATCATTTTTCTGTATTTGTAATATTTTATCAACTAGCTAAAAGGGAGTTTTTGTTAACAAATTCAATTAGCAAACCATGTTTGCTCTCTGGCAGCTCATTATCATCATCACATAAAAAAGCAACAAGCTTGAGAAAGTACAATGTTCTGCACTGTATTATCATTAGCAATAATTAGTCTCTTAATTTGTGAGAAAAACTATTTTATACCATTAAGAGTGCAGGCTAGATTGGCAATGATTTTTAAGCACAAAATGTAGTTCATTAAAAGCCCTATGACAATAAATAGTGCATGAGATCAAGAGTGACAATAATGGAAGAGATTTCTACATTTAGTGATACTGTCGCCTCATAACACAATGGGTTAAGTGAAGCTCACTTAAGGTGCGGTCACATTTTGCCAGCAAAAAAGGTCAATTATCTAGTGTCAATAATATCGAGATGTTTAAAGCATTGCTCACATAGAAGCCGCTTACAAACCAAGCAGGTTTCTGTTGGTTAACACAGCGAAATCTGTGTGGGGAAATCTTTTGTGAAATTCCAGCGAAAATCGAGTGGTTTCCTATTGTAATGACTGGATTTTGCTCGTGAAAATTCGCCTAACAACAGTAAATGTGACTGTACCTTTAAACATATAATGAGAGAGAGTAAAAGTGCAGTCAAATCAATCAATCGTGATTAATCACATCTAAGATAAAAGTTTGTTTACATATGTGTGTGTGTGTGTATATATATATATATATATATATATATATGTACACGTATTAATTGTGTGTATATATTAGAATATTCAAACAAATCTTAGAAGCGATTAATTGTGATTAATCAATTTGAGTACAAAATAGTACCGTCAAATCAATTAATTGCGATCGATCACTTCTAAGATAAGTTTGTTTGAATATCATTTATACACATTATGTTTTTAAATATAATATATATATATATATATATATATATATATATATATACACACCCATATATTATGTAAACAAACTTTTATCTTAGAAGCGATTAGTCGCGATTAATCTATTTGACTGCCATAGAGTAAAACTAATTGACAATAGACATGGAATACGTCCATGAAAAACTATATATATATATATATATATATATATATATATATATATATATATATATATATATAAATCATCCACAGATTTAGAACATTATGAAAACAATTGCTTTAAATTGAGTCCTCTCCCATTTTTCCTCAAAGCAGCCTTGGGTTTTGCGCAAAGCTGGAACGAAATTCCAGTTTTAAAAATACACAACGTACAGAACTACTTCACAAGTTCACAGAAAAAAGTAGTAGTTTATAATCAATCATCTGAAATGGATTCTTCACAGCAATTCATTCAATCAGCTAGTTTTCCTGCTTGTTCCAAAAGAATCGGAGCGGCAGTGGGAAAAGTCGATGAAGATTCCGTCAGGATCCGACTCCAGTGAGTCCAGCCCCTGCATTACGATCGTCTCCGGACTGGAGGAGCAGCTCGGGGGTGACGAAAGGCCTTTGTCTACTTCGGATGAAGCCACCTGGGTGTCTGGTGGGTGCAGACACCCCGCGGAGGTGTGGATGAAGACGGGCGGAGAAATTAGAGCGGGCTGTCCCGTGGCCCCTCGCACCACACCGGACAGGGTGAGGTCGTGATCCATGGAGAGTCTGGGGGTCGAGCTGGTCTCTATTCCCACAGACAGGGCCGAATACCCTTGGTGCTCTATGCAGGAAGTGACATCGCATGCAGAGTGACGCCGGATGCCCACACTGCCCACAGAGCTCACTTCAGAGTCGTACTCGGCCACGGGGGTCAGCATGGGGATGTTGTAGCTCTTGGAGCGCACTACCGGGTTACTGGAGGGCAGGTCTGCAGACTTGGACCAGCAATACTGCAAACGCCTCTCTAGAAAGATTTTTAACAAATTAGTAAGCAAATTACTTTTTTTTTTTTTTTTTTTTTTTTTTACTGGAGTAGTACAGTTGAAATGTATCAGTGGCTGAATCACATACAGTATGATGAGAACAGTAAATGTTTATGGGTGGAGAACATAACTGCAAGATGTTTAAAGGCACAGTTCATTTATTTATTAAATGCAAGTGTAATTCAAAACACATTTATCATATTTGATATTTCATTATGCTTTCGGTGGAATTCATGAAACGAATCACAGTTTTATTCTACTGAAAGCCCTAATTTTAAACCATAATAAATATAGAAAAATAAATTTAATATTGATATTGTGAAAAGTGTTTTAGAAATGAATTAATACAAGTTCTCTTAAGTTTATATAGCAAAAATTATTCTATTAATGTATAGAAAAACAAAATAAATGAAAAGTAAAAATTTTCCAGATTTTTTTAATTGTTACATTTAAATTACTTAATTTTGGAAACATTTTTATGATATTAGGCTTAATATTTTGAGCTTGATCTCACAGCATAAATGGGTTGTAATAAATTAAAACATCGAACTCTTTTATTTTGATCTTTGAATCTAATTTTCGTAATCATAAATCATAATTGTTTTCTGTATTTCTATGATAAAAAACAATTTTTTTCAATCAAATATTTTTTTTAATTGTTTTTTCTTGAGCAGCATACCAGCATATGAGAATGATTTCTGAAGGACCATGTGACACTGACGACTGGAGTAATAATGCTAAAATTCAGCCATCACATTTTTTATACATTTTTTTTTTTTTTTTAGATAAAAGATAATAAATATGGGTTTGCAAATAAACGCAGACTTGGTGAGCATAAGAGACTTTGAAAAAAATAAAAACCCCTATTAAACCCAGATTTGAACAGTGGTGTATTTTTTCTTCTGTTCTTAAAACTAATAAAAGCAAAGTTCCAAATAAAACAAAAAACATATATACTGCTGCTTTTTATTTCATGTGAACTATCCTGTTAAGTTCTTTATTTCAGAAAGAAACCAATATTAAAATTTGGAAGCTTGTTTCCACCACTGAATAAAAAATAATAAAGCTAATAGTAAAAAAGGTAATCATGTTTACATCTCGCAATTCTGACTTTTTTTTTTCAGAATTGTGAGATTATAAACTAGGAATTCTGAGAAAAAAAATCTTCCTAAATCTAAAAAAAAGTCTTTTTTATTCAGAATGGGACTTTATAACTTGCAATTGCAAGTTTATGTCTCACAATCCTGAGAAAAGCAGTCAGAATTGCGAGATAAAAAGTCAGACATCATAACATTTTTTATTCTGTGGCGAAAACAAGCTTCCATGTTAAACAGACTAAATGTTGGGTCTTTGTGTTCGGTCTCACCAATCACACAGGAGCAGTGAGAAGCGCCGCACTCATGCGAACACAGCCCCTGCGTGCTCAGGTACGGCGACACCACCTTCTGAATGAGAGACTCCAGCTTCAGGTATTCTTCACTCACACCTTTGGATTCGTGAACCCCCTGTAAGATATGTAGGAGTTTCACTTTGACTCTATCGCTTTCGAAAAATTAATGAACAGTCATTTTAGCTGAGACACACAAAGCTTATGATTAATGTCTCTCTCTATATGACACAATTGCTTAAACCACAAATGACTTGTACTGAAGTCACTATGTTATCATTTCTGGGTGCAGCTCATGACGGTATGGCTGGATCTTTCACATGAGGATTTTGAAAAGGGAATTCTTGTACCTGTAACACCAAAAGCATCTGGACGATGGAGGGAGGGACACGGGCTCGTGGTCTGGACAGAGCCTCTTCCAGCTTCACGTTAAGGGTGATGGTGTTTCGAAAGTGCAGCAGGGCCAGCTGACGCACCGATGGCTCCTTCCCCTGAACATGAACATGCACACAGACTCACACACCGCTGCTGTATCTGATGTCTGATGAGTAATTTCATAGTATGACTGGACTGTACCTGGACGGG
The DNA here is from genome assembly GCA_037194245.1 of Opsariichthys bidens. NCBI lineage: Eukaryota > Metazoa > Chordata > Actinopteri > Cypriniformes > Xenocyprididae > Opsariichthys > Opsariichthys bidens. Next base: position 10,615,387 of record CM074290.1, on the reverse strand, counting down.
GTGGAAGATGGCTTGAAGCATAGTGAGAACATCACAAAAGAAAAAGTCCCATGTCTCAGCCAAAGAGTCCAACAACTTCTGACCTATTTTCAGGCAGAGGAGAAAGAGTTTGTATCGTTTGTGTACCAAGTGAAATGCTGTGTAATGTTGCAATTCTGTGAATGAAAAAATTCAAAAGAATTAAAAAAATAAAAACATTGTTTTTAATCAGAATGTGTTTTGTTGTTAAAATGGGACGGTATACCTTCATAAAACCTTATTTTGTCCCGTAAAATGACCATGCCCTTAGTTAAAAGCTGATTCTGATAATGGGGAAAAAAGGAAAGAAATTATTACTATTATTATCACTTTAATAATTCGCTTTATAAAATGTATGTATTAGAACAAACACATTTCTGGAAAAAAATGAATTTTAAAACATTTCTCACCTGGAGGTATTCTGTAAAGAACGAGCCCAGCTCTGTTTTCAATAGCTGCCTGATAAAATAAAATAACATAAAATATCAATAAATATATTAATAAATGTTTCAGAAGAGAAATCATTCTTACACATGATATATAGGAAAATAAAAAGATTTTATTTTTACATTATTATATATTTCACTAATGTTTCAAAGTCTGGGGAATTTTTTTTATAGTTCTTGAAAGAAGGTTCTTCTGCTCACCAAGGCTGCATTTATTTGATAAAAAGTATAGTAAAAACAGTAATACTGTAAAGTATTATTACAATTTAAAATAACTTGAAATTTTGAATATATTTTCAAATGTCATTTATTCCTGTAATGTCCTACTCCAGTCTTCAGTGTCACATGATCCTTCAGAAATCATTCTAATATGCTGATTTGATGCTCAGGAAGAAAACAGTTATGCTGCTTTTTTTTAGGATTCTTTGATGAATAGAAGGTTCAAAGGAACAGAATTTATTTGAAATAAACATCTTTTTTGAAATTACAAATGTCTTTTCTGTCACTTTTTATCAATGTGTCCTTGCTAAATAAAAATATGAATTTATTTCTTCTTCAAAAAAAATCTCATTGAAGAATTTTAATGTTACTGTATTTTTATTTATAATATATGTTGCCTAATTTTTGACATCATTTTAAGCACATTTCCCCCAAACATTTGAAGAAATATTAAAAAGAAATTATACAATAAAGGTATTATAATTACTATCTTTATGCCATTTTTGTTACTGTTTTTGTGACTGTAGAGAGACATGCAATTGTAAAACAATGCAGATGAATTACAGTAATACAATAATAATACAAAATTAAGCTTAATTTTCTTTATGCAAATTATAATTTCTTACTTTTTACTTTTGATTTTGGGGTGAAATATGGATGTTATTGCTTCATAATTTTTCTTGTAATAGTTACATAATAGCGGACTGAGGCTCTGCGTCCTGTTCTGTGTTCTGTTCTGTGCTGATAATGTGAAGCGTCAGATCACAGCTGCCAGAGTGTAAGTGCACATTTTACACACTGCTAACAGTTACCATTATAGTGTTATAAATAATTCACAAAAATGCATGAAAATGTACAAAAGATCAGTCTGCTGTTACAAAACATACAATGTTGTTTTGTCTCACCTCACGCCTTCATTGAGTGTATAGAGTTCATTGTCTGCCAGTCCTTTCTTTTGAAATACTGCAATAACTGCGTTGTGAATGCTGCAATAAATCGCACAGATGTGAAAAAATATCTCAGTTTATGACACTTATGGACATGCGCTGGGCACAAAATACGCACTAACCTGTTCCATGTGGCATTAGGGCCTGATCCTCTCTCCTCCAGTGAAGCCTTCTCATTTTTCCCCAGCTGACTCAGATTTGGAGAACTCACCAACTTCAACCGGTACAGAGTCCTCATGGTTCAAACAGAGGGATAAAAACACAGTACAGTTAGTCCAGAACAGCAACAACAAGTGAGAGGGGAGGAGCTAGAAAGATGCAGCAACAGACGTGGAAGGGGAGGAAACTACTGCTTGACTGTTGAGAAACCAATTTCCTTCCTCCTAACATTACATCCCCATCCTTTCCTCAGTCTCTCTCTCTCTCTGTCAAACACACACACACCCATAAGGATAAACCAACGCTGTTTAATAGTTATGCAATACAAAAACTCCTTTCTTTCACACTCCCAGTGCAAGGGAGTGACAGGCTGCTCCTCCTGTGCAATGTGAGGTTTTAAAATACCTCAAATTATAAGGTTTTTTGAATAGAGGTGTGTGGTATTACTTTTCTAAACACTGAAACTTATGATTTATGCCTAGAGGATGATAGAAAAAAATCTTTCTCCCTCTATATATATATACATATATATATATGAAATTATTTATATTAATATTATTGTATTATTCCTATATTTATATATGTATATTCAAAAATAAAAATAGGGTAAAATGTCTTATTTCATATAATATAAGAATAAGTAAAAATATAGCTGCAAGCAGCAATAAAGAAGGCACTAAAGGTCATGTCAGCATGGCTGGGAGCATCAGACCAACTGCAACAATGAGCAATTAAAGACATATGAAGATAATTCAGGGCAAAATGGCTGTACAATGCGCTTGTAAAATTCAAAATGGCCAACTTGGGAAAATTTGCCACCTCGAATCCAAAGAGACCAGTCTCATGACGTTATAAGCAAGAACTTTTTCATATGTTCTGACCACTAGGTAACACAGTGGCACCACTGCATGCACTCTCAAGACATGCTTGTGATTACACATGCCAAATTTGGTCTGAATACACTAAACCGTTGTGGAGATACAGCCTCATGGGAAACAAATTATAGAAAAAAGCTATAGACTTCAAGAGTAGAAAAGAAAAAAAGAAAATGGATACAATAGGTGCTTGTCCCCTAATAATATAACTGGTATTATTATATTTATTGCAAAATTAAATTAATAAAATTAAAATGTTATTTTATATGTTATATATATATATATATTTTTTTTTTCCCCTTACATATAAAAAATAAAAATATAATAAATAAATAATATAATAAATATAAATAATCATCTTTTCATAAAATAAAAATAAATAATATTGATTAATTATATTAATAATTATTTAAATTATATTTAAACTATTATTATATTACATATACAGTATATGTTTATTTTGTTACTTTGATATATATGTATATATACTTTATAACAAAGTATTTATATAAGAACCCCCCAACTATTACTTTTCATAGCATGTATATGCTGTGGTGGTGACTGTTCTCTATTGACTTCAGCCTGGAAAAATTTGATCCATTTCCCACTGGTCCTGACTGCACTCATTGAATTTACATTAAAATCGGTCTAGTTCCTGGAACTGAGTAATCCATGTTATGTCATGTCTCCAGTGGCATCATACTGCTGCTAAATAAATGTACACAAAATAGGTCCCTCAGCAGGTAGTAAATTTGTGGAATGTCACACATTGTGAGAAAATGTTTAAATATGGCCCATTTAGGATATAAGTTACAAGGAAAAACACAGGACATCATTAACAAATAACAGGATATGAGTATGTATAGCAGGATGTGAGTGTGTTAATAGTTCCGTTCACAACATCAGTTGTACCTCCTGAATGGATGACTGCTCCCATCCATGTGAAGATGGTGTGGCAGAGCAAACAGGGCAGAGAAGCTGAACGTGGAGGATCTAGGGGCGGGTCGATCAACGTGGGCTCCGCTCAAGTTCTCCAGCATTGTTATCGAAAGGCTGCCAGATCCTCCTTTCATTCAGAACATCCCTGGTCCTTCTGATAACACAAAAGGAAGAAGAAAGAGACAAAATGAGAATGTGTTGTGGTGTTTGCTACCAGTTACATCTAAAGGATTAGATGTGAAAATGAAAATTCTGTCCTCATTTACTCTCCCTCATGTTGTTCCAAACCTGCATGATTTCTTTTCTTCTGCAGAACACAAAATAATTGTAATTATAATAATAATTTCAATTGTCAGGAGTAAAAAAATCAGTATTTGAAAGGCAGGCATCGCTATTTAATATTCATGAGAGAACTAGCCTGATTCGTTAACAAATTTTTTGATTTGAATCGGATCGTTTTAATAAATCTGCTGGTGCGGGCTGCCCCCTAATAGTCGACTAACCATTAGTCGTCGAGAAGAGGCTTGGTCGAATAAAATTTTATTAGTCCCAGGGGAAAAAATCCACAGGAAGTGGGGAAGTCTTTGGACGGACAGATCGTTAACAGCTGGTCTATGTGGTAATTACAGTACATCAGACAGGACATCCAAATGCTCGTCTATCATCCATCGACCACAAATCTTGCTCATCACCTGAAACAAGTAAATAGCAGCATGGCCGCTCGCTTTAACGGTAACCTAGAAAAATGTGGACAATTCAAGTGTTTGTGCGGAGTGTGAAAGCTGAATAGTAGCGCGTTTACTACATGACAGCTAACACTGTGAGATCACTTGCACTTAAAATACTTTGTCGTTTTTGGTCATACAGATAAGAGTAATACATCTTTTGAATCTGTGAAGAGTTTTATTATTTGTGTACACTCACAAAAACAAAAAAACATTTGTAAAATAATGAAAGCAAACAGGGTGCGCTTTCTGCCGTCTTCAGTGTGTCAAAAAAAAAAGAACTATGACTCACACAGACATGAAAAATATATCTATAGAAAGCAAAACGTATACTTTTAAAAGAACCTATTGAAATGGAAAACAAATATTCTCAGGTTTTGTAATTAATATGAAACAAGCATAGAAAAACATCCACTACTGCGAAGATGAGGAGTCAGCATTGTCAACTTCATCTCTGCAGCCGAAAATACAGAAAACACTATTTATTAATCAGTTATTAAATGTCCTTGCTGTTTTCCCCCGACGCATTTATTATCATTACTGAGGCAAGCTTTAAGTGTGCGCTTGAACACTATGTATAGGCATTAAAGAATTTTTTATGATTTATATGGTTTATTAATAATCTTAAGGGTTAGTTCACCCAAAAATGAAAATTGTGTCATTAATTACTCACCCTCATGTTGTTCCAAACCTGTAAGACCTTCATTCATCTTTGGAACACAAATAAAGATATTTTTGATGAAATTCGAGAGCTCAGTGAGTCCTCTATTGCCAGCAAGACAATTAACACTTTCAGTGCCCAGAGAGATACTAAAACATATTTTAAAAAGTTCATGTAAGTACAGTGGTTCAACCTTAATATTAAAATATGCTCTTAATATTAATTGTGCGCCAAAAAACAAAATAAAGACTTTTCAACAATATCTAGTGATGGCCGATTTCAAAACACTGCTTCGAAGCTTTACGAATCTTTCGTTTCGAATCAGTGACTCGGTTCACGTATCAAACTCACGCCAAGGTCACGGGAAGTATTGAAATTTAAAAACACTTATGATGTAGGCCTAACGAAGCCTCGTTTACAGAAATCACATGACTTTGGCGCTCCGAATCACTGATTCGAAACGAAAGATTTGAAAAGCTTTGAAGCAGTGTTTTGAAATCAGCCATCACTAGATATTGTTGAAGAGTCGGCAACTGAGCCGTCGGATTTTATCAAAAGTATCTTTGTGTTCCGAAGACGAACGAAGGTCTTACGGGTGTGAAACGACATGAGGGTGAGTAATAAATGACAGAATTTTCATTTTTGGGTGAACTAACCTTTTAATATGACCAGAAAAATCTTTAGTCGAGGGCACCGATACTGTTGTCGCATCTGAATTTGTTCACGAATCAGACTGATTCGGTTCTCAAATTCATTTTGAAGCTCCGGTCGTCATTCACTGCAACTGCAAAGAAAAGAGCGACCTGCAAAAGAAATGAAGTCATAATGACTGTAACTACACGAAAATTAAATAAGTAAATTATGATATGATTTTTAATTTTCGGTGAACTATCCCTTTAAATTTCACAACTCCCTGATGCAAGCATTTGGTAAACAGTCTAGATGATATACTCATGTTATAACCCATTTATATGAGACAGCAACAGTAAGAACTTTTTAAAACCGTTATTCCGCCGAAGATTCACAGATGTCAGTTTCATTTTGTTCGGCTGTTGCAAGCGAAAGGATCCAATTCCTCAGCATCACAATTCAATTCGCGCCCCCTACTGGACCCTTAGGGAAGCTTCGCAAAAGAAATAGGCTACTACAACAAAAGACTTGTCTTATTGCATCAGGCTGTCATCATTTGCTCACGACCGTAAGACCTTTTTATGAGCTCTTGAAAAAAAATACATGCGCATCTCAACATCCTCGACCTAAATACGTGACTTTGCTTTATGTTCCACTTTCCCCGAAGCATCATGTCAGTTTCCCTTTGTTCACTGAACGTGCCAGGACACGAGCCACGATGTATTACAGGATCAGGAGGAGTCCATTCCCCTTTCTAAAGTGTAGACAGGTAAAACGACGACGTCTGGATAAACCTGAGAAGGCTATTTGAGAGGAAGGGCATCACTTCCCATCCTGGACGAACAGACATCGCCGTTAAAACTCGATACGAATCAAACAACTCAACTAACCGTGTTTCAATGCATCAATTTCCATTGGTTACATATTCCATCCGTTGCTATAAGTTATTCATGGCGGGGTTGACGCACTGGGTACTCAATGTACCTTATGGTTATCATGGCACTTTTCTTATTTACAAACAGCGCAACAATGCACCATTCATCCAGGGGGGAAACGCAATATAACATAAAACACTCCACGCAAACAGTAGTGCGTTGTAACAATGTTTCAACTCACCGTCATGTGTTCCGCGTGCAAAGTGAATAAGAGCAGTCAGGGATGTTTAAGCAACTTCAATGAGGTCGAAAGCAATAAATATGATGGACTACACTTGAGGAGAAACTAATCCATAAATGCGGATGTGGGCGTATGCGGGGTTAATGGATCATTCCTGTGGCATCCCCAATTCTCGCCCCTCCTATTCGCTTCCCGAGTTGCAGACTGTCTGACCAGACGGCAGTCGAGACTGTGGGCGCGCTCACGCCCTAGCACGTGCGCGCGCGCCATTGTGCGAAGGGTCAAGATAAGCCTTAAACAAAACTGAGAGATGTTAGAATGTAAAGATTGTATTTTAGGGTTGATGTGATATTAATATTAATAAAGTGCTCAGCAGGAAGCGTATATAATAAAATCCATATTCAATCCAATCAGTCACTGAGTGATGCTAACCAAACTGCAATATTTATTCTGATCCCTAATTTAGATAATCCCTGCTGAGTTGGTGGAGACAGGGATATAATTTGGCACACCAGCGGTTTATCTTAAAGAGGCAGAGCAGAATTGAAATGAACTGGATTTAAATTTGTTGTTCTGTTATAGATGCATGTAGTCGTGACATTTATTTGTAGCCCAAACGGAAGGCTACTTCGTCATAGGTTGCCTGCGTTTTTTTAGGATTTTAAAAATCTAAACAAACTATTTTATTATCATTACAGTGTTTTAATGAATAGGTTGAGCGACTGATTCAGTGAATCGTTCATTAATAACACAATGTTCTGAACAGTGAACGAATTTAAAGTCACGATGAAACAGAAGAAGCGACAGATCTTTTCTTCCGTATTGTGATGTATATATGCGCGAAACGGATTATCAAAAAATAAAAATGTTGGGCTGGGACTCGGTTCTATGCATCGGTTATTGATTGGATTTTGAGATGTAGGCATTATGCTGCGGTCACGCCCTGTCGTAATTACCGTAAACTACAAAACTCCGTATGATTTCGACTTTCTCTCGGGGGACTTTGTACGGCTGGGACGACACATCGATTCTTGACTCGCGATACAATGATTCTGGATCGATTCTGAGCTTAGTTTCAACAGCAGATGGCGCTCTAGGCAAGTTATTAACCGCACACTAAAATGCTCATGAAGAAGAGTGCTGGGAATGAGTCATGTAAGTGGTTAAATGCACTTGCATCTCGGCTCAGAATGCTTTTATGAAGCGAGATTAATGTAAATGCAGCCCACTGCGTAAATCGCTTCAACTTTTTCGAACTTTATGAATGATTATTTTAGGTTTAAGTGGTGTTTGTAAAGGAACTGGAAACAAGCGTCATCTGCTGTTAAAAACTAAGCTCAGAAGCAATTCGAGAGAGAATCGCGATACATTGGAAAATATCAGAATCGCTCCAGATTATTTGTATCATGAATCAAGAATCGATGTATCGTCCCAGCCCTAGTACTTTGATGTCATCTATCAGTCAAATCTTCTCAGCGCCGTTTCAAATCAAACACATCTCAAGCTACAAGTTCTACAAGCTCATGAAGGCTTTTTACACTTCAGAATCTTTATGGTAATTACAACAAGGCATGAACGCACATTAACATTTTAAAAATACAGGAAGATGAATGAGAATTTGCTGAGGTGGGGTTTAAGGAGATGCAATGATTGGAGAAGTCCTGCATACATCACCAGAGACATTAAACATTATTAGATGTGTGTTTTTTTTTTGTTTTGTTTTTTGCACAAATGAATTGTTCACCAAATAGTTTTCAAATATAATTTTTTATTTTTCTATCTTTTTATGTTAATATTTATTTTAATTTTGTAATGGTAATCGCGGACAACGCAACGCAACGCAACGCAAATATTGTATATTTGACATACAGCGGGATATTTAAAACGTTCATTCTCCCCGTCTTTATGACGTATTACGCACAAGGGCGGGGCGGCGTCAACTTTGTGGCGCGGGAATTTTCAAACGCACAAGCAAGACCAGAGAATTCTACAGTTCGGCGTTCGTTTTTTATATTAGAACGTCGCCATTGTAACATTGACTGAACGCTTACCAGTTCAATCCGTCGGCTCGACAACAGAAAGCTGGGGAGATAGTTGGTAGCGCACTATGGGCGTACACTAACGCGTAATGTTGGGTTTTACTTCCTGTTATCACAATTTAGCGACCTCCACTCACATTGTACATGTCCAACATCGTTTAAAAGAGAATATTGACAGCTTTTAATACTTGGAAATCAGTATTAAAACACACATGGATCAGTGCAGTGAGAGACAAGAGGAGAGAAAACCAACCAGCACGTGTTTTGGTCAGGTAATGTGTGTTAGGGGATAGATTTGAACACTTTGTGATGGTCATTTTGACATTATATGATTAGGTACAGAAACACTATTCATAATCTATTCTAACAATATTTGCAGAGTTTGGAATGTATTTGTGACTGTTTCTGTTTGTTGTAGTATGCGTACACTGCAGAGGAATATCAGGCAGTCCAGAATGCTCTACGGCAGAAACTAGGACCTGAATATATAAGCAGCAGACAGGCTGGAGGAGGACAGAAGGTGAGAGTAATATGCTACTGGTACACTTATTCTTGCACATTTTAATATATAGTTATTAATTATCTTGCCATTTTTCAGATTATTTTGACATTTGCATTGTTTTTGTAGGTGTGCTATATCGAAGGTCATAAAGTTATAAGTCTGGCCAATGAAATGTTCGGGTATAATGGATGGTCACACTCAATATCTCAGCAAAATGTTGGTAAGGACACGTCACAATGTCTTTGATCATGACAGGCACACGTTCTCAAACATTACTATTTATGCCGCATTCAAATAGGGTTGCACTTGTTTTTGAACGGGAGTGTGGTCATCTTCTGTTACAGACTTTGTGGATCTTATCAATGGGAAATTTTATGTTGGAGTCAGTGCCTTTGTGAAGGTCCAATTAAAGGTAAGCACTCTGACGGGATAGATGTACAGCATATATGTACCATTCTGTGTCTTAAATGCCTTTTCCATAGGATGGCTCGTTCCATGAGGATGTAGGATATGGAGTGAGTGAAGGCCTCAAATCCAAAGCTCTGTCCCTGGAAAAAGCAAGAAAAGAAGCCGTCACAGATGGACTGAAACGAGCACTGAAGTAATTATTTCAAACTCTATATACTCTTTGATTCTGATCAGTCATTTGTAGCGTTCTGTGCTTAATATTTTTGAAAAACACTTATTCAGCAAGGATGCATTAAAAATTGTTCAAAAGTGTCAGGAAAGACATTTATAATGTTACTGAAGAGAATCCTGAAAAAATAAAAAATATGAAACCGTTTTCACCATTAATAATAAATGTTTCTTGAGCAGCAAATCATCATATTAGAATGATTTCTGAAGGATCATGTGTCACTGAAGATTAGAGTAATGCTGAAAATTCAGCTTTACCGTCAGAGGAATAAATGATATTTTAAAATGTATTTAAATAGAAGTCATTTTAAATGAACTATTTCACAATAGTACAGTTTTTAATGTATTTTTTATAAATTAAATGCTGGCTTTGTGAGCTTAAGAAAACAATAATGTGTATCTTTTACACTACTCTGCCCTTCCTTATGAAAATCAACATTTCATGTCCACAAATTTGTTCAATTGAATAGAATCCCTATAAGAAGTATGATTAAAAAATATTCAGCTTATTATTATTATTATCTCAGAAATAAATCCATTTAAGGTGATATAAGACTGCCTGACTACACAATGCCCTATAAAATTAATTGAATTAATCTTTTTTTTTTTTTTTTTTTTATACAATAAGATGTTTTGGAAATGCTCTTGGAAATTGTATTCTGAATAAGGAGTATCTCATAGCCATCAATAAAATACCAAAGCAGGTAAGAAGTATTCTTATAAACATTTGAGCCAAATTTGTGTCTCTCTTTTAATGCATTTTCTTAATTTATAGTTTATTTCCTGTTATTGCAGCCACCTCCTCCTTTAGACCCGGACAAAACCAAACGCAGTGATGGGGAGCCATCCGTGGAGAAGGCCAGGTTCGACAGTCTGGTCCGCGCCAACAGCAGGGAATTTATCAAACCGGAGGAACCAGCCAACATCCCCTTTGAGCGAACGGGAAGTCGCCCTGTACGAGGAGGGCATGAGAGTGGCACAGGATCCAGGACTTCATTGACAAACATAGCAGCACATTCTGGCACCACGTCAGCTCACCAGGATTCTGAAAACAGGACCAGCAACACCTCAAGGTGAATTTATTTGGTGCTAACTTCAACTACAACACTAGCCAGCTGCACTTATGATAAATCTGCTTCTCTCCATGTTGTTAGGTCAGCTGCTGACATGGCTGACCTGTCCTCTTCTGATCCTCGACTGGACTCCAAGCAGCAGAGGAAGCTGAGGCAGCAGCAGCTGCAGCAAAAGTTCAGACAGGAAATGGAAGCAAAGAAGTTGCTACAGGAACAGAAAACCCAGCCATCAAACGCTTGCATGGAGCCGGCGCTGCAGTCTAAGCAAGGTGTGATGGAAAATTTAAGGGTTCATGTTTTAGCCATGAGTATAAAACATTCAAGCCTTTGCCTGCAGGAGTGTCAGGTGTGTAGAGTTGTCCATCGGTGGGTTTATCGTTTTAGGACAGGCTGTATGTCCTGTTAACCACAGTACACCAAACGGACACCTGGTGACAACTAAACAGGAGGAGTATCTGGCTGGTAAGGAATTTTTTTAAGAAACATGTGTTGGAGGAAGTTGCTTTTAAAAGTAATGCATTATAGTATTGCGTTACTCCCTGAAAAAGTATCTAATGGCATTAGTTAGTTACTTTTTATGGAAGGTAATTAGCTTTTTCTCATCTGGGCTGGGCTGTTTGTTTTTATAAAAACAAAGAAGTTCTATTTTTGGCAAATGTAAAGGCCCTTTCACACCAAAAGTGAAATGAACAAGCCTCACGCTGAAGGAAATGCAATTCACACACAAACCTCTCATGTGTGCTGCCATTCTGGAAAACAAGAATAGAATGCCGGAGAAAAAGTAAATGAGTAAATGTATGCTGGAAAATAAAGTTTGTTGAAAGACATTTGTATGGCTGCTAGGGGTAACAACTTATTGTTAAATATTTACTGATTAGAATGACATTGTTATGGTTTCACTGGTCAGAAATTAGGAAATTAATTGATTTATTCTGACAGTTAACAGTAGGAAATAAATAGAAATACTTATTTGATTTGGCTTTAAGTACAGTGACAATATAAAAGACAATTATTTAATTTGTTTGTATTTATGTATATTAAAATATTTGGTTGACTATTTTAGGAAGGGGTCATTTGCAAGTGATGGGGGTCCTTGGAGTCACAAAAATTAAAAACCCTGCTTTAAAGTAATATTAAACCCTCTTAAATTGAACAAATTCTGTCATTCCAAACATTTTTGAAGCTTAGCAGTCCTCCATTGTGATTCCATTGATTTGTTTTGGGGGTTTTTTTTTACCTTTGAAGATTTTTTTTTTTAAAGGGTTTTAAAATGACAAGAATAATGTAAAAGACATTATTTTCATTTTTCTTTAATTGGTCTCACTAATCTGATTCAGCATTTAAAGGCTTAGTTCACCCAAAATAATTTCTGTCATTAGTTACTCAACCTCATGTCATTCCAAACCTGTAAGACTTTCGTTAATCTTGAGGACACACAGATATTTTTGATAATCTAAGAGGTTTCTGAACCACCCATAGACCTCAACGTCATTGCAACATTCAAGGCACAAAAAGGTAGTAAAAACATTAAAATAATCCACGTGACTACAGTGGTTCAAACTTAATGTTTTGAAGCAACGAATACTTTGTGTGCAAAAACAAACAAAAATAAGGACTTTGTTATGCAACAATTTCTTCTCTTCCTTGTCAGTCTCCAACGCAGTTGACATAGTGAATACAGTTCATCGCTACTGGGTTCTACGTCAGAATGCACTCATTATTGGCCGACACAGTTCCCGTGTGATGCTGACGCAGGAGCTGGCCAATAGTGAGTCAGCATTCTGAAGTAGAACCCGGAAGCACTGCACTGTGTTTACTATGTCAACTGTGTAGGAGACTAACGGAAGAGAAGAAATTGAATCATAAAAACAATTTTTGTTTGTTAAGGTTGAAACACTGTGGTCACATGAACTATTTTAATGATGACTTTACTACCTTTCAAGGTCCAGAGAGGTAGTAATAACGTTGCTGCCTATGTCTGGTTCAGAAACCTCTTGGATTTCATCAAAAATATCTTAATTTGGGTTCCGAAGATGAAGGAAGCTAACGAGTTTGGAACGACATGAGGGTGAATATTGACACTTCTCATTATTGGGTGAACTAACACTTTAAGGACTTTGTGACTGAGGTTTTAATACAGGAACAAGGTTGTTAAGACTGTGGTGAAATATATAAAAATGTCTCACTTATCAGATGACCCGGATTTATGGGACTTCACTCTGGAGGGCATCGATGTGCTTGACAATCCCGCAGCAGGCTCCACAGAACCTCCTCGTCCCACCACGCCGAGCCAGCACAAGATGACCACGCGCAGCAAGACCCCACAGAGAGCCCAATACCTGAGACCACCAGCTCAGCCTCAGGGGCATGTTGTTCCTCAAGGCCAAGGAGGATATGGCCAATTCAGGTCCTCTGAGATGAGAACTACAGCAGAAGCAGGTACAATCTTACTCACGTTCATTTAATAAATACATGCTCATTTATGGAAACTTTGTAATAAGGCAAGTATATGCATGCTCAGTTCTGGTTTTGCCGCTTCACACGTCCCCATTAATATAAATAGCCAGGGACTTGACACTCTCAGAGCTGGCAGCTTGTGGCCCACAATTCTAGAACCAGCCTGTGCTTGTTGACTTTGCCTGTTCATTAAGAGAAAATTACTTTAGCTTCTTTTAATTATGGACCTGTGGTAATGATGTTGTAATTGTCACTGAAGGTGGACAACAGAGCCCATACAGACAAGGCCAGATGATGAAGAAACGAAGATTGGAGACGTAATGAATTTAACTATTTATTTTCTTTTAGAAAACCTTGTTTTTATCTAGATATGTGAAAATAAAATGTGTTTCTCACATCCGTTTTTGACTGATAAACCTCCTAATTTGTAATATAAATCAAAATATCAGCCGGATCATTTTATTTTTTTGAGAATAAAAATTGGTGGAAAGGTTTGAAACCGCATTCCCATTTTGACTATTTTTACTGGTAGCTAATGGCAGGGGATAACTACTAAAATTCTGTGGAAAAAAAGCACAATGTAGTGGGAGGAGAAAGTCAAAAATGTTTTATTAAGCATTTGAATATATATACATTTTTTTTTTTGTTTTTTTTACAAGACTGATACATAAAATCATAGATATTCACCAAAAGGACCCTGGATGAAACGAATTGACAGAAAACATCAGCAGCAGCTATTTTTGACCCCACAAATTTAATGCTGTTTTTTTATGGGAACAAGTGAGATGTGGATTGTGAAAACATGCAGTTTTCAGATTTCAGTTGTGACAGGAGCATGTGACTGTGATTAGTGGCATTTCAATAGTTTTACTGTGTCTAAACGTGGTTCTGGTCATTTACAGAGTATTTGGATTTGTGCAGTCAAGTATCAAAAGTAACAAATAACCCTCCCCAGTCGGTTAAACCTTTAACGGCGCGTATTCTGCATTGCAGTAACATTTACCTTCTCTAGAGAAGTCAAGCGATCGTTTCAAAGATGACGGGATGTCACTTCTGTAAACGATTGGCACTCAATTTGTGGTATAGAAAAAATGTTTTTGGGGGGGGGAGTGATGAATAAATAAAACGAGTAATGCAATGCTGTAGTTTAATACTGTACTTCTGTTGCTGCAGTCAAATGCATCACGTTAAATCTTTTCAACAAAGTTGGCCACCAAAAGAAGTTTGCCCAAAATCAAGTATTTCAAGGACTACAGCACATTTGCATGGGCTATGACATGTGTGTGTGACATTTTAAAGACAGGGGAAGACATAGTCCTGTGGTTTAAGGCTAACGTCTTTCAAAGTGACAGCAACATGTGATTGGATGAAGAAATATGCTTTCATTAATATGCATACAGTATTCCCACCCTTTCAAGGACCATCTATATCCAAATTAAACCTTCTATCCACTTACATACAAATAAGGATGTGGGCAGGGAGAAGTGGTGACTGTCTATATAAAGATACACTGTATTATAGTAAGTTCATCATAAATGATAAAAAAAAAAAGTCACAAATGAACAATGCTATGAAATACGTGCAAGTACGAAGAGCTATAAAACCCTACTTTTACCTTCCTCAATTGCACATCCTCCTTTCACTTCAAACTCCAACTTAAGTAAACGAAGACAAGTCCATCTCATTCATTTACTTCCAACAGTCCTACCTTCTTTATCAGTCTTCCAACATTCTAGACACGGTTGTAGGATACGTACAGTCGGTGGCCATTGAGATTTGTTGGTGGTGTAGTCTTTCGATCTCTCAATCCATTCACTAACATCAGAATCTCCGTATCTCACGGGTCACACGCTGCCTGACTTTATTACAATAAGGACGGTATCCATACTATAAGGCTATATATCTGATGTTTAAGACAACTTAAGCCAGTTCAACCCTTTCTCTGCCTTTTTAATCAAATGTACACATTCATCTATCAGTCTGTTAAACAGCAGGTTAGGTCAAATTTGAGATACCCGAGTCACATTATATGCACTTGGAAGTCTTTCCAATGTAAACTGTTAGATAAAACATGCCCACTTAAAAGGACTAGGCCTGATAATCTCAACCTCACAAGGCACAGCTTCTCTCTTCCTTGTACCAACCCTTCAACAGCGGTTTCAGCTGGCCTGAGTGGTGCGTAGACTAGTTGACCCGCAGCCGTTTCCAGATTGGTGAGGTCCTGATGGAATGAGGAAGCCCGGTTGTAGTCCAGCAGGAGGAGCGGTGGATGACACCGGACCCGCCTGAGCCCACTGGGGCATGCTGTAGGTGGGACAGGTGTAGCCAAACTGCTGATTGGTCACACACAGTGAACCCTTCCGTCCAGTTGTGGGGTTGACGTTGACCGGCATGTGACCACTCATAGAACAAAGCTGACCTGGTGCAGAGTATTTACGTGGCATCATCTGAGGAGGAAGACAGAACTGGTTATTTATTATGAAACAGTTATCTTGATGGGTCAATACAGCACACCAACTCCAAATTGTGATTAATCAATAACAGTTACATGATCTATTTTTTTTTTTTTTTTTTTTTTTAAATCGATTTACGGCACTAATCAAAGTAAAATTATGTTCACTATGTTTTTTACTGACTTAGAGTTAACATACGTCATGGGCTTGTGCGTTCTTTCTGGAGCCTTTCTTGACCTGTGGCATCTTGTTCATGGCATCCCTGGCCCAGTTATCAACCAACTGATGGAGGTCATCGGTGAAAGTGCCCTTGCGTGGCAGATTAGTTGCAGGTGCTTGGTCCTGGCTCTGTCCGTTCTCTTCTCTTACTGGACTCGTGGTCCCTAGAGGTTGCAATCAATATTCACAGATTAGAAGAACTTCAGTATTTTGAGAAGAGAAAAAAAGATGCATTAATTCTCTAACTAAAACTAATTACCTTGCACATGAACATTTGAGTTTGGTGCTATTTCAGAAGTTGAAGTCTTTCCAGTGGCAGATGGATTTACTGAACTTTGGTCACTCTGTACAGCTTGCTTGTTTCCTGGAAAAACCAAACAACAGTTTTCTAGCCATTTGTTCACAAGGCCTGAGCAGGATGTTACAGATGGATGTAAACCACTAAATTCTGATACCTTGTTGAAAATAACTAGCCTGAGTGCCACTACCACTTCTAGATTTATTCCCCTTGCCCTTAGTAGGTCTCCGCCTTCCTGCCGCGATAGTCACGGTGGGAGGGACCACCACCGAGGGTGGTGTTTTGCCCAGACGTGTAAAAAGTTCCTCAATTTCCTTTTTCTGTTTATTCTGTAATGCCTGGATCTCAACCAAATGTCTGCAAAAAGAAATGAAAGGTGATCACAAATTGATGACAAATAATTGCTTTTGCTGATGAGGATGATGCATAAATTAAAAAAAAAAAAATCACATTACACATATCTTTACTGCGTCAAACATGAACAAATGAGGTAAAAAAACCAAAACAAATCACAGTACCTCTCTCTAAGCTTGTTTATCTCTTGTTTAAGGCCCTCATCTTCTGGGTCAGAATCATTGTCACTGCTGAGGTAGTGATTGGTGATGGACATGCTGGAAGCAGTCATTTTAGACTCTTTAGCTGTGTCTGGTCCCTCAGTAGAGCCTACAGAGAAGATCTTTCCTTCTGCTGGGATCACTGAGAAGCGGCCCACTTTGTTGTCAGTGCTGGAGGTCACCTGAAAGCG
Organism: Opsariichthys bidens; assembly: GCA_037194245.1. NCBI lineage: Eukaryota > Metazoa > Chordata > Actinopteri > Cypriniformes > Xenocyprididae > Opsariichthys > Opsariichthys bidens. The sequence goes on along the minus strand of CM074290.1, from coordinate 10,598,230 downwards.
GCCAACTGTAGTGACAGATGATATGAGTTCAGGGCTGACCCTGGGAGGGGTCTGAGATTTATGAACTGTGTTTTCAGGGCTAGAAAGAGATGACGGTGATGAAGAGGAGGAGGATGACGACGATGATGATGTTGTTGAAGGGGTGATTGAGGAAGATGAGACTATGACAACTGGATCTGGAGTACTGCCTGTGTCTTGATCACTGGCCACAGAAAACCCTGAAATATAGACAGGATGTGCATGAACTTGATGTTTAAATCTTCTAGGCATTAAAATATGAACCCTAGGAGCACACCGATAAGCTACCTGAAATCGGCCAAGTTTGAAAGCTTTTTCCAGTGATGTCGTCACTGGTTCTTTTTCCTCAGCGCTCGTCTGTCCATCTGGTTGATTTACAGCTATGGAGATCTTTAAAAGAGAATGCAAAAAAAAAAAAAGTGTATGAATGTACACATCTTAATCTTTGTTTTAATTGTTTTTTTTTGGAGTCGAACTACAACATTTTACAACTTGAAATAACCTTACCTTTTCAAAAAGGTTAAAGGGATAGTACACCCAAAAATGAAAATTCTGTCATTTAATCACCCTTAAGTTTTTCTAAACCTGTATGAGTTTTTGTTCTGTTTAACAAAAAATAAAAAATAAATAATAATAATAATAATAATAATTGCCAGTCCCCATTGTCTACCATAGTATGGAAAAAAAAAATACTATGGAAGTTAATGAGGACCAGAAACTATTTGGTTAACGACATTCTTCAAAATATCTTTTTTGGCGTTCATCAGAAGAACAACAATGAGGGTGAGTCATCATTAACCTCTCAAGGTCTTAAAATGAAAGTCTTACATCTAATATTTCTATTTTATTTCAGCTTTAATTCAATTAATTTTTAGTAAAATCATGTTTTATGTTATCATGTTATCCAAACACCGATATAGATGCTCATTTAGCAACTTTCCCCACCTGTGGCTTTTGTGGTGATGGTTCTGCAGATGACGTTTGGACACAGCTTGCAGGTGTCCCAACAGAGGCAAAAGCACCAGGTGCAAAGTTCCCACTGGAATTGAGAGACAAACTGGGAGGTGTCACACTGGAGACCAAACCTGGAGTGTTAGTGCTGATAGTGTTGGGTGGGGAGGATGTAGATGGCTCTCCAGATCCATCAGGTTGGGTGGAGCTCTGGGAGGAATCCTTGAAAAGGGAACGCAATTTCTGGTCTAAAGCATGAATGTCTTCAATTCCAGGTGGCTTCCCCTGTACATCACTCTCACCATCTCCTGTCCCAGTTGGTTGCGTCAAGGGGACAGAAGAGGGGCCGACTTGCACCTGCTGGACAGTAGGTTGAGTTTGATCCAAGCCAGTGTTTTCAGCCTGCTGACCCACAATGTTTTGAGGAGTCTGGGAAGGGGTGGGAAGTGACAGTCGTCGTGGTGCTGGTGATTCAGTTGTGGCTGGAGAAGGAGACATCCTCCCTGTACTGGTTGGCTGAGTGGTAGATGGTGTAGGAGTGGTTACTTGAGTGGTGACCGGTATCAGAGTTGCAATATAGCTCTCTGGGGCAAGACCTCCAGGTGTGGCTGGTATCACAGAAATCTGGGTTGAACCAGGGGCAAAGTTCGCTTGTTCCTGCTGAACATTGCTGGCTAATGTGGGATCAGATGCTGGAAATGAGAATGCATGGATAAATTCAGTCTGTATGTTCGAAATATGTTTAAGCAAACTTTTATTGCAGATGTGTAAATCAGACCTGGGGCGGAATCTTCAAAAGATGTGTTTGCAGAAGGAGGTCCAAACAAAGGTTCCCGAAGTCGTGCTTCAGGAACTGGACTAACTATGAAGCGCCGGCCTGCTGAATGTACAACCTGTGCTGCTAAACTAGGTGGCAAACCTGTTAAATGAGAAATATGACAAACGTCAGTGATAAATGATGGGGGCAGATAAAATGTAAAAACATCACTACAAAGTACACTTACCAGGCACATTGGATGTTGAAATTTCAGGTACTTGCTGGGCTGAATTATTGATCGCCTGAAGTGACAAGTGTTATAAAAGTGAATTTCATTTAGTCATATCATTTCTTAAATTTGTTCTTATGGTCTGAAAATCATAGAACATACCTGAGTTAGGCTGTTTTTCAGAGCTTTTCCTTTCTGATCTTCCATCTGAATGACCTCTTGAACCTGGTCTATGAAGGACTCCCGCTCGCTCTCCAAGATGAAATCACTTTCGACCTAATACAAAATGAAGAGAAGTTACACACACACACACACAACTTAGGAAAACTAACCACTCAGGAGTTATCATCCCTTTTTAATTTCAGACTTCACCTTCAAAAGGTCGTTCACACAAAACAGTTTTTTTTTTTAATCACCGCGCTTGTTTTGCACTCCGAGCGTCACTCTCTCACCATTGTGCTCGTGTCCTGGTGTCTCACATATGAGCGCACATTTGTAAGATGTTGTGTCATCATAAAATAAGTCTTATAACGTGTCTTGAGACACATGCACCATGTTATTCCCTTTGTGAAAAAATTGCAAAATGCTTGAATGCTGAAATTTATGTAAACACTGCAAGTTCTGTCTTAAGAATGAAAACAGACAGCACAAAACATATCAAAATAAAAGTCTTGCATCTTAAATACAGCCCAATACATATCAAAGCAGGAAAAATGTTTCTATTTCAAATGTAGGTCAACGTCAATTCCCAGGCCAATCCACTATACTGAAAGGTTGAAAGAAAGACAGAAAAGTTTACCATGATTTCAGCAATTTCTACGGGATTGTCTCCATCCAAATCAAACTTGAATGTGACCATCTTCCTGTTGTGGGTTTCCAGCTGACATTCAGCAACTCGGTCACCAATATTAGAAATCTACAATAAACAAAACAAAAACAATTCAATGAAAATTAATTATATTACTTATACTAAATGTTTCTGCACATAATCACACATTGTTATTATAGTAAATATTATATATATATATATATAAACAAATAGAATAAGATTTGAGTGTAACTTACATTCAGCACATTGAGCTTGAGCTTGACCTTGGCCATCTTATCGTGGCGTGAGCGGCTACGTACAGAGCGGCGTTGGGGTCGTTTCATAGAGCGACCCTCATGCTTGCCATCGTTCCCATCGCTCAGACCAGATGCGGCATCGGAGTGACCACTGAGGAAATCAAAAACATCGTTGGTTCAACTTTTCTCTAATGGAATATCAATACACATGAATTATTAAAAAGATGTTTCACCTTTCTGTGGAGGCTGGAACCAGAGATGTTTGAGGTTGTGTCTGCTCTACTGGCTGCGGTTGGGAGACACTCAGTGGTGTCTGTTGTAAAAAAAAATCAAATTAAATTTTTAGAATCCAGGTGACTTTCAATCACAACTTCCCACAACAAATCCCAGAACATATTACATGGAGGAGAATGTCTTCATCCAGACAAAAAGGTTTGTTGTACAAGGCTTTGGAGGAAGGGGGTGTTGAAGGTGAAGTAACAGGAAGTTAGACTAGAATTCAGAGAGTTTTTCAATGGTTGGTGCCAATATCTAGAGAGGAGGTTGGTCAATGGCCATTATAATGTCAACACACTCACACTACAATTTTTTGACAGTAAATGGGATATACACTGGCATTTCAAAAGTTTGGGGTCAGTAAGATTTTTTGAATACTGTATAAAAATAGCTTCATCAAAAGTGAAAGTAATGGAATATATAGTGTTTCAAATAAATGCTGTCCTTTTGAACTTTCTACTCAAGGAATCCTGAAAAACAAAAAACTAATACCAAGCAGCACAACCGTTTTCAACATTAATAAGAAATATTTCTTGAAAACCAAATCAGTATATTAGAATGATTTCTGAAGGATCGTATGACACCGTTTTTACTGCAATGTTAATAAAATAAATACAGCCTTGGTGAGAAAAACACTTCTTTAAAATACATTAAAAAAATGTACCTACCCCAAACTTATGATTAAGTTACTAAATTACACAATTTTCACAATATTTCCTCAGTTCACTGATAAAACGGAGCTCGTTTCAAAATATAACACTGTACTTGTCCAAGAAAATGTTTTTAGAATTGTAAATAATTTGAGAAAATATTGTGTTAATATGATATTTAGCAATTTTTTGTACCATCACAAATTTGTTTTATAAACACATTTTTTTATGTAAAAGAATTATATCAGCCCTCAGCACTGTAGATATTGTTATCAGCACTAAAAATCCACATTGGCAAACTGCTAATTCGCACACCACAGTGTTAGGCACAACTAGTACCTGACAGGCTTGATATAGAAAATAGAGTTGCTCAGCATTTGGAGGTGGTGAGAAAACAGGAGGGCTGAGTTGACATGCCCATATCTGACAAACATGAGCAGCCAGCATGCAAGAAAGGGATGGAGAAGTAAAGAACAGTAGGATTAATGCATGAACTGCCAATAAGTTGGAAATGCGTGTAAAGCACAGCACATTCATCAAGCAACATGCAGACCAATGGAAGATGGAAGATTAGCCACCAGAGGGCGCTATTCATGCTGTACCTGTAAGACTTGAGGGCCCTGCAGTAACTGAGGGGGAGCACTTCCATCCTGTGGTGGCTGATGGTACTGCAGGGGGACTGTAGGCTGAACAGCAGGGGGCAGAGAGGCCGCTTGCCCCATCACCTGAGAGGGGAGTTCATATATACATTAAAAGGGCTTTTATAGCTCTGGTTTATGTTTGACAAACAATAGATCCATAGAGCAAGATGTTTTTGTCATTATGTTATAGATCATGTGAAGTGTACCTGGGGTGTGGGCGCAGCTCCAGTCTGGGGGATGGGGAGTGGGTTCAAAGTACTGCTCAGTTGCTGCGACTGATGTGGAGAAGAAATTTAGCCGAATAGCCATAAAAATCAAAGAATACAGCGTTTTGTTTTCAGATGAACAAAATTGACCCTTCGCAAACACCGACCCCCTTCAGATACTGTTGCTTTGCCTGACAAGCCATGCGCTCTCATGCCACACATGTTCTCACAGAGTGAAAAATACATCCTGGAGCAAAGAAAACACTGACAATAATATGAACAGAAATATGAAAGTTTCATATTTAATACATCGTAATTTTTTAAACAAGTTTAAACAATAAATACCATATTGTGGCTCTTTAATGTGTCGTGGCAGATCGCTGTAGCTCCTTCAAATCGGCTCGTGTGAACAAACCATCTCTTCATACTAGTTCATTTATAGCATCAAATAAACATGAATGAACATCAGAAGGAATGTTGTTTCAAGCGCAGAAAGACGCGAGTACACACAATTTTTGAAGTTCAAGTTCACCAAAGTTAATCTACTAACTCCCCTGACTGCTTTGTCAGACAAAATGGCAGATTCGGTGTTATGATTGGTCAGATCACCTGTCAATCAAACTGTTTGCGAAGGGTCAATTATCTCTGACACCAAGACATGTAACAAAGTAGAAAGGAAATGGCTCACCATGCTTTGTGGATGGGTCATGGTGTGCTGTGGCTGCGGATCAAGACATACGGTGCTGAAAGTTGTGCCTGGCTGGGCAGGGTGAGTCTCAGGGACAGTCACTGAACCTTGAGGGTCTACAAAACCTACAGCTTTGAAACAAATATTGTCATTAAATATTGTATAAATGCTTTGGCAATGCTGTATATAAACACATTTATGTCAATAAAGTACTTGAAAATGAAATTGGAGCAAATGACAGTTTTTCAACACTAACTGGAAGCAGAGGTGCCAGGCTGCTGCAGGTGCTGGTGCTGGTTTGCTTCTGGTTCCTCAGACTCCGTGATGACTGAGGCCGGAGTGGGATCAGGGGGCTTGGCTGTGGGATTAGTATCTGGTCCAGGCTGTGAGGGATCATTCTCCTGCTCGATCTTCTTCTTTTCTTGTTCCTCTCTCACAAGTTTTCTCTGCTCTCTCTTGCGGGAGATCAGAGACACTCTGTCCTTAATGGCCTTTGCGATGGTCTTGTGGTCACCCTCAAAAACATAGCCCGAGTCAACCTGGAGGGGAAAAAAATATATGTATAACTAAAGTCCAAGGACAATGATTGGTCATTATTATAAAGCAACTTATTTACTGAGTGTCTCAATTACTATAAATATTGATAATTACATGGAAGGTCATCATTTAATTAACCATTTAAAGATGGGAAAAAAAAGGTTTGAAACTTGAAACTAGAACAGAAAAGCAAGTATCTTTACCATTTCTTGGGCAACATCATCTGGAACATCTTTATTTAAGTCAAAGGAGAACTCAATGGCTTCGTTCTCTTTGTATTTCCCTTTAAGTTTCTTTACATCCTCAATGCGCAGCAACAACTTTATGGCCACCAGCTCTCCGTCATCCTCCTCAGCCAGTTCTACACGAACCCCAGTCTCCTCCTGGAAAAAGGCATGACTTAGGAGGTCCTTGATGCAATACCTAAAAAAGAATGGAAATGAGTCGATTAAACAAAATCCAATTTAAAACTTAGGAACTGCACAAATAACATTAATACTATTTGTCCATATAGAACAAACCTACGCAATCTCAAAATAAACCACGCAACTTAGACTCTATCACCTAATTCAACGGGCAGAGGGCAAGATAAAACGGATCATTGTGCCTATCAAGTGAATCTATCTGCTGAATGTGTTAAATAATGTTTTAAAGCATAGTGTCTTGGTAATCATTCCTGTGACAACGTGACCCAGAGACAAGCTGGAGAGTAATTTGAATTAAATGCCAGAGAGCGTACCGTTTGACCAAAACATCGATAAATCAAAAATAATATCTCATGCATAAAGTAGGACTGTTAATTATAAACCAGAAAATACACTAGGACTCTTATTTTGAAATGTCTATGCTTTACTACTTCCAGTTGCTCATTCGACGAAAAGATGAGGGAGAAAAACTATGCACTCTAGAACATTACAATATAAACTCCATAATGTAAACCATACCATCCATTAACAATTGTTCATAATCAATTGGTAAAAAGTGAAATAAATGTGTGGTTGCCATTGATTGCAAACTGCTCTAAAATGACAAGCATGTTCAACGTGCTGCATTTTTACATTGACATGTTAAGGTGCTCACATTTATTATTTCATTAAATCATAGCTTTTAAAGTTTAACTATCACATTAAGTTGTATCGCAACTCCTGTTTTTCCATTCCAAAATTTAAGACGCCCCATTTTAAAGCACACCAACATCCTGATAACTACCAGAAATAATCTTACTGAAACAATCAGTCTTGTTGGTTTACATGCAAACATATAGACAAACCAATAACAAAAACTGTGTTCATATCAGTTTATCCCCCGGAATAAACTAATATGATATTTTTTTGTGAGCTGCGATGTTACACGAAACATTAAAAATCCCAGTATTCCAAAATGTCAGAGGGAAATTTGCACAAACATGTCCCCCGTTTGGCTGCATAAGATAAGAAAACAGGTTTATGCTTAAGCTGTGACTTGGTTTAACGCATGACCTCATGTTTTGTCAGATGATTAAGAACAATAGGGATAAGAATGGGCATGTAAATGCAAAAATACTTAAGACATTTTTAAATAATTAATCATGCGGTAATAACAGACCTCAGTCAGAATAGACACCATATTTCATGACATAAATGAAAATGAGGCTGCAAGAACAGCTTGTTCAATATAATAAAGTGGTGTAACCAACAAAACACTGAAAATATACTTTACCACAAATTTGCTGTGGACAAGAATAAAAAGCCTGTGAAAACTAAACTAAGACATTGTGACAACTGCACTCTCATGCTCACCTCTCATCTTTATTCTGACGTATGCAACCCTCGATGATCTCCTTCACTTCAGGAATAGCCACTTTGTCGAAACTGCCAGGCTTCACCCCCTGTAAACATGACACAGGAAACAATCAAATTACACAAATGTAGAAAGATGGCTTTAAAGGGGTCATGAATTGAGAGATCAAATTTTCCTTGTTCTCTTGACATAAGAGATAACTGTACTATAAAAAAAAAAAAAAAAAAAAAAAATCTTCCAAGTTTAGAACTCAAACCGTAAAAGCTTCAGTGAGCAAGATCTTCTGGTTGTCATAAATAACTTTACAACACAATTAATTTTATTTAAAACACTACACTGCAAATTACAATTAATACATTTTTCACTTTAACAAAAAGAATAAAGAACTACAATGTGACAAACTGTGGTACATTCATAATTCGTCAAATATAACCATGGTAATTCTGAGTACTTAACTTTATTTGCCACAACCAACACTTATAAAGCATATGTAATTGGCATATATGTTTCACATGGCTGGCAAATGTTTAACTATGTAGCGAGTTATTTTTCAACAGCGGAGGTTTTTGGAAAATTCCACACGTGGAATGGCAGGGATGCTAAAAATCATTTTAATATGGAAAGCGGTTATAAATATTGAATAAAGTTGTTAATTTTTATTGTTTTTTTGCGCACAAAAAGTATTCCAGTCGCTTCTTAACATTAAGGTTGAACCACTGGATTTTCTGAAGGCTCCTACATTGGAATATCTCAGACTAAATTTCGCATGTATTACAGTCTGGTAAGTACCATTAGTTTCATATCCATACCACGCCATAGGTATCATTTTGTATCATATCATATTGGTTTTGTGAGAGGTCATGACTTAAACATTTACTGGTAGAGGTAAAAAAAACCCAACTTACCACTGTGTGAGAAAAAAAGCAGAAAGGAAACACCCCCATAGAGGGCAAAAAAATGGATAAAAAGACTAAAATAGTGCAGCAAACAAGGGGGAGGATGAGTGTGCGGGGGCTCTCTCCTCCGCCAGTGAAGTGTGGACTTACGCTGGTGACTCTGCGATAGATCTGAGCTGCATTCTGACACTCGGAGTACGGGTACTCAGAAGTAGCCATCTCCAGCATACACATCCCAAAGGCATACACATCCACCGACTCGTCATACTTCTCCTCATACATCTCAGGCGCCATGAACTCAGGGGTACCTTAAATTAAAAGAATGGTTCAGAACTCTCTCAGTACCCTATTACACCCTCTCAGTGAAGAGTTGAGAGGAAGACGATGCTGTCGCTGAAGACCGCTTGGGCACAACCTGCGAGAAAAGAGAGAGGTAGAGGGAAGGAGAGCACAAAGGGGATAGAAAGTAAAAAAAAAAAAAAAAAAAAAAAAAAAAAAAAAGAGGGGGAAACTGTCCTCAGTTAGACCGCAATGATAAGAAGCCCAAGTTTCTCAGTGTAAGACCTTCAAGGGCAGGAATGCGTTCGAGAAAAACCAAACTGGTGCACAGGACTCACTCCAAGACCTGGAATGACCACATGACTCTAAACAAGTTAGCCTGAATTTAAGCAATCAATGTATTTGTAGTTGTTAGGCCAAACAGGATGTTTAAAATGAGTACATGGTCAGAGGGCCTTCTGCTTTTAATCACAAGACCAAACCAAAGCACTTGCTATGGAAAACATAAACCTTTCAAAAACGTCCTACCTTTGGGTTAACCTGTGAAGAGAAAAGGTTGAGCATTTCAAATGTTACACACTCCATAGCTTACTGAAAAGTGAGGTTCTGTGCACCAGGTGAACTAGTAACCAAGTTACCCATTGACAAAGGTCTCACACGGACAAACTTCCCATATTTATAATGGATTCAGACTGATGTCACATAATACTGGTGGACTTACCAGGCTCATTTCTGCGTACTTACTGTCTGTACTGCAGTACATTAAATAATCCTTAAAGTAGAATAAGGGGAGACCTGAAATTAGAGCCTAAGGCTCCCAAAACAAAACAAAAACACAAAGATCTCAAAGCTAAAAGTATGAGGGAAGATGAGCAGAGAGTTTAAGGCTTTGAGCTCCAGACACTGACACACTGAAAGAAAACAAGCATTTCCTTGTGGGGGGAAAAAATGAACAGATTCATTAGCATCATCATCATTAAATCATGGTTGACTGAAGAAACAGACCACAAATTTCCGAACCAGAGCAAAAGATCACTCACGGTACCTGCCAGCCCAGGGCTCAGCTCTAGCTCTAGTGTTATCCCATGATCAGATCAGGTTTCCCTGCAGACGAGTCACAAAATACCTACAACTGCTCCACAACTACTCACTTTGTCTGAGGGTACCTGAAATTGTGGCAGTAAAGACAGAAGAACAGACAAAAACTACATTTGATCTAAAGGAGGGTGTCAAGAGACAACTTCCATAAAGCGGGAGCCCTGGTTTGCTGCGGTGCGAGCGGTCAGGGAAACGCTGTGGTCTGCTTTCTCACCACTTATTAAAACGCGCTTTGAAAAGAAGCAGAGGAAGAAAAGAAACACGGAATGAAGGATTTGCTCCCCCCCCCCCCCCAACCACAAATCTGAGTCGGCCATTCAAATGGACTTCGATTTGGAGGCGGTAACGCAGTTGCAAATAGTTAGCCGTACCTATGACACTCTTGGCAAAGGAGGCCCTCTTGAGGGTAGCTAGGCCCAAGTCTCCAATCTTGACTGATCCAGTAGGTCCGGTGATGAAGATGTTGTCACACTTGAGGTCCCGGTGGATGATGGGAGGCGACCTTGTATGAAGGAAGTGCAGTCCCTTCAGAATCTGCCGGCACCAGCTGCGCAGGACTTTGATCTTCATCTCCTTAAACCGTTTTAGATACCTACAAGGGCACCGAAAACAAGTAAATCCATAGCAAGTGGGCTCGATGACAAGCATGGTTTAAAAAAAAAAAAAACCCTGACAGGATCAAATAAGAGCACTTACGTCTTGAGAGTCCCAGATGTCATGAGTTCAGTTACCAGGACAATACACTTCCTCCCTTTCAAGGATGACTCCCAGGAGTCGTAGAAGCGTACTATGTTGGGATGCTGAAGACCCTTCAGCATTCCGGCTTCCTCTTTAAAACGCTGCCGCTCTGACTTAGACAACTTGCGATCCTGAAAAAGAATATCATATTTTACAATATTAACTTTGTCAGCAGAAAGGAGACAAAGCTCAGCAAAACAAAATTTTTGCCAAGCAAAAATTGTCCATTGTCCCCAGTCACTGTCTGACAAATCACATCTCACACTTTCAAACCAAGCAGCATTCTGTTGGTCAATGTGATGGATTTTGCATAAAAACAAATTTGATTTGAAATCTACTTGGGGAAATATTTGGCCCTAATGTGAAATTCACAATTGTACAGATACATACTGAAATGACAGATTTTTGCTCGCAAAATTTGGCCCAGAAACAGTCAGTTTGGCCACACCTTAAATCAGGGGTGTCCAATCCTGTTCCTGGAGATTTACCTACCTGCAGAGTTCAGATCCAACACACCTGTCTATAATTATCAACTGCTCCTTGAAAATCTTAATTAGGTGGTTCAGTTGCGTTCGATCACTTTACAGGACGGTAGATCTCCAGGAGTGGGATTGGACACCCCTGTCTTAAATTTTTTTTTTTTAATTTGTGAGAAGTGAAACTGATAAACATTAATAGCAGAAAAAAATCCTTCTGCAAAAAAATTGATTTAACACTAGGAGAACAACAATTTTTTTTTTTTTTTACATTTTATTCAGAATATTTTATGTTAAACTTCTAAACTTGAAATGAATGATAGATACGTGCTGTCAAAGAAGCTGATAAGAGAAGTTTGATTTTTTTCCTTTATTTTTTAATTTAAATAAAAGTAGACATAAAGCTATATAAAACTGATGGGGGGAAAAAAAAAAAAGTCTTGAATTGTGGTTTCACCGAGGAGGAAATACTGCTGTTGCAAAAAACCTCATTTGCAGTCGAAGTAGATGGTGCAGAACTAATATCATCTACAATGAAACTGCAAAGTACTTGCCTCAAACCCAGTCCAACAAGTATATGCTGTGAACTGCTGTGTGTGTGTGTGTCTGACTACAGTTAAAAAAATGCACTCAATTCAAATGGGAATTCTTAGTTGACCTACATTTGGTGTGGTCAGCTGCCATCTCTGGAATGAGAAACATTTAGCCGTGAGTTTGCCTTTGTCAAAGCCCTGCGGGGATGGCCTAAGCTAGGGTTAAAACTTCCATAACTGCTCACATGTACGCAAGTAACACAATTAGGTCTTTAGCAAAATGCCTTAACAGGGTAAAGCCTGGTAGAAAGCCAATTCAGTGCTGATTGATGGAAGGGGGACTCCGCTTTGCACTTCACCCTAAGACAGACCTAATTTCTCTCTCTTCCTCTTTGGCAATTCCAAATACGTGGTGCATTCTGGCCTGTAGGACAAGGGCAGCAAAGCGTGGGAGAGTTTCCCCAAAGGAGGGGTGGCCCGCACACTGAACTCCAGCATGAGGATAAAACTCCTGGCGTGAGTCCGGCTCACGTGTGAAGGCACATACCACTTCAGGCGGAAGATAAGGAATTAGGATTAGTGAGATGATCTGAAACACAAATTACTAGCTTTAAATAGTTAAAAATAAAAAATATCGAACTAATTAATCACACATTTTCTGTAATTAATTGTGATTAATCATTCTTAACATTAAAGTTTTTAATTTTTTTAATATTGTAATAATTTCACATTAAATCTCCAAAATAATGTAGAAAACAAGATATATTTTAATCCTTTTACTAAGCACTATAAAAGGTCAGTATCACAGATACCAGTAATAATACTGATGTCTCTATGAAACAGATGTTTTTTTCTCAATTTTAGCCATTAATTATAGCCATTCAACGTCACAGTATTATTGAGAGCCGTGCCTTTAATATATTAGGGCTCAACGCTAAGGTTTTTTTTCAGGTTCATATTTTTACCTGCCCTGGTAAAATGCAAAAAAAAAGTTATTTGTTTTTGACCCATGTAAGGTCTAACAGGTACATATACAGAAAATGAAATAAAAAGTCTTCACTGGATAAATTATAAATCTAATATAGATTCATTCTTATTAAATCTACAAAAGTTCTTTTTTTTTTCTTTGATTAACAAAGGCCTGACGAACATGACGTGGATCTGACACACATCTATTTTCTCACAACTCTTTACATTCATTTAACACTTTTTAACTTATTTAAGACTGTTTATGTGGATACTCGACAAAACTGGCATTTGTTATTGTGCTTTTTTTCATTCAAGCACAAAAGAGAACTTTTAAGTGGCATGCCAGTACAGATTTGACTGCTCTTGACTGGTTTAACAGCACTTGAATAAATGATAGCATGATCATATACTGTAGCACAGCTAAAAGATGACTGAAAAAAAAAAAAAAAACGGATGCTGTGTTAATTGCGTTATATATTTAAATATTAAAAATAAATGGTAATTATTAATATATTAATATCAACATATAAATATATTATTCTACATTCATTTCTATGCAACAATCAGATTTAGCAATTTATTCATTGACCAATTATCAAAATAATGTATAGTCCTACAAAGCTATTATTATCTGAGCATGTCAGCAGACAGCAGGGAGTGGATCAGTGAATGAGAGGATAGCGTCATGTTACCAGCATGGCTATACAACCATGTTACAGTACAGTAGGGCTATTGTAAAAAGGAACAAACAAGTCCACATGAATTTTGTGTCGACACGTTGACACGCTTTTCTGGTGAGCGTGAGTGGTACATGAGTGGAGCGTTTGGGCCATGAGCGACTGAGCAGAGAGTGTATAACACGGAAGGGCGGGGCGAAAATGGCATTTTCGGACGATAATTCTCGGCAGCTGAGATTTTGGTGCATCCCTATTAAAAATTGACAATGTAGTTTAGTAGGTTGGGATAGAGTGCAGAGTTATGATCACTTTTTCGGGGTTGCACAGGGACTTCATTCATTCGCTCATCTATCAGCCTGTATTGTTAATCAGTGACCACATGGGGGTCACTTGCTTTGTGAACTATTTTGTTAGGATCTGCATGGGCTTATGCCCTATCCAAAATTACTATAATGTTACATGAAGGAAGTAAAAAAAGAAGTGTCATACACTACCATTCAAAATGTTGGCGTCAATAAGATTCAAGATTTTAAGATTAAGATTTAAGGCTTTTTGAAAGAAGCCCCTTATGCTCATCAATATATAATATTCTGAAATATATATATTTTTTAATTAATGTTTTTCCTGTAATGCAAAGCTGTACTTTCTGCATTATCACTCCAGTCTTCAGTGTTACATGATCTTTCAGAAATCATTCTAATCTGTTGATTTGGCGTCCAAGAAACTTTTCTTATCACTGTTTCGCTGAATATTTAGCGGAAACTGTGTTTTCCAGATTATTTGATGAATAGACAGGTCAAAAGAACAGCATTTATTTTTAATTTTATTAGCATTTATAGTAAAGACTTTTACATTGTTGCATAAAACAATTCTGTCACTTTTGATAAATTTAATGCATCCTTGCATTAAAAAATAATAATTTACTTCTCATGGGAACACAAAGCCTGGAATTAAACTTGCTTGTTAGTTTTGACAAAGTTGTATAATAAATATTACATATCTAATACAAATAATTATTTAACTTTAAAATAATAAAATATTGATAAATGTAGCAAGTACAAATCATGTCAACTGGGAAAAGAAACCTTTAAATAGTTTAAGGTTACTGCAGAAGGCTAAATGGATTTACAGGGGTCCATTAAAGGGATCAAATGCAGGGTGAAAGGCAAATGCAGGACAACTGGGGTGAAACTCAAGCAGTTGCTTGAAAGTCAGTAATATGCACTTGCAGCGATGACTGGGTTAACTGGCTAAATAGTTTATCTAGAGTACTGGTATAATGAATTAGATACTTGGAGGGAACTTCTGTAAAAAGAGAAGCATCTGACATCCATTTTCATTTTCTTTTTGTGGTGACCTACATGTTGTTCAAATGCGTTTAGCATGTGAGAAAGAAAAGGAGAGAAATGTGGGAGGGGAATATCCCTGAGTTTAGCATAAGGCGCTAAAGACAGATGGCCTTCTGGAGGAGATATACAGGCCCTTCCCTTTTCTGCAGCAGCGTGAACTTACAGCTCAGAACACATACTGTTGTGTCGCACAAGACAGGCAGAGAGATAAAAATAGGGACAGAGACATGAAATGCGAGAAAGTAATGTAAAGAGAGGCTGAAAGCAAGAGAGAGAGGCTTTTGTTTCAAATCAGTATATGAGCTAGCTACGCCTGAGGGGCATGAAGAGGAGAAAAGCAGCTCACGTGGTGCTGCCTCGTCATCACTCTGCAAAAGAGGCAGCAGGGGGTGGAGAGCAGCAGTAGAGTCAAGCCTTGGCCTCCAGCTCACCATACTTTACAGAGATTACAATTGCTTTGGTGGTTGAACTTGACCCACTTTTAAATTCACACCTCTGTGGCACATCAAAACAAAAAGCTGCTCCTTTATGATTAGAAATAAATGGAAGGATGCATACAAATGCAAAAAAAGACTTTAGAAGTGGGTCACACAACTTATGAGCCAATGATTTTCCGACAGAGGTACTTTTGCCATGTCTGCCAGCGTCAGCATGCTCTCTGTGCGAGCACACCTCAGCGCAATTACTCATGCTTTTATCACATCATAAACCAATAAAAGTGGAATGGTTGCAAAGTTGTATTCATTGTGTAATTATTCCACAGCATACAGTACAAAAGCTCATGCTTCTAGTGGTTCATTAAAATAGGTGTAGACTCCAACTTATACAAGAATGTTTCTGTCTCAAAGGAAAAAATAAAAAAAGTATTATGTGAAAATTACATCAAGTTAATTACATTAAACTATTAAGCAGCATATCCGCTTTCAACATTAATAATAATAATGAGAGGAGGAATAAGAAATGTTTCTTATCAGCAACGATCATATGATACTGAAGACTGGAGCAATTATGCTGAAAATTCAGCTTTTTCATCACATGAATAAATTATATTTTTTAAATAAATTGAAATGGGAAACAGGTATTTTAAATTATAATAATCTCTCAAAATATTAGGGCTGGGGATTGACATTTCACATCGATTCTATTTCGATTCACAAGCTTGCGATTTGATTCAATTTCGATTCTATGTTGATTAATTACCTATCAGGAATAGTATATTTCCTCTAGGGAAAAATCTCAACAAATGCTGTAACTATACAGGGAACCTCAGTTAGTACATTAATATAATATACAAATTTATAGTACTTGTATTAAAATTAGGACTTTTTATAACAATGTTATAATGCATTAATGACTCATTTATTTTTTATTATAAACATGTTTTTATGACAGCTGTCACTTAAATAACAGGTTTATTCAAACATCAAACATTGAAGTAAAAAAATACAATGTATTTATTGTATATATTGCAATATCTGCAATATAGTACATATATTTAGATCTCAACTACCTTTTTCTAGCTGACTAATGTGTTTATGGTTATTGAATGGCTTTTCTGAGGTAAATGTATCATTTTCTTTTCAATGGTAGTGTAAATTCACAACTGTAAGATACAAACTGCAATTCCAAGGAACAAAAGGCACACTGTACGATATAAAGTTACAATTTAATTTTTTTTTTACTGTGATGAGATGCAGGCTTCCACGGCAATTAGACTGTCCCAAAGTACACTTTAAATAAATACTAACTCCCAAAGTACACTTTAAATAAATACTTACTATGATTTAAGGCAAATGTCACACCAGCTTACAAAACATACCTGGTGGTCTAAAATAACCCAATTAGGAAATGAGAATTTTCTATTCAAGGGATGATACTACAATGCTGTGGCCAAATTGGCCAAAGATGCCGACAGCTTTAAAAATACTGGCCAAATGCCATTTGAGTTAAGTGTCAGGGGTGTGTATTGAGACGCTTCAGAGGTGAGACGCCCCAAAGGTGTGACAAAAGGACTAGTAAAACTTCCTTCCTTTTTGTAGAGAGATTAGAATGCAAACTTAAACGAACAACACAAACGGATGACACATTACTTGGAAAGGTGTAGGTGGAACATCTCAGTTAAAATCAAACTAGTCAAAAGTTTGTCATGATAATGCGCTGTACCTGTAAAGACCTCAAGACAGTGTTGTAAGATTAAGAGAATGAGATAATATTTAATCTAGGCTTAAATGAGCAGATCAGATTTACCATCTTCAGTGGACAGATCAAGAGTGCTAACAAAGTCAAGTATTGTACTTTGTTATCCTAGCAGAAAAACTGAGACATCCTTTATTTTACTCACCGAGATACAAATGAAATGGTGCTTTCAGGTTTTTCAGGTAGATTAGGTATAAAAATTGAGTAACCAAATGCAAAAAAGCACTGCTTTGTCTTCATTGTATAAATTAAATACACATGCATCTTCATTAACATTACAAAATTTATTTAGTCAAGAGCAGGGAGTGATTTTTTTTTTGCAGTGAATCTTTTGACGTTTGATTTACTTTAAAAAAACACAGTAGGAATATTAGACTGCTGTCACAATGCATGGATCTGTGCTGACACTGTTACACATGCATTGTCTTTCTCGACTGTTCAAGTTCACTTAAGACATAACTGACTACGTTTACTAGGATACTTGCCAAGACGGGCCCGGGAATTTTGACAATTTTGAGTGACATTGTCCATTCAAACTTTAATTACTCCATTCATTGGCTAATTAAAGACATTTTTTAGTTGCATAGAGTGAAACTTAGTTGCATATATATATATATATATATATATATATATATATATATATATATATATAAAATCCCATGAATTGGGATTGTAGTTCTTTCCCTCACTAAAGCCATTAATTAGATTCTTCTACCTTTGTCTTTGTCCCATTTTCAAATACTTGTTTTCCTTCAAATCAAAGTCTGTAATGTTACGATTCACCTTGTAGCTGGTTGGATTGGTTCATGGATTAAGACCCTTAAAACCCCCATGGGAAAAACGTATGGAAAAAGTGGCTGGCTGAAAAAAGTGGGTGGGGACTAACCCTCTCTATAGGACAATTCACACTGCACCGACAGACGCAGACCAACGGCAACAGTCACCAGATAACCATTTAGCACGTCACTTCTATAATTTGATTCATAAGTTCAATCGGTAAAAACAAGCTACGACAGGGGTAACACACTGATCCGAAAAAACCTGTTGAAATGTCTACTGCCATCTGTCGGTGCAGTGTGAATTGGCCTTGTTCAAGGAAACGACTAGTTTTACAAAAACAAGAAACATACCTGTAACTCGCACCATGCCACCTCCACCGTGGTTTCAGTATCCAGACCCTTGTAGACAGTCTTGAAAGATCCACGGCCTATCTCAATGTCAAACTTTAAGAAACGTCCGTCTGGCGACGTCCCCACTGCATTTGTCTCAACTTCCTCAATGTCCTCCTGCTCCTTCTTAGCATCCCGTAACTCTGCCTCAGCTCGTGCCTTCTCTTTACTTTCGTCATCGTCATCTTTCTCATCCTCTCGTTTAGAGTCAACACCATCTACAGACTTCAGCTCCGCAGCCAATCGTGGTGCTTCTGCGGAAAGAAGCGGTCCGGCATTCACAATCAACACTGGCTTTGACTCTACTGCCGTCTCGACACAGTCAGCCACCTTCTGTTCTGGTGCAACCAACACTTTAGCTTGTGTGGCCACAGAAGAGGCTTTGGTTTCCAGGGCAGGAGGTTCACCACCAAGAGTATGGGAGTCCGCTGAGATGGTCAGGATTGCGTTCTTGCTGGGCAGCTCCAACGCTGTGGCATTGGAGTCATTGATGACGCTGCGACGGAAAAAACGATGCTCTGCCTTCAACAGTTCCCGCTCCATTGTGTGGTGGCGACGGCGGACCTCGACACCTAGACGCTCGCCCACCAGCGTGTCTGAGCTGGAGCCATTGACATTCTTCGAAGGGGGGGAAAGGAACTTGACCATCTTGTCGCTAAGATTTTCTGACATTTCTCCACCCAGTGGAGAGAAAAGTCGGATTAAACTTTACATACTATCCATGCATGGAAAAAAAAGGGAGTATTAATATATGATAACGAGAGGAGGTCGCTTCAAACCAAGTGGAAACTCACCAAACCTCCCTCCTCTCAAAACAGCAGTTCAGATAAAGTCAATGCTTTTGCAAACTAAAGTGTTGGAGAGGAGCACAGGATGTGCTTGGTGATAAAAGTAACGCAGGATCCATGCACATATCAAAATACGTTGATGAAGATAAAAAGGAGACCTCACATCCAGCTCATCCATCCTGTGAAAAACTCTGGCGTGTATTCTATCCACATAGGGAGTCTCCTGAGGGGATAGGGCAGATGCCCACTGATAAATGTGATGATCACTTTCGACCCCAAGGTCGAACCAGGGCACAAAGTTTAACCCTTGTGCCCGATTCACTGAAAGAGATAAAAACAAAAATTGTGATGGTTAGCCAGAGTAAACAAATATTTACTCAACTTAAAAGTCTGCTTGTACACAAGGAAATGGTTTTTCCCCAATCTGACAAAAATTAACCAGTTCAAATGAGGTTAATAAGAGTTTACTTACGTTTACTAAACAGCAAGGATGTAACGTTTATTAACACCGAAATAGATCAGTCATACTGAAACCTCGAGATAAAGACTGACAGAGTACAAGGAAGTAACTCTTTGATTTTTCACATTTAACCCTTAAGGAAAATTCTAGTTTTGTTCATAGATTTCCCATATAACTAATTTACATAATATATATCCAATTAAAATGTAAAAACCAAAGGTAACTTGCATCACGTTTTTTGCATATTTAACAAATCATTTGAACTACAAATCTTGAAAGACGGTGGACAAACAGTATCTGTCTTCAGCACAGTGAACATATGCTGGGGGATTAGTAAATTAGATTCACCTCACCATGTGTGAACACCAAACCGTCTACAGTTTCAAATGAATTAAAATGAAAAACTTCAGTTATTTTTCTATCGAGGGACATGAAAAGTAACATAACGTAGAAGAACGTACTTAATGGAGACTTAAGATGTCAAGCCTCAAAATCACATTTTTTCCCTCAAATGTCATTGTCAGTTTCTAATAAGACTCCAGAAGAATTGGGATATAGTCCAAGAGTCTTGTGGACTAGTTTTATAATACTTGCGTCATTTTTTAAGCGTGAAAGATTCACAATCATGACGAAAAAAAAAAAAAAAGAACAACAAATTTTCGTAATCTCTCATTCTTTAGTACTTCACAGAAGAAATAAAGTCATACCGTGTTGGACAGGCGACTAAATAAATGAGTAAACTGTTTTAAATTTTAGATTAACTCTCCCTTTAAGTGAGCCTCGTATCTGGAGTTGACCAAAAATGAGCTAGAACCAAAGGTTAACCACTAGTAAATAAATAAATACTGGTCACGACCCCGTTTAGATTTACTAACGGCCGTTTTGTCAACACATTAAAGATAAAAACTTACCATAATGTTAAACGTCGTCGTCATCTTCAGTTATCGGTGAATAACCAACGGCCAACTCCAGGTTTAACCGGTAATTCCCCAAACGCGCGTGCTCAGTGTTTGAAATGACGCTTAACCGGCGGAAATCGTGTGAGAAACCAAATGTCTACCGCTTTACGGATTTTAGCCAGTGAAATGCGACAAAATGTCTAAACGTCGGTTACTGCTCCTCCGCTCTAAACCGTCTCGAGCTAAACTGCGAAGTTCGAATGTCAAACACTACAACAACGTGCCGCTTCCGCTAATGGTTGCTCGCGAGACTACAGAGCAGGTCCTCTTTGTTATTCCCTTTCAACTGACCTCGATTCATCTTCCTTGAACACTCATCTACTGCATGACGTCGTGCGTGCAAACGATGCAGCTCAAGTTGACGTTCCAATATTTACGTCTACAGGCTGCAAAACTATAATCGAAACCGCCTGAGACTATATCCATTTATGCCGACACGAAACTTGGCTTTGGGTGCAGAACGCTCGCGAGCGCTGTGTGGCTCTATTGTTGATCCAGCACAGATGTAGAAGATTTGCACGCGCTGATTCAAGGCTGCCCAATCTGGATGCCATCGATTCTCTACATTTTCGCCATGGCGTAAATACATTCTACATGAACAAACCGGCTCGTGATCAACAATAACTCGGTCTGTGTCCACTCCCCCTGCTTGTCTTTATTCGAATAATCTCTTACAGTTATAAAATAGCGCCGCCTGCTGAATAGTTCCTTTAAAACGCATGTATTAAAACGCGTTTTAAAGGAACAGTACACTAAAAAAATCCTTCCAAAATATACTAAACATGCATGACTTTGTTTCTTCAGTCAGTGCAGCACAAAACGAGAAGTTTGTTTTAACACAAGCCTCCATTCACTTTCATCGCATCTTTTTTTCATTGGGAATGGAGACTAATTCTCAGTGCACATGTCATAATAACGTCTTAAAGGGATAGTTCACCCAAAAAAGAAATTCATCATTCAGTCATCATTTACTCCCCTCAGGTAGTTCCAAACATGTATAAATTTCTCTGTTCTGCTAAAGGCAAAGGATGATATTTGAAAGAATGGTTGTAAGTAAGTAGAGCTCACCCCCTATTGACTACCATAGTATTTATTTTTCCTACTGTGGTAGTCAATGGGGAGAGAGATCTGTTTGGTTACTGACAGTTTTCCAAATATCTTCCTTTGTGTTCAGCAGAACAAAGAAATTTATACATGCTTGGTACTACTTGAGGGGGAGTAAATGATGACAGAATTTTCTTTTTTGGGTGAACTATCCCTTTAAGGAGTCATTTGAAATTTCAAAGGCCAAACATTTGTCACTTTATATTAACTAATGCAATTGCCAAAAAAAAAAAAAAAAAGAAAAAGAAAAAAAGAAAGAAGTTCTTTCTTTGAATCTAAAGGACAGAGTTATTCACCTGGACACGTAAGTCTAAAAAACATACCAAACCAAACCTAAGTTAAAGAAAAGAAATAATGTGGTAACTTTTTACAGTAAGGGTCATTAGTTAAATATTAGTTAATGTATTAACTAACATGAACTAACCATGAGTAACTCATTTGTTACTGTATTTACTAATCTTCGTTAATGTTAATGAAAATACATTTGCTCATTGTTTGTTCATGTTAGTTCACAGTGCATTAACTAATGTTAACAAGATTTTAATGATGTATTTGTAAATGTTCAAATTAACTTTAACAAAGATTAATAAATGCTATATAAGTGCAGTTCATTATTAGCTCATGTTAACTAATGTAGTTAACTAATGTTAACTAATGAACCTTATTGTAAAGTGTTACCAATAATGCATTTTTTTTATTAAACTGGAAACAAAAGATTGTCATCAGTAATATGGTCAATAATAAAGATCTCTGTTTTATCATTAACACCATGAATATTCAATTAATACATTTCGAAAGCCTTTAAATGATCAATATCATCAAAAATCCAGCTTTTGTACACAACCTTCTGTCTGATTGATACTTGATTATCCATCCATAATTTGTCTGGGAAAAAATATGTTCAAATGTATGAAACAACAGGCTTTTGACAAATGTTTATTTAATCTCTCAATCATCACTGTTTTGCCTTTAAATATCATCTTAAGACATTATTGGTGTACAGTGACAATCAACATTTTAAAGCATTTTAATTTAAGTAGCTTGTCATTGATTTACATTACCAGCTATCAGAATGTCATTTTACATTTCGGCCATATAAATAACAAACTCTGCATCGAATTGCATTTGCATTTGCATTTGTTTCTTTCTTGAATATAAGCTCAATATATCATATTTGACCCATAAAATCATATAAAATACATTATGCAACATTTTTTTAGATTAAGTTCAATATTTTGTCTAAAGGTTCAATAAAATTTTTGATTTGCAATAATACACTTATTATACAAAAGAAAAAAACGACAAGATTTGGTACATGATGAAAGATCTATTTTGTGAGAACTGTCCCTTTAAGAGGGATCAAACCCCACCAACTGGTGATTATCTCTGTTCTCCGTCTATAAAATGACTGGGAGGTGATCAAGTGTAGCTTAGAAATTTGCATGGTTTAAGGCAGGATGACTATTCAGAGATGCAAACAAAGATAACATGATTCACGTAAAGGCCATATCATGGCATATACAAGAACCAGGTTATTTAATGAACAGTAGATATATTGTCCAAATGACAATATATATATATATATTCTGAAAGTGTACACTACACTAAGTGAATATCAACAATTGATAGTGTTTTTTATGTGAGAATTTATTTATTTGTAATAAAATGACCTTCGTAGCATGGCGTTGGCATTTCAGAGGCGAGTGTTGTGAGCGCGCGGCGTAGGCGTTACGTCACTGAAGTCCTCCAGCTCTGGGAAGATGCTGGTGTATGTCTGCAAATAATAAAATCATAAAGCAATACATAGAAAAACAGGCCGCTTCCTCTTTATCTCTTGGACAGACGGTCGTTACGTGTCGGATGAAATAGACCAGCCATACAAGGTAAATTGATTTTTTTTTTTTTTTGTGGAAAAACCTATTGTGGTTTAAAATAAAATAGCGAATGCTTGTATATGGTTGCGGTTATTCAATATCTAGATATATTGATATTCAAATAGCGCCTCTCATTTACTGTCGCATTTGCTGGACAGCTATTACTAACAAAAGAGGAGGCAAATGTGTTAAGCCATGCAATGGTGGAGAAGAAGGACATTGAGGGAGGATGCTTGTGGCTGAACCATTACAGGGCTCAATTTCACGGTTTAGTATATAGTATAATGTAAATTGTATAAGAATTGTACTCCGTAATTTTGCGCATTTGCAAGTCTGTGGTGTGTGGGAAATGCCGACGCTTCTGGTTGGATTGTCAACGCTGTGAGCAGCCCTCGCCTAAATACAGAAACATTATTGAATCGACAGCGATGGACACTGAATATGTGTTTTGAGTATAAACCATTAGCTGAGTATCCCTTGATAATGTTGGTAAAGCTGTTGTCATTAAATGCTTGATAACCTTGGAGTGTGAGCCTACATTAAAACCCCACCTTTCCTTCGATTCACTCATTCGGTGTGTAAATGGGAGATGCTTCATTACATGGCTTGTGAATTATTTTTGTATATGACAGTAATTGTCTATTACTAATAAGATATATGATAATAATGATATGAATAATAGTAATGTTAACGTATGAGTGGTGTGGGGGAAAAAAGCTTAACATCACTGCCTAAACATAAAGCTTTTTAATCTCTGTTGTTTGTTGAAACCAGTGTACAAATGATGTAGCTGTCTCAATATGAACAATTACAATTTTATCTATAAGTATTTGTTGTGTAAAGCAAATCAGTTGCTGTAAATTATGCACAAGACATAACACAATAAACACATACACTATATTAGATTATACAGCTCTCTGGGGTTTACCACACTGGTAGATTTTGGCTAGTTTTTGTGATTTTAGTGTTTTTAATAATAAAAAAGATATCCACCAGCTATGGGTCACTTTGGGTGTTGTAGGCATTAAACCCATCCTAATATAGGTGTAGAATAAAATTTATGGAAACACATCAAACTCTAGATACAATTACAATTAAAACTATTGAGGAATTATGAAATATGAGGATTACCCCCACATTTGAAATGACTTGGTCATATTTGCCCTAATTTGAACAATGTTTTGTAGTAGAGATATATAATATAATTATACGTGTTTTGAGGGTTTTGCCTTTTTATTTCATTTTACAGGCCACCATAAGTGCTCCATTTGAAAGAAAGGCACTGAAGACCGGCCTTTGCTTGACAGATCACATTCCTTATACGTGAGATGAAGATGACCTGGCCATCCTATTAGCACATTTCATCACATACATTTTTTGGTGGGTAAATTTAGCAAATTTACCAAAATGTACGGAAGTTCACGCTCGGTGAGCAAAATGGACAGCAATCACGGCGGGGGTAGAAACAACCAGGGCAACTCGGGTCGCTCGCCTCGGCTGCCACGGTCACCCCGCATGGGCCACCGTCGCACCAACAGCATGGGGGGCAGTGGCGGAGGCCCGGGTGGCTCTGGAGGCAAGACGTTGTCCATGGAGAACATTCAATCTCTCAATGCCGCCTACGCTACGTCAGGGCCGATGTACATGAGCGACAACGAGGTCGCAATAGGCACCTCCTCTGACCTCCCCAAGGGCGGAGTAGCGACGGGACGCTTTGGAGGCAGCATCCCCTACGGAGTTCGGGGAACGGTTACTGGCAGCACACCTGACATGGCCATGGTGCCGGCAGTCTCGACCGACTCTATGGGCTTTGGAGGGGAGATCCATGCGGCTTCAACCGTTCCTCACTCCCTACGTCAAGCAAGGGACAACACCATCATGGAGCTCCAAGCCCAGCTCAAGGAGGTGCTGAGGGAGAACGAGCTCCTTCGGAAGGAGATCGAGGTGAAGGAGAGCAAGCTCAGCTCCTCTATGAGCTCTATAAAAAGCTTCTGGAGCCCGGAGCTGAAGAAGGAACGTGCGCTGCGCAAAGACGAGGCGTCCAAAATAGTAGTCTGGAAGGAGCAGTACCGTGCAGTGCAAGATGAGACACAGGTGGGTACATCTGGCCAGATATGCTTGTTTTTTATGTATAAGCAGTGTTCTGGAAAGTTCATTTTAAAAGTAATGCATAATAGTATTGCTATACTCCCTAAAAAGTAACTAATTGCGTTAGTTACTTTTTATGGAAAGTAATGTTCTACATTACTTATGTGTTACTCTTTCTAACCTGGGCTGGGCTTGCTTATTTAATTCTTGGCAAATGTAAAGGCCCTTTCACACCAAAAGTGAAATGAAAAGCTTTAGGCTGCTCACAAATGTGATGTTTATCGAAAGTCGTTTTTGCTTATTAGTATGGTTGAATTGAATCCAAGGTCAGCAGCAAAAAAATTGGTGAAAAAAGTGAGATTAAATAAATACTTTATATTTGTTTAATTGAATTTATATTAATTATTGCAGGTTTGTGCAATATTCTGAGATTGTACTTCACTGTTTTATGCATTTTGAGGAATACTTACTCTGTTTTTGTGCAAGTGAGATGAGATAAAACTACAATAACCGTCATATTTACACACAACGCATCTGCACTCACCCTTGATTTCTCTCAACATGGCGACAGGAGAGCTGTCACTCAATACATGGGAGAACAAAGTAACTTGCGTTACTTATTTTAAAAAGTAACACAGATGTTTTGTTGTAATTTTAAAAGTAATGCATTTCTTTACTCCGATTACTTTACTCAAGTTACTTGTAATGCGTTAACCCCAACACTGAGTATAACTGATATTTTATTGCTGATAATAGAGTTGTTTTGTGGCTTCAGTGGTGTATAGGCTTAAAGCATGTGCTTAAAGGAATCTAGATTGAAATTAGTATCCTAGATCAGTACTAAAAGGCACTGTATATCTATAAAAGTGTACTTCCATCTAAAAAATTGATTTACACTTATATATTTTGGATAAGCGCATCGCATTTCGCATACTTCTTCAATATTCTCTGCCAAAACACAGCGAGGCATATGTACTACGAGTACATGGTACTTCATCCACCAAAAAAAGGGCAGAATTTGTTGCATGTTACCATACAACTTTATATACTTAAAGCAGAAATGGTAATAGTAATATGGCAGTATCCTATTCTGAATTCAACTAAAGTGTGGAGCTTAAAACTTGAGAGAACACTAGACTACATATTGTATAGTACAATGTTTGGGAAACAACTTATTCAATTTATCAGCATATAATATATTTAGTCACTCACTATACACATAATGTTTTTCAGTTTATAATATTCAGACTGTTCATATAGAATGCATGTTTTAGTATGCACAGAATGCCTGTGACTACCTAGATTTGTCAAAATATGCATTATACAGAGCATTGACAGTGTAATATCTGATATCTGTTAAATCAGACGTGACTTTTCATCTTTTTTTAATCATTATTGAAGATGATTATAGTTTTTGTTTTGTTTTTTTTTACAATTTTTTTTATTTTAACAGGACATCTCTAGCTCAATGTGACAACAGCATAGCATGCTACTCTTCAAAATGTTTATCTTTAGAATGCATATTGTTATGCATGCTATTTTTTTAAAATAGCTAGTATTATACAATACATACTGCTCAGTATTCAGTAACCGGTGCAAAAGTTTTCCATTCCAAACACTGTCTTGAAATGCATGCGTCAAGTAGGACTGACCAGCAACTAACTAGTTAGGACCAGCAAACCATCTTTGGCTGTGTAGAACTATTTATAGACACATTTTTATGGCATCAATGCGTTTTTATAGATTTATAGGTGTGAGAATTGCCTGATTAAAGAACGGGAAGGAAAAGTCTACCTCTGCTGTGAGGTGACGCTAATGGCCAATCCTGAAATGGACATCCTGGTCCTGCTGTGTGCGGCTCACTGCACTGCCTGAATTCCTGCAAGCCACAATATGCTCGATGAGCAATACATCGGAGCTAATTAAGAATGAAACTCTGTTTTCAGATATTCAGTGGTCCTTTTAAATGTACGTCGAGATACTAAGACAGGTTTTTGTAGCAGGGACAGTGGCATAGTCCTTCATCTATGTTGCATTTGAAACACTCCCCCTTATTTGAATGATTAGCTTCAACCATGATTCACTGCAACATGGCTGTCATGACAGATTCCCAGACGATGGGGCGTACAGCACTAAACTAATGACAGCTTGGTTATTCACTAGCATAATCAGCATTATCACGCTCCTCACACCGTTCGCTTGAGATCGAAATGAACACATGAATCATCAGAGAGCTCTGACTCTGAGTTTGTGTGATTTGGTGATTCTTGGCAAGTCCCTTTGTGCCTGTTGGGCTTAATGAGATCTTACCATTAATTATGGCACAGTTGTGTATGTGTGTGTATGATTAAGAAAATGTATAATTACTGTTGTTTAGTCGCCTTTTGTCTGCCATCATGTTTGTAACATAGTTGCATCTGTGTGGATGAATTTGGAGTAAAGAAGAGTGTGAGAGATGACAAAATTAACACACTCTCACACTCACCACCTTTACAACTAGTGCTGAGGACAAGTGCATGATGGATTGTAGATAAAAAGCTTCTTAAAGTCACAGATCACCACAAAATGAAAACTGACACTTGTTCGAAAACTTTGTAAGTTTGAAGAATTGCACTAGTTGCTCTTTAGATTGTTAGTTGATTACTTCAAAAATATATCTATATTCCATATGTATCTTGGAATTTTTTTTCCAAATCTTCTGAAGCCATGTAATTGCTTTGTGCGAGAAAGAGATCGAATCTTTCTTTTTAGTCAGATCTTTTCGATGAATCACTTGATCCAGTTCACAGTATCAGTCTTAAAGGACTAGTTCACTTTCCTGATAATTCACTCACCTCCATGTCATCCAAGATGTTTATGTCTTTCTTTCTTCAGTCGAAGAAAAAGGAAGGTTTTTGAGGAAAACATTCCAGAATTTTTCTCCATGTAGTGGGCTTCAATAGATTGAAGGTCCAAATTGCAGTTTCAATGCAGCTTCAAAGACCTCTACACAATCCCAGCCGAGGAATAAGCGTCTGATCTGGCTAAAAGATCTGTCACTTTCTAAAAAAAAAATAAAAAAGTATATACTTTTAAACAACAAATGCTCATCTTGCACTAGCTCTGGGATAACTCCTTCTCTTTCCGAAAAACTCCATCTCATTTTCTCCTTCGAATTCAAAATCATCCGACATCATTTACCTTTTTTTTGTAAAGGCCGTTCGACTTTGCTAGGTACTTATGCCTAGATTTTTTTATCTAATGTTTTTATTTAATGTGACCTTTCCAACGTGATTACGTAATGCGTGGCATTCCAGAGCTAGTGCAAGATGAGCATTTGTGGTTAAAAAGTATATACATTTTTAATTATTTTTTTTTAGAAAATGACAGATCGTTTCGCTAGATAAGACCCCTGTTCCTCTCCTGGGATCATGAAGAGCCCTTTGAAACTGCACTGAAACTGCCATTTGGACCTTAAATTCATTGAACCCTGTTGAAGTTCACTATATGGAGAAAATCTAAACCTTAATTTGAAGAAAGATATAAACATCTTGGATGATATGGGGGTGAGTAAATTATCAGGAAATTTGAATTATGAAGTGAACTAATCCTTTAATTTTTTTTTCAGACATAATACTGACCCGGTTCTTGAGTTCAACTCAATGAATCAGTGAGTCAATAAGCAAGGTTAACAGCCTACTGGAGGGGAAAATGATCAGTAACGACTTAAATTTAGGTTTG
This sequence comes from Opsariichthys bidens, assembly GCA_037194245.1. Lineage (NCBI taxonomy): Eukaryota > Metazoa > Chordata > Actinopteri > Cypriniformes > Xenocyprididae > Opsariichthys > Opsariichthys bidens. Next base: position 10,569,060 of record CM074290.1, on the reverse strand, counting down.
TTCCTGAACACTTGGGATGTACTGCAGAAGTCATATATATATAACAGTGCTATTTTAGTATTATTTATATATTATTTAGTGCTGTCAAACGATTAATCGCGATTAATTGCATCTAAAATAAAAGTTTGTTGAACTTCAACCCATTGAACATCTCTTATGATAGTTTTATGATGTTTTCAAGCCTGGAAACCTCAGTCTCGGTTAATTGTAATTGCATGGAAAAGAGTGTTACAGACAGGACTAAAACCTGTATTATCCACATGAGCTCCACAGCACAACATCTCAGTAGAATATGCACTAAATATTGTTCCATCTGAGCTGTTTTTACTAGTTCTTTACCAGTTTTTACCAAGTTATAGTAGTAGTTACAAATGAGATGTTTACATCACAACTGTTCTCAGTAATTACTCATGGTACTGCTTGTATGAAAGATGATACTATAGACTGAACTGTATTCACTGATGAATAAAGAGATTGTTTCTGTGGGATGCTTTTATAAATAATAGGATTATAGCTGATAAACTATGATGTGAAGCTGAGAACTTTGATTTCTAGGCTGTTAACGCTCCCTTTTTTCAGGTCCAAAATCTACCACCAGTCAATGTCACTAAACTATTTCTTTTTTTTAATTATTTTTGAATGAATTGTGAGTAAATTATTGTCTTGTCCATCACAGCACCTGCAGACAACTGTGCAGGCACTGCAGGCCGAGCTGCGTATCCAGCGTGACTTGAACCAGCTGCTCCAACCACCTGGGGAGCCGCTGGCCTGTGAGCCCAGCGAGGAGCAGGAAAGGCAGGCTCGAGAGCTGTTCTTGCTCCGCCGTACCTTGGAGGAGATGGAGGTTCGCATGGAGACGCAGCGGCAGACGCTAGCTGCTCGTGATGACTCTGTCAAAAAGCTCCTGGAGATGTTGCACAGCAAAGGACCCTCGGCTAAAGCCAGCGAAGAGGACCATGAGCGCACACGGCGCCTCGCAGATGCTGAGATGCACGCCCACCACCTGGAGAACCTTCTAGAACAGCGTGATAAAGAGCTAGCGGCTTTGAGAGAGGTGTGTGATAACTAGAGTTAAAAATACAAATTACAAAATTTGAAAATGATATAATATAAAAAAATCTGTTACATGTGGCACTTTACATGAATAGGAAAACATTGGTGCACTAATATATATATTATAATATAATATATTTAAACATTTCTTCCTAAACTCACTAAACAACTAAATATTGGCTAAATTTGCAACCCTGTTACTTGCAACCACTTGTGTAATATTAAGGTTTTTTTTTTTTTTTTAGAAAATAAGTTTCTTTAACTTTGATATTTATATTGTGTTTATTGTTACAAAATGAATTCAAACAAATTGTGGTTCATTTTTAAACTGTATTTTAACATAATATAGTCTGGATCACTTGGGTAACAGGGTTGTAAAAATGACAATCCTCATATAAAATGAACAGCAAATACAATATTTAGTACGACCTCCTGAGGTTGATGACCAACGTTTTCTGAAGGTTAAGCATCTCTTTTCACTGAACGTGCTGAAAAAAAAGAAGAAATTTTTTCAGACAATATTTTTCGAAAGTGCCATATACAATCAACTGACTGCAGTGGATTAATGCAGAAAGACTATTATAATGAAAGACTAATATAATGCAGCATTATACAACATTCAGTCACATAATGATGGTAGCTATTTTCCTCAAAGCTCAAAAAAAGTAGGATACTTAATTGAACTAGATAGCAGGAGACCTTTTTGTACTTATAATAGAGTATAGCTCCTGCAATGTGATGGAGAATTCAGCCAAAACTAAACAGTGCTGCTCTCCCTCAAGGTATGATGACATATCTGAGAGCTCTATTTCTGGCATTGGTGTGAAGCAAGTGCCAACCATGTGTCTTTAATTCCAGGAGCTGCATCGTCGCCTCGAGGGGACGCCAGAGACTACGAAAACCAAAGCTCTTCAGACTGTAATTGAGATGAAGGTATAGCTCCTATTTTAATTAATGAGTTAATCTGTTTACATATGATGACAGGAACCACATTTTTCTTTTTGTACGGTTTAGCATACTTTTAAAATGAGAAATAATACACTTTAAAAGAATATGCTTAAAGGGAAAGTTCACCCCAAAATTAAAATGATCCCATTATTTACTCACCCTCAAGCCATCCTAGGTATATATGGATGGCTTGAGAGTGAGTAAATCATGGGATGACTTTCATTTTTGGGTGAACTACTCATTTACTCACTTATGTTGTTTCAGACGTGTATGATTTTCTTTCTTCTGTTGATGATATTAGGCATTATGTATGTTTCAATAATGAAAGTAAACAGTGACCAACAGAAAAGTAGCATTAACGTAAACCTTGTATATTTTGCATATTCAAATTTGGCACATTGTGAGTGGTCGACATTATCGACGTCAAACCTATCACCTCATTTTGACACGTGTCTCAGGATTCTCAGATCAGTTCTCTAGAGCGGGGACTCAGGGAGCTTGAGGATCAGGTCATGATGCTTCGATCCAGTAGCATGCTCAGCTGTGAAGAACGGCAGGAGGAGGCCAAGCAGATGGAGGTCTACCGCAACCACACCAAGTTCATGAAGAACAAGGTACTGCATGGTCTGCTTTAGAAGAGCACATCAGGATTAGTATCACAAATAATCAAAGTTGAATAATTCTTTTATGTAGATGGACCAAGTTAAGCAAGACCTTTCCAGGAAGGACACCCAGCTCCTCGGCTTGCAGACCAAACTGGAAACCCTGACTAACCAGTTCTCCGACAGCAAACAGCATATTGAAGTGCTCAAAGAGTCTCTGACTGCCAAAGAACAACGTGCTGCTATTCTACAGACAGAGGTAGTAGAGCACACCAGTGGTTAGTCTTCAGCCATCACACCGTCAGATTCTCTGAACACTGCACACAACTGCTTTGCAGGTGGATGCTCTGAGGTTGCGTCTGGAGGAGAAGGAGACCACGTTAAACAAAAAGAGTAAGCAAATCCAGGAAATGTCTGAAGAAAAGAGCACACTCAACGGAGAAATCCATGATCTGAAGGACATGCTGGATGTCAAGGAGCGTAAAGTCAACGTCCTTCAGAAAAAAGTGAGGGCATGATTCGCCAATGCAACGTGTCTTTATTTTACTTTTCATTACAGGAAACCGTTGATAACAACGAACAAAATGTTCTCATTACATGTGTCAGAAATGAGTCAAGATTAAAAAATGAGTTAAGTTAAAAAATTAAAAATAAATATACGAGAACCTAATAAACAATTAATACGGTTAAACCGATAAATATCATTAGAAAATCTACACATATAAAAATGAATCACCAAACCACTATGGTTAAAAATGCTGAAGTTACAAAAGTCATACATGCCATACATAAAATATACATCTACGAGAACCTAATGAACAATTAATACTGTTAAACTGATAGTTAGAAAATCAGACAGACACTGATTTAAAGTAAAAAAAAAAGGTTATACGTATGTATACAAATGAATATATATATATATATATATATGTATATATAAAATGGAGAGAATAAAATTGAACAATAATTTCTACCACAGTTACTGTAATAGTAAATTAATAGAGGGTTTATTATAACAGGAATAACTATATTCATGGTATTTTACCATAAACCATTGTAGATTTTTCAATGTGCACATCAAGCATTTTTTACCTTGCAAGTAAAATTTATTTTGAAGTCAAAATGATCCAGCTCTATAAATATGTATCATACATGTTGGTAAAAATTGCTGAAGTATAAAAACACTTTTCATACTTTGACCATGAATTACTAAATTAAGTATTTTTCCAAAAATGGTAGCTGTGGGGAATAGTGTGTTAGATCCTTCTGAGTAAACTGTGCTCGTGACTCAACTAATAGCTGGAAGTACTATTAAAAATACTCAGAAACAATTCACTACCATAAATTTCAGATGCGTATAAACCTGTGTTTCAGATTGAAAACCTGCAGGAGCAGCTGAGGGATAAAGAGAAGCAGATGAGCAGCCTTAGAGAGAGGGTGAAGTCCCTACAGACAGATACCTCTAATACAGACACAGCCCTCACTACACTGGAGGACTCACTGGCTGAGAAGGTGAGGATCATCTCTAGAGGACGCTATAACACACAACGAGACGACAGGACAAATCATTGGTGCACTTCCAAATGGCATCAGCATGGTCGTAATCTGGAGTCGGAACATCTGTGCTTAGTTATAAACATTTCATGTTCGTTGTATATGCTGTCTTTTTGGCACTGTGTTAATGTGTCCACTTCTAAACAGGAACGCATTATTGAGCGTCTGAAGGAGCAACGTGACCGCGAGGAGCGAGAGAAAGCAGAGGAGCTGGATAGCAGTAAAAAAGAGCTGAGGGAGTTAAAGGAGAAAGTCAGCATGCTGCAGGGAGATCTGTCAGACCGAGAGGTTAGAGATCAACAAACAGAAATGCCATTAAAAGCACATTACATTATTATTACTTTTTATATATTTATTTAGTGATTTTTCTTGCTGTAGAACAACATGCACTTTTGAATGGGCCACAAAAAACTACAGTTTAAAAACCTGTAAAAATACTTTGGGTTAAATTTACTTGAGAGCAAAAACTTGTTTTCATAGAATATATCTTAAATTAAATTTATTTGTCTTACCCCATCGGTAAATAGATTTTAACATAAATCTAAGAAAATACAGTGAGGTTTATGCTTAAAATGAGTAAATGTTATTGGCCGATGAGGTTGCGAAAAAGAAATATATTCTCTGAAAACGTTTTACTGTCATGCAATTTTGCTCGTAAGTAAATCTTAAAATATTTAATATCAGGCAATTAAAAACTAAAATTCAGATATTTTCAAGATCTTGTCACAATTTTGCATCTCAAGTAAATCTATGCTGCGATGTAATTTTTGGATTATTTATGGTTTTCATTCATAATTAGCTTTTATTTTTATATTTTTTAATTTTAATTTTAAGTAATTTAAAATTTTTATTAATTTAGTTTTTTTTAATATTACGATTTAGGTGTATTTTTATTTCAGTTTTAGTTTAGTTCTGTTTCACTTTTATTTATATTTAACCCTTTCATTTTTGCTTTTTTATTAAAAATATTCACAAATTTGTTAGCTATAGCATTAAATATATGATATTCCGATTGTCAAATATACGCAAGTGGATGTGTTTTGCTGTTTAAACACCTTTATAACGATCGCGTTAGTTCAGCTATACGCGCGATGGACGCCGGCATGTTAGTTTGCTCCGCAGTACAAAGAATCGCGTCTGTTTGATTTACAACACGTGAATTGATCCACTTCTCCCGAAATTCACTAAAGTAAGTGAGCCGGTGAACTGAGAGAGGAATAGAATAAACTGTGTATCTATGAACAAAACGTGTCGTCTTATTATTATGGAAAGATTGTTATTGCCGCTTCCATAGACGTCAATGTGTATTTTACAAACTCTAAATGTATTGTTTTGTTAGTATTTATGTACATTTAAATGTCAGAAACCTAGAATAAACATTATGTGGTTGAAAACACTGCATATGTGTGATATATTGACAGCGCTGAGCGCGTCTGACACTGGATCAGCGCAAGCCAATGCGCGCAAGAAAGTTTGAATTTGGCAGTTGATCACGTGATGCACTGAACGTTCTAATCACAGCGGTGTGATCGCATGCTCCAGGGACCAACCAAAACTGATCACACCGGTGTGATCGTACGCGTCAAAGGGTTTTAAACTTATTTCAGTTAGTTGTCAAGGCAGCAATTCTAATAATTATTTAGTTTAAGTTGCTCATGGATAATTTATATTTCAATTGACAAAAATGTTTTTGATAGTTTTAGTCTTAGTTAACAATAATAGCCCTGCTATGTTGTTTAAATGAAACAAGATAAGAAGAAAACATCTCCCCTGAGAGGCGGGAACGAGACACTGCGTAAAACACTGCGGGAAATCCCTTTCCTTCCTAAATGTTGAAATATTATAGGTTAAGAAGAAAAACGGGCCAATTGCTGCACTATATGTAAATCGCATGCAATACTGGCGGTAAACTGGCAGTATAAAAGGCGAGGAGAGCACCTCAGAATCACGACTGAACGCAAAGCTGAGAGAGAGCGGCTTACGCAGTGTCTCGTTCCCGCCTCTTAGGGAACTGAGGTTACACCAGTAACTGGAGACGCTCCCTTTCAAGAGCGGTCACTTCGACACTGTGTAAAATGCTGCGGGAACCAAATTAAATCCCGCTGTGAGAGCGAGGAGCAAGAGATGCACCAATCGCACATGGTAACAAGCCACAAGTGCCGGTGTTACAGATGCTCAAATATGATAGGCGAAGCAAGGCCTAAGACGAGCTAAAGCCCAAGGAAATTTGCATACGAAAAAGGGAGAAATGCAGTCTGCACTGACAAGGGCAGAACTACACAGAATAAGTGAAATAAAACATAAATCACGGGTGAACACAGTGTCAACAGCAGAGTGGCAACCAACTGTGCAGCAGAAGATCACATAAGTGAACAATAGAATAATGAGAGAGAGGTGTAGACCACACTGATAAGGGCAGAACAACACAATGATGTAGCTCACAATGCATAGGAACGAGTCTACACAGCGTCAACAGCAAGCGGCAACTAACTGTGCAGCATAATATGAAAAAAGAGATTAACTCACCAAGAGCACTTGAGAAGCCACAGATGCCAAGTCCAGTTTGTAAAACCTGGCGAAGGTGCTCAGAGAAGATCAGCCAGCAGCAAAACATATCTCCTGAATGGACGTACCTTTACACCAAGCCCAAGAAGAAGCTATGGCTCTCATAGAATGTGCCCTGATTTGGAAGGGACAGTCATGGCCCATAGTAGCATAAGCCAGAGCAATCGCGTCCACTATCCAGTGGGAAAGCCTTTTTTAGAGCAGCCTCCAAAGCACAGAAAGAGCTGGTCCAACTGTTGAAAAGCGGCCGAGCGATCAATGTAGACCCTGAGCGCCCTGACCGGGCTGACAGCACTGCGAGTGTCAGCGTCCTGAGAGGTTGACGGTTCAGCAGATAAAGCGGATAGAGTAGTGACCTGTGATTTAAAGGGCGTAGACTGTGATTTCGGCACATAGCCCTGTTTTGGCCGGAGAGTGACATTACAGTTGCCGGGACCAAAACACATACAATCCTCACTAAACAGACAATGCGTGTAGATCCCCAACACGCTTTGCTGAAGCGAAGGCCAGAAGGAGAACAGTTTTTAGCGAGAGCTCTTTAACGGGAGCAGATTCCAAAGGCTTGAACGGAGGACGAGAGAGTGCTTTCAGAACCAAAGCCAAGTCCCACGGCGGCCCGGAAGGTGGCCGTGAAGGACTCGCTCAGATGCTGCAAAAAACGTAGAACATCCTCAAGTTGCAGTTAAACGGGTCGATAAGAACGTAAGTGTGGAGAGAACGAGAGGAGGCAAGGCGCTCAAGCCCTTTAACGCACCTTCTATACATGAAGTTTCCAAAGCTCCTGGTTGGGATGCCAAATCACACCGTTTGCTTGTGATAATCCGCCATGGAGCGGCTATCAGCATTTCTCTGAGATCCGGAAACCATGGCTGGTTTGGCCAATTCGGGGCGACGAGGATCACAGACACTCTCTCCTCCCTGATTTTGCATAGCACCAGAGGCAAAATTTTCAACGGAGGGAACGCATAGAGCTTGGTGAAGTCAGCGCATCTCCCCGGAGCAGGGAGTGGACATTGAGATGAACAGCAGGCAATGCACGTTCTGTCTCGTCGCAAACAGATCCACCTCCGCTGTCCCAAACAGGGACCAAATTTTCTTCACCATGCCGGGGTGAAGTCTCCATTCTCCCTGAGGAATCTCGCTCTTCGAAAGCAAATTCACTCCGCAGTTTAGACAACCGGGGATATATGTTGCACTGATGGAGAGAAGATACCAATCCATCCACAAAAGGAGGCGTTTCGCCTGCTTGAAAAGAATTCTGGATCTGATGCCGCCTTGGCGATTAATGAACACAGACCTGTTGTCGGTGCGAATCAGAACATGCTGCTGCTACAGCTGAGGCAGAAAAGTTTCCAGCACTAGGGAGATCGCACGTAGCTCCAGACGGTTTATGTGCTACTCTCTCTGTGACTCTGACTAGAGGCCTGACACCGGTGAGCCCACACCAACCGCGCCCCACCCTGAGGTAGACACGTCCATTGTGACAACAATGTGTTTCGTCACTAAGCCCAGGGGCACCCCCTGTCTGTACATGTCCAGGTTGCGCCACGGTTTCAAAGTCCTGATGCAGCTGTGATTGAAAGGAATGTGCAAATAGCCTGATGTTCATGACCTCCACGGGACTTGAGACTTGAGCCAGAACTTAAGCGGGCGCATATGCAGGAGACCCAGATGGCAGACCGAGGATGCTGACGCCATCAAGCCCAGAAGCCTCTGGAATTCCCTCAGCAGGACAGACCAGCCCAGTTTAAAACGGTGCATGGTAGAAATTATGGTCTCCACACGTTGCTGAGAGAGGCTGGCCCTCATAGCTATTGAGTCGAAGCACACTCCAAGATAAGTTATCGACTGACACGGACTTTCCAGATGACGCATCGGCGCATCTTGTGAATGGGCAAAAATCATCCAGTCGTCCAAGTAATTTAGGATACGCACACCGCTCTCTCTGAGAGTGGGCTGGCTGTGAGTGGTGTGGCGCATGTGCTTAGTTGCACCACCTCCGCGTCGAGACCAGAGTCATCCAGAGATTGCAAACGCTTTGCCTGGAACACCTGCAGCACTGCCATGGAGTGAAGTGCTGAGGCCGCTTCTTCTGCGGAGCCATAAGCCTTATCTGCCAGTAAACCTGCAAGGCTTGGAAGGCAGGCTGAGATCCGACCCCAAAGAGGCAGCAGATGGGCACAGGTGAGTGGCGACGGTTTCCTCAATAGGGGGACTGCGCACATATCTGTGGGCCTCCGCGTCGTCCACGTGGGAGAAGAACGTGTTGGTAGATGCGTGGACTCGCGTTGATTTCGGGTGCAGACCACGATTGAACCACGTGATCATGGATGTCCGGGAAAAAGGGGATCCTCCTTTTCTGAGCGGCCTGGCGGCGGCCCGTCTGGAGATACCAGGAGTCCAGCTTACAGCTAGTTGGCTCGTTCAGGGCATTCCAAGTGAGGTCTAACTCACTCACTGCTTTGTCCAGCACCCTTGAGTCTACAGGGGCTTCGACTTCTGGGCAGTTGGATTCGGATGCCACCCAATCTTTTTCTGAAGCGGAGATGGACATAGAGTCACCTTCTCTAGCTGTGCCGAAAGAGACAAAATCAGCAACGGACGCGGGTGGGTGGAAGGCCTCTCCCGTGAAGATGACAGGAGAATGGGGAGACGGTAGAGGGCGGCGATCCCACGTATCTCCTTCATCGTCGTTGTAGTCAACGTCGTCGTCGCCATCGCAGAGCCCACCTGCTCACAGGGACAGCAGGGCGGTAGTGGGCCTAGCTCCTGTAAGTGACCATGCGTAGTCCCTTCTGGCTCTAATAATACGTACTGGCAGGTCTGCGCATTAAGAGCAGTTCCCAGAGTCCAAGAAGGCCACCTCAGCGTGGGCCAGGCCCAGGCAAGCTTCGCAAATGGGGGAGGTTATCTGTCAGGTCAATGGGACTCGCACAGATGCTGCAAAGAGAATAAATCCTCAAGTTGCAACTTCAACGATGAACGATGAGCGTGAAGGAAGAGATTCTGAGGTAATTGCCGCTCTCCTCGCCTTTTATACTGCTAGTCTACCGCCAGTATTGCATGCGAATTACATATAGAGCAGCAATTGGCCAGTTTTTCTAACTGGCATTAGCCTATAATATTTCAACATTTTGGAAGAAAAGGGATTTCCCGCAGTGTTTTATGCAGTATCGAAGTGACCGCTCTCGAAAGGGAAAAGACAAATTCTTGATTAAGAAAATTATGTTACATTTATTACGAAAATAAGGTCAGTGTTGATTTATATGTGCAATAAATATTTTAAAAAGAGAAATCTGATCATAAGTAAGGGGGTCAACCTCGAGACATACATACAAGCAGATATCCTATGTGACAGGTTGGTTGAGTGTCTGTCATGTCATAAGATTCTAAAGAAACATGTATACTAAAAGTGTTTGTAAGTTGTATATCTTGGACCTCAATGCTAAGTTTGGTTTCAGACTTCTCTGCTGGACCTCAAAGAGCATGCATCGTCGCTCGCCTCATCTGGCCTGAAGAAAGACTCCAAACTGAAAAGCCTAGAGATTGCCCTGGAGCAGAGGAGGGAGGAATGCGCTAAGCTTGAGAACCAACTGAAGAAGGTGAGCGAGAGCGTTCCAATTTTCTGGATCTCAATATTTGCATACTATCCACTTGAGAAAAGATTACAAACGTCCTAAATCACATCACATTAGTAATGTGTAAACCAAAGTTCTTTAAATAGCATACTTTTTACAAATGCAATTTCCAGGCCCCGAGAAGTCTTAAAAAGGTCATGGAAATTAGATAACATAATACTTTGGTCATTTTTTTTCTCTTCTATAAAATATTTAATTGGCTAGATATTGCTTTTGAAAATGTTTTTGTGTAGATAAATTGTAGTGTAAAAATATATTGGAAATGTTTTTCACCAAAACATAAATATATCACCCTAAACTTTATTCCTTCTGTGGAAAGAAGATATTTTGAAGAATGTTGTTAACTTAACAGTTTCAGTTCCCATTGACTTCTATTGTATGAACAAAAAATAGAATGGAAGTTAACAGGAACCCAAACTGGGGTGCGTTTCCTGTACAACAACGCAACTCGCTGCTTCACTACCATAGTACGATAAATGTTGAACAAATGTTGAACAAATCACTAGCTAGTCACAACTGTTTACCAAAACCGCATTGTCGCAAAACATTTTTTTTGTCCATGATGCAATGCAGGTGGTGGAGTAATAACTTCCTTCAATGAATCCGGTTGAGACTGAATTAATGCAAGATTTTTTGCTATAAATTACAGATATGGTATCTGAGTACTAATTCGCATTTTTCTCAGATATTTTGCTTTATTTCCAGATTCAATCACAGTCTCGTTCTTATGCACTAGAACACATACTCACATGAGCACTCTTCAAAAATGGTACTTAAAATCTCTTGACAAACAAACTAAAATATGTAAATGACATTTGTATATATTCAAAATAAAAGATATACATTGTACTTAATGTCAGCTTCTTATTTTGCTCAAGATAACGATTTATCAAGTCCACGTGTCAAAAAAACAAGAAACTATGCTTCTAACCAGAGCTCGAGAGCTGTTGTTCAAACCACACAAGTTTGCGATGCAGTTTGCGAATGTTCATTTGAACTATGGTTTCGGAGAAACACCAAATTGTTCAACTAGTTTCACCCAGAAATCTACAATTTCCAAAAATCTTGAAAGGTCACAGAAATAGTTTGGTCAAAAAAATGTGGGAACACAGTGCAATGCAAGAGTAAGCATGGACTATATATTTGAGTTTATATAAGTTGTGGGTGTGTTTATATCACGGTCATCTATTAGGCCCAGAGTGCCGCAGCCAATTCACAGGCCAACGCGGAGATATCTGAGCGGATTTCTTCACTCGAGGCTGATGTGGCCAGACACAGAGAGGACTCTGCCAAAGCCCAGGCTGAAGTTGATCGTCTATTGGACATCCTGCGTCAGATGGAGAACGAGAAGAATGACAAGGACAGAAAAATCAGTGAGCTGGAGAGGTCAGTCTATTTCGCTGCTCACCATGGCTTGTTCTCTCCCCTTCTATAAATGTGATTATCTGTTGTATTGGTGTCGCAGTCAAAACATGTTACGTCTTTATCCATTTTTGCTGCCGTGTTTAAGCATCACCGTCAAAACGTTTTCACTGTCTGCGTTTGACGAGGCAGATGTTTTGACTGGGCTTCTTTGAGTTTTTGCGTTGAAGCACTGATCAAGTACTTTTTTTTGAACTTCTGCTTTTTGTCTCCCTCTTTTTCACTTTTTCATCTGGAAATGTGTACCTAGTGTGGCTTCCAGGTTAGTAGATACATGTGTATTTCCACACACATAAATGGGCCAAGAATGAAAGTGTAAACCTGTTAGAGATGCCATGAAATAGATGTTTTGTAGCTTTTATTCATCTAATAGTGAACTCTTAAAATTTAAAAAGACAAAAGTACTATTTAGCAGACATACGAATTCATAATTTACCGATCGTATTTTTCTAGGGATGCACCAATCTTAAAATTTTGCCCGATCTTTATAATCATGTTATGATTGATAACTGATGAATTCAATAGTATTTTGTCTAAGTAAATTATAAGGAAAACACTAAAAAGTAAAATCAGTCATTTTAAATGCTAGAAGTGAATTTAGGAATCTCACCATTCTAACTTACAGTATGAAAAAACTGTTTTTCATTTTTTTTTCACATTTAACAGTGTTATTAAATTATTTAACGATTTAAAGATGAACTTAATCAAAATATAAAAATAAGGAAAATTTGCATGAAAAATCAAATATCTGATTATTAAATATCAGATACATTTTTAAAATCATCTGATAACCAATATATTACCAGTATATTGTGTAACCCTAATATTCACCTATTTTCAAATAAAGTGATGAGCACTTCAATGTGTCCCATGGAAAGTTGCGTTCATCCAGTGATTTCGTGGGGTTTTAAGTGCAAAAAAAGAAAGGAAATGTATTTTGCTGCACCATATAATCACTGTTTTAGCTTTATAAATAGCAGAAGGAAGTGATTATACATGTGATCAGGCTTGGTGATATTTGACCAATAATATATTTTTTTAAGAGCTATTAAATTGCAAGTGTTGTAAACCTCTCAGCCCCCTGCACCCCAAAACTCTTAAACTCTTCATTTTACTATTAAACCCTCACAACCACTTCATGTTTATGTTTCAGGCAAATGAAAGAGCAGAGTAAGAAGTCCTCTGGCAAACACAAGGAGCCACCAGGGAAGGGCAGAAATGTCAACGATGGCCCACAGCAGGTGAGACTTACAGAGGAACAGTTATGACAGCCTTGTCATAAGCTCCTGTGTTTTGACAGATCCCTGTATATTTCCAAAATTGTCAAACTGTGCTGGTGTACTTATGATGAGCTGAACCCTGTCTACCCCAGGAGTCCCTGCGACAGAAGGCAGAGCGCATCGAGGAGCTGGAGGAGGCTCTCAGAGAGAGTGTTCAAATCACTGCCGAGAGGGAGATGGTTCTGGCACAGGAGGAGGCCGCACGAACCCACCAGGAGAAACAGGTCAACACTTCAATATTCACGAGCAAAATTACAAACGTTCAGAATTGACTAGGAAATGTGTTACGCCATTAACTATTCGACTATTTCTTTAAAAACGATGTTTAACTTGATATGCCATCTGCATGTGTATGTGGAGATGGGATGTGTATCTTTAGAGCGATGAATTTAAAGGCATAACTGTTTTACTTTTTTTTTCTCCAATGAAGAACCAAAGACTCCCATGGTTTTGAAAAACTTGTGTGAAGTGTGATTTCTAGACCTATAAATGCCACGTAAATTCATAAATTAAATTTAAAAAACTTCATGGGCATTTTATAATGAATACATATTTTTCTAGTTATGCTAAGCTCTAGAGATTGTGAGTAAAAATATTTTAAAATATTCTCAATCCTTATCCAGTAAATCATGGGAAACTGAAAAAGTCAAGGGCTTTTGAATATTATTATGAACAGTGCAGGGCCTTGGAATCGAAAAGGTTGAGGACCACTGTGCTAGCATGCTAATCAAAGCACCACTATTAAAAATATCGAAAAACATTTACATTCATACCTGTATTCTCCGCTTATTGGAGAAACCAGCTCGCACCAAATTAAGTTGGTCAAGCCGGTTTACGGAACATGGTAGCTCTTTTCTTGCTGGTCCAAGATAGTCTACCAGGACTAACAAGCTTGACCAAGATGTTCAACCAGGTCAAACTCTGCCTCACTAGATTATTGACCATCTGTATGAGCTTGGACCAGCTAGAAAACATTTAATACCATTAAAAAGCCAATTTTACCAATTTTAATTTATTTTCTAGTAGAGATTAGCTGATTTCAAATCAAAATGAATCGGTTTCTGGTTCAGTTTCAGGCTCAGGCAATGTTTAATGTTTTTTTGCATTTGGTCATATGTTAGTCACATTCATGAAAATCTAGCAAAATTTCACAAGCAAAAAAGGTCCATTACAGCACACAGAAGTCACGTTTTTAAACCAAGCAGCGTTTTTTTGGTCAAAATGGCGAATTCGTGTGATCTCAGAAATCTGATATCCGATTACTCTAAATTGTATTGAAGAAAGATGCATTTTCTATAAAGCTGCTTTGAAACTTTTTTATTGTGAAAAGAGCTATAAAAATCAATGTGAATTGAATTGATATGAATCTCCTGCGTGGAGAAATCTTTCACCCTCTCACAACATTTACAGTTCCATGGATTTCTATTGAAATTACTGGATTTTGCCCGCAAAAATTTCCCAAACAACTGTTACACTGGGTACTGCATCTTTAATCAGCGTGCGAAAGAGATTTAGCTTTTGTTTATTTCTTAAAAAGATGGAAGAGTTACTTGGAGCGATGGAGAAGGTGAAGCTGGAGCTTGAGTCCATGAAGGCCAAGATGTCGTCCACCCAACAGTCTCTGGCTGAGAAAGAAGCTCATCTCACCACACTGAGGGCAGAGAGGAGGCGACATCTGGAGGAAGTGCTGGAGATGAAGTACGTTACCAACTTTCTGTTTACATAACCGTGCTTGCAAAGAAACTTCAGTAAAGCCTGAAAGAACTTGTACAAACCGCAAACATTGTACAGGGAATCTACAGGCCATATTCTTTAGAGGTTACAAACTGGTCCTTAATGACTTCATTCTGTCACATATATCAGTACATCAAAACATTGCAGCATGAAAAAATATTAATAAATTAATAATAAACTAATAAACTAAATTATATACAAAAAGCGGGTAACACAATATTAGAACACTTTCATCCTATTATATCCTATTATAATGTGTCTGAACACAGCGTGAGCTCACTGACTGTCCATGCACATGGGTTTTCCATTATAAATCAATAAAGCTGTCTACAAAGCAGAATAAATCTATTATTTACACCGTACCTAGTTTTGTTGCATCACTTGCTTAAAAGTAAAGGTTCCAAAAGGGTTTTTTTGCAGCGATGAAACATTTTGGATTTCCCAAAGAACCATTCAGTGAACAGTTCTTAAAAGAACCATTAGCTGCATTTCCACCGCAGGAACTTTCCCCCAGGAACTAGGCACTTTGAGGTTGTACTCTGTGTGTTTAGACCGCAGAGACCAGGGTCTAAATGTAGTTCCTGGTAAAAAATTTCTCCTCATAAAGTCCCTGCTCACGAGGTAGTACTTTTTCAAAATTTTCTGAGGTGGGACTTGCACTCTGAACATGCTGATTGGTTGAGTTCACACAGCATTTTGATTTGTTGACTCCATATAGCATTTTCTTTCAACCACCATTTTTAAAAGTCTGTTGCGGTGTGTGCAGTAAGAGTTGTTTGCTATTTAGTCCTCCATTTTTAAGCTTAATAAAGCCTGAACCTCGTTGTCGGTCCATCAGTCATAATTTTTAGACTCCATAGTTGATTTGAATAGCAAACAACTCTTAATGCACGCACTGCAACAGACTTTTAAAAATGGTGGTCGACGAATCAAAATAATATGTGAACTCAACCAATCAGCATGTTCAGTGCCCAGGTCCCACCCAGAAAGTTCCTAAACTTTGAAAAAGTACTACTTAGCGAGGAGGTACTTTCCGAGGGGGAAATTTTTACCCACAACTTAATTTAGACCCTGGTCCCTGCAGTCAAAACACACCGCTAATGATAATTCAGAAACTTTAATTTTAAAAGTGCATTGGATGTTAGACTGTCTACAATAAAAATGAGTGGTCTATTGATTTGATACAGGGGGATTTTACCTGTTGGTTTTCAAAATGGTTATTCAGTTACAATCATAATCTTCTCGATATATTCACTAATTGAAACTTTGAACTTATTCTACTAATGTATTCTAATCCCTCCTTGTCAGGCATCAACATGTACAATGTAACGTTCAGGAACAGCAACAAAAAGCATATTGTAAAGATTTAAAGAATATGGCATCTTCATCTGCCATTCATGCAGGAGACACATCTGCGATATGTTGTGCAATGATCTTAAGACGATCTAAATTGCTTTTCCAGATCAGATATTTAATCATTAAATAACCATCTTTTTCATCAGATCTCATTCTGAGGTCACTCTGGCAGGCTTTAATGTTAAAAATATAAATCCATTAATACGGAGTAAACAGATAAACATCATGACAGAAAAATGGCTGTAAAATTTTAACTGAGTTTATGTTTTTTTTATACCATTTATTTGTACAGATCATAGATGCAGAGGATGATTCATTCTGCACGTGGCTTGTTCTGTTTGCTATTTCTGTCTCCATATTTCAGCCGTGCTCCTGGGAATCTAGAAAAACAAGCTATTTCAGTCTTTCTGAGACAATTACACACAGTCATTTTGACAAAATCCATATTCCGTTGAGATGTTTTGTACTTGTGAAAGCAAACATCCTTTAACCTGCTCTGTTGAGCGTTGCAAGACACCTGGTCATTGTCGATGAGGTCACAAACTTTGAAGAGCACTTCCACAGTACTTCCGTAAAGTTCTGTTTGACATTAGGCTTTGACTTCTAATCATTTCAACCAGGGTTATTTTAGCTTTTATGATGCCATTTTATTTTTTGTATTTTCGTTCTTGATTTTTCTATCAGTTTTAATGGCATGCAATGAATAATAATAGTAGTAGTAATACTATGAATAATATAGATATAGATATGTTTTTAATTTAGTTCAAAATATTTTTACAATTGTAATTCGCAGACAGGAGGCTCTGCTGGCGGCCATAAGTGAGAAAGATGCGAACATAGCCTTGCTGGAGCTGTCTTCATCTAAAAAAAAGAAGACACAAGAGGAAGTGGCTCAGCTGCGGAGGGAGAAAGATCGTTTGGTGCAGCAACTCAAACAGCAGGTACGGACTGCGTCACTAGGCTCCGAGCGTATCTGTTTGTCCTCAAGGTCAAGTTGTTTGTTTGCTTTAAATCAATGATCATAGAGTTGCCGAGAACTTTAATGGCCTAGACAAAATACATCTTTGTTTTGACTGGTGAGTTTCTGAATGCAAACAAGGTCTATTGATGTGCTTGTTTTAATGGATCTCTTCTTCTTGACCCCTAATCGACCTCCCTAACCTTTTCGCTTTCATCCTTTTCTACCCCCCTTTCTTTCCTTACATCTGTGCCTCCTCTTTTCTCCTAGACACAGAACCGTATGAAGCTCATGGCGGATAATTACGACGATGGCTACTTGAAAACACCACCTGACCAGACCAACCATAAACCTCCGAAATCACCCGATCAGGTCACAATCCGGACCTCTACAAAGATCAGAAACGTGTTAAAGGGACAGTTCACCCCAAAATGAAAATCTTGTCATCATTTACTTTCATTCCAAACCTGTATAACAACATGAGTAAATGATGACAAAATATTCATTTTTTTGGTGAACTGGTCCAACTGTCATCAGCTTTTTTTTCCTTCAGTGGAAATTCAGAATGGCTGAATATGAAAGAATTGTACCGTTGCTGTATTTTGCTTATCTCATATTCATAGGAGCTTAATCTTAACAGCAAGCCAAGAAAGACAAATTGGAGGTGTGGTCAGTTTCATACTTCTTAATAAAATATTAATAGTAGAAACTGAGTTGGAAACGGACGCTCCATTGTCCATTTCCATTGCAGTCGTGTTATCATAATTGAAATGGAGCTGCCCTCATCTCCAACGCAGACGCCATCATTTCCTTTTTACTGCCTTCATATAGATCATAACTTCTCAACCCTATGGATTTTATTCTTATTCATGAATGTAGAAATCGCCCCTAAGCGCAGATCCAGGATCAGTTTCCCTTAAACCTTGCAATACAATACTCAAACATCAAAGATGCTGAAAGCTGATCCTGCGTCTGTGCTTACGGGTCGCTTCTACTTGGATATATTCGCATACTAACCTGATCTTTTTTCCCATGCTGCACTTGGCTAAAACCCTGCCATCTCTTAACCAATAGGATGATGAGGAGGGAATTTGGGCATAGCCTCACTGGCAGCCATTTTGTTTTAGAAGGGTGAGCATTTCTTTGATGGACATGTAAAAGCCAATCTCAGCTGCCCTGTTCCTCCCCATGTGACATCAAACCCTGCCTGTCTCGCTGTGCCTGTTTGAGATTATTGACCATGTCATAGCAGTGCAAACATGCTTCTGAGGTTTACATTGGGACGTTTTGTTTTTATTAGCAAATATTTTCTGTACTTTTTATATTTTAAAGGTTATTTGTTTTGCTATACAAATCTACATATGTAACTTATTTATAATTGCACTGCTATGAAATAGTCTACAAATCTCATTTTCTCTGGTTTTGTTTTTTCCCTCCCTTTTTTAAGCCTGTTCTCTTTATAGTTTTGTTGTTAAACATAATCCCAGATGGTGCATTAAGACTATACATTTTCCTCGCTCTCCCTACCCTCAACAGATTCAATTTCTCCTCCTTCTCCTCCTCCTCCTCCTAAAAAAAAACCCCCAAAAAAAACCATTAAACATGCTGATAAGCCCTTTTTAATTATTAGGGTTACAAAATCAATCAAATTAAACACATACAAAGTTAACAATGATTCAAAATCTATGTTAACTCTGGAAAAAAAAGTTTATGCATTTGGTGTATTAAATATTCCAAAATTCTGAAATGTAAACACTACCATTCAAAAATTGGGGGTCAGTAAGATTTTTTTTAAAGAAATTAATATTGTTATTCAGTAAGGATGAAAAAATTGACAGTTAGGACTTTTATAATGTTACAAAAGATTTTTTTATCTCAAATAAATACTATATATTCATCAAAGAATCATAAAAACATTGAACATGTTTTCAACATTGACAATAATAATAAATATGTCTGAAGCAGCAACTCAGAATATTAGAATGATTTCTGAAGGATCATGTGACTGAAGACTGGAGTAATGATGCTGAAAATTCAGTGTTCCCATTACATCACTGGAATACATAGAAACAGTTATTTAAAATAGAAATAATTTATAATATATTTTTATTTTAAATAAATTCAGCCTTTGAATGGTATATATATATTTTAGAGCTGTCAATCGATTAAAAGAATACTTAATTGCACATTTTTTCTGTAATTAATCGCTCTGAAGACTAAAATGTATAATATAATATATTTTTATATTGTAATACATACTTTCACAGCGAATCTCCAAATTAATGTAGAGACAACATGAAGATGGTACCGTTTGTGTTGTTTAATGGCATCTTTTTATGAAGTACTATGAATGAAGGCCAGTCTTACCGATATCAATACTGCTACTGATGTCTTTAATAAATGGATTTTTTCTGGGTGTAAAATGAATAACTTTTTGTTTTCTTTGTTTTTAACACATTTTAATCCATAATAAATAAGGTTATGATGACACCAAATTTTTACCAGTGAAATTTCACTATTCTCTTACATTTTTTATACCACAACAAAACAACAGTCTACCTAAAATAAAGTTTAACATTTTTTAAAGACAAAGTGAATAGTCAGTAATAAGAACAAATAAACAAAACAGCAGCAAGTTTATTAGGCTTCTGTCACTTTAAGACCTGACGCACATTTGATTTTCTTACATTCTTTTGAGACATTTTAACTCATTTAAATCTTATGTGGATACTTCCCAAAAACGGGCATTTTGACATAATTTTGTGCGTTTTTACTCATTCAAAAAACGATAAGACAAACAAAGAGCTGAAATCAGTCTGTTCGTGTATGTATGTAGTTTTTAGCTGATGCACTTTAATCAACCGTTAACTGACAAGATTCGAATGTTAAATTATAATTAAATTAAATTAGAATGGACGAGTGCTTTTGAACAGCACTGTTTGTATGTGTATTAATAATAATAAAAATGATTTCCAAACCCTGCAGGCATTATTAAATAAATCAATTTGAGCTGGTCTAGCTAGAGGAGATTACTGCACATACAGTTTGCAGTCAATTAACGGAAACATCAACTAAATAAATGAGGGCTGTTCATTACTGCTTATCAGTATTTAACTAAACCAATGTTCACTGGAAGTATGACCCAGTATGACCCAGAATGAGGATCTCAACAAATAAACTAAAATCCCTTTAAGAGACAGCATAATGACATGCATGCTTCCTTGTTAGAGCCCACCCATTAAAGCAACAACAAAAAACAGTCACAATTATATATGAAATTGAACCACATGAAATCGTAGGGTTTTGGGGTAATGTCTTGTCTAAAAAGCATGTGTTTGCATGCCAAAATGTCTTTTCAAAGCACCGTGCTGACAGAAATGATGTGCATTGCATTGAACAATATCAGCCCCAGCAAGCTAAAGTTTGCAGACGCATGAGAACAGACTGTCTGTTTCCCATAATCCTTTGTTCTGTGGTAGTGACAGTTTCTCTGCTCTGTAGATAAGATCTGGGCGGAGAGCCACAGTGCACAGGAGCTCTACACTGGCCACCTGATTATCCCGTACAACTACCCCAAAACCCTTTAATTACAGCATCAACTCAGCCCACATCTCATCACACCAGTTACCCAGGACCCACCGTCAGTGACGACACACACATTTTCACAGGTAACACTTATATATTCATTATATTGAGTGATATATTGTATTTTTTTATGCATCCTGTAATTTATCATATATGTAATATAATCTTTAATTATGTCAGACCTTCTTAAGATGCTTTTCCATCATTGGCCGAACGGTTTTAAAGAACTGTACGAAACTGTTCCAGTTATATTTCCACTTGAGCTCGGTTCGGCACAACACAATTACAAACCATTCTCAGCCCAGAATTCTCAGCACGGTCGGTGCTGGTAGAATGCATGAAGTGATGTCGCTTGTCTGTTGCCTGAGTGCCAGTTTCTCTGAAGCTGGCCAAGCATGACATCTGAGTGAAGTTAATGCAAGTTAAAGGATCAGTTCACTTTAAAATAAAAATTACTCCATGATTTACTCACTCTCAAGCCATCCTAGGTGTAAATGACTTTCTTCTTTCTGATGAACACAATCTGAGTTATATTAATAAATATCCTGATGCTTCACAGCTTAATAACGGCAGTGAACGGGGGCTATGAATTTAAAGCTCAAAAAAGTGCATCCATCTATCATAAACATGGTCCACGCGGCTCCGTCCTTCTGAAGCGAAGCAATGAGTTTGTGTCAGAACAATATCCATATTTAACATGTTATAAAGGATAACTCCTCTCGCAATTCAAAACGCTATAAAACGACTCAACTTATGGAAAAAAAATGGAATACGCAAACTGAGTGCGGAAGGTGGTCTGGCAGTAGCTAGATATTTCACTTTTCAACGTAATATGGATATTTTTCTTACACAAGCGCTTCGCTTCAAAAGGCCTTTTTTAACCCCCTGAAGCCGTGTGGAGTATGTTTATGATGAATAGATGCACTTTTTTGAGCTTCAAACTAGTAGCCCCCATTCACTGCCATTATAACGCGGGGATACGTCAGTATATTTTTTAATATAACTCTGATTGTGTTCATCAGAAAGAAGAAAGTTATATACACCTAGGATGTGGCTTGAAGGTGAGTAAATCATGGGGTCATTTTAATAATTTCATTTTAAAGTAAACTAATCCTTTAAAAATAATATGAAATATCCTATCGTCCCCCATAACATGGTAGCTACTTATATCACATGTAAACTCTTGTGTTACCAACTCAACGACTGACGCATTTGTATTGCACTCCAAGGAGCGTCCATTATCAGCCCCACAGTGGAAAATGAAACCATATCTGTACCGGCTGGGCCGGAAAGGCATAGAATGGAACAGTTAAGCAACCAGAACGGTTTGGCACGATGGTGGAACAGCAGCTTTAAAGAGTACTTTTATAATTTTCTAGGTGTGCAGAACTCAATCAAAAAACTTTTATGTTATGGCTAACTATGGACAGCCTATTTCCGCCACATAAAAAAACATGCTTTGATAACGCTTACTTATGGCATAAAAAGTTAAAACTATGACTAAAATTTGAAATTGATGAAACATTTATGACTTAAGTTGAAATTCTTACATAAAAGGTTGAAATTAAGATAAACGGTTATAATTATGACAAAAATCTATTCATAATTGACATCTCATAATTATGAGATAATTATAATCTAGTATCTCACAATTTTGAGTTTTTTGTAATATTTCAATATTTTATCTCATAATTATGACTTTGTATCTCATATATTTGACGGGTCTTACGATTTACCAAAACTATTCTTTTTTAAATGGTGGAAATGGGCTTATGATGTGACAAAGTTAATTTAATAAAAAATAAATTTATATAAAAAAACAATGCAATGTAAAATATAAAAGTAATCAAGTCCCTGCACACAAAATCCATTACAAGTAATTATTTTAAATATTAAAATATTTTAATATCATTATTTTGTATTTTGTATATATTATTTACTGAAAGATTATTTGATATTACAAATATCAGGCAGATTATTTGCAATGACCAAATTTAAACAATATTCAAACTTAAGTAAAAATGTTCCAAATGAAAACTGGTATCAAAACAAAACAAAACATGTTTTGCATTTGATTTGATTCACATACTTGTAATTCTTTTTGGGTTTTAGTGGGAGCCTGGGATGGTGAGTCAGTGTGGAGCTGCAGTTAGGATCCTTGGACCCTGCTCTGGACCTAAACTGGCCATGATCGAACCCTCCAGCTTCCTCCACTGTCTCTCTGCCCTCACCTCTCACCTGAACTAAACCGGAGCCCTCAAAGAGCCTGTAACAGTCTGTAGTCTTAATACTGGTGCAGCATTGACAATATGCAGTGTTAGTTGAGTCGTGAATGCAATTTTAATTTCGTTCTCTTGATATGTCATCATGGTTGAGTAAAAAAACTGATTTAGAATGTTAACCTGATCAATGGGTGGTGCTATATAAACATAACTGAATGCCAAACTGTTGTTAAACAATTAAAAAAAGTGTTATGCTAATCTAACTGCACTCAGTATTAAGACTATTGGACCCTCGATCTATTCTGCGTTTAGGTAGCGTCTTGCACTGGTTAAACTTCATCGGATGACCCTTCCCCTTTACCGAAAACCTGTAGGACACCTTCAAGAGCATGATGTAAACATTTATAGATAGTGATGTCTATTTGTCAAACCTGATACCAAGTCAGTGGAAAAAATCAGGTTCTACGTGTCCTTTAATTCCAATTAACAGCTGCTACATGGAATAGACATAAAATATATATGAAAACAGTTTGCAGTGCTCATGAAGGAGTCCATCGAGGGGTGCGCGCAAGAAATTATGGTTCTCGCTTACTGAAACTATAGTTGTTTTCTAGCAGCTCTTAGACAGGACATTGTAGGCTCCCAAATATCTTCATATCATATCCTGATAACCAGTTTCTGAGAGCTCATTGCTGGTTTTATGTACTCTCATAAACATGGATATCATTGTGTGTCTCTCTCTCTCAAAGTGGATTTTTTATGTTGCATTTGTGGCCTATTGTCTTCGTGTATTAAAATTACAATTAAAAAAATGGATAGTCCAATAAAAAAAAAAAAAAAAACAAAGACAAAACAATTCAGATGAAAACAAGAGATGATCAAATCAGACAAAAGACACGGGTATGGGTGTTCTGAATTTGTATAAATGTGTATGTATATAAATATGTATTATCAGTGTTTTCACTCTCTGAAGTTTTCTTTTACTACTTGTGTTGGGATATGCAGTTCGTCGTTAAGCAAAATATATATACACGTTTTTTTGTGTATTCGGGACCAATGAAATTTCACAGTGGGCGTGACTAGAGCGACTTGGTGTAAACTGTCCAGTTTACAAAAGCTTTATTTTGAGATGTGATGGTATTTTTTGCTGCTGTTATGCAGCAGTGGCCATATTTTCCTTTCAACGGAAATAGATCAATGGAATATAGAAGAAATTCAGAAATTAAAATTTGCATCTGCTACTCTGTACATGTGACAGGATCTATGCTGTGTCCCACGGCAAGAAAGTCATGATTGGCGGAGTAACTTGACGTGTTTTAAATCGCAGCCGACGTAACATGGACTACATGTCACGTATTATTTGCAGCTTAAAAAATTGGCAACACTAAATTATTTAGACCCACCCTGCCATCTTAGTGGTACAGTAGCAGTTCACCCCAAAATTAAGATTCAGTAATTATTTCGACTTTTTGTGGGAATAAGTTTTATCCCTCATATACTGCACATCTGACACCATTACTGATCCCAAAATTTGATCCGGTATATTTATTACATTACAATTAGTACAATTAATTTCAGAGTTGAAAGCCTGCACAAATTTAGAATAAAACGGTTTCATTTGATTCCAAGATATTCATCTTTGAGAAGCAAAAGCCTGAAGTGAAGAAGACGCCTGTCTCATTGCATGCAACAATGAGAGGAATCCTTACAAGCATTAGCCAATGGTTTAATGAAGTCAAGGCTTTCGTAACGCAAACAATCGGTCTTGACGTTATCTGTTGTTGATGCACTGTAACCATCAACTCCAGATGTCCCTTCTCCAGTTTGAAAATCTGGATAAAAGCGGCTAAATCACTTCCACTGGGTTTCCCACAGAATTTGCCTCATTAGTGTTATATAACTGTTAGAAAAGAGTCTGAGTGCACTTGTCTGTTACTTTATCACAATTACATAACCACTACTAGATCATCCAAAAGTGTCAGAGTAGCAGTCATTAACGTGGTACTCGAACCCAAGCAGCAGGTCAAATGTTTGTGTGAGATGGTTTATGGAAAAATCTCACTGTTTATAGACACCGATGGGCTGAACCATCCCAGAAGGATTTCAATCTGTGACATCATAAAGGGCACCACACAATAACAGTCCAGTCCATAAATGGTAAGCCTTTTCTGATTAGTAGTAATAAAACTGGGAGTTGTCTTGTAATACATCCACTGCTGAGCAACATATAAAAAAATACTTTAAAAATGTAAAATTCTGTTTGGATACAGGTTGACATTGTAAACATTGGTGAGGGGATTTTTTAAATGAAATTTGAGAGACTTGGACTCAACGTTTTCCACTCTTGCCTAACGTTTTGGACTACTATGGCTCCATTGTTTATACAGTTGTTTCAACATTTCTCGTAATGACATTTTCAGTTTGATGTGGGGTCGTCACATTTCTTTTAACATCAACATTTGAGTTGCAATTGCTAACAAAGGACACGTGTCATTACATGTGCTCTTTTGGATGGGATTTAACTAAACTGGAAATGTCCACTGTCTGGATGTAGGCATTACCAAAATGCTTTCAAGGCAACTTAGTTGGCTCGGTGGCCATCTTGGTAACACCCCAGGGGCAGCTTTTTGTTATCATGCAATCTACCTGAATGGGGAAAGACCCATATCTTAGAATATGTTTGTCAAAATGACATTAAATAAGGAATAATGTCTGACAACAATATCATACATCACTATATAAATACTGTAATAACAGACATTTCCTGTCCAGGTGGAATTAGACTTCTCAGAGGATGCCGAAAAACAGTCATTTTTTTCATAGTTGTTACAGGTTTTGTGAGGAAAATGCAAGCTTGTTCAATTCAGACTGGTTTAAATGAAAGTAAGAAAGAAACACAAACATGCCTAGGAAAATAGTCCCAGTAGCCTTTAGTCATTTTTCAGGACTACAATGCAGCACTGAATCTTGTGGCTTGGCTGCATATGTCTATGTGTGTGGGGCATGCTGCTTTATTGGCAGGATGTTGAGAAGCTGCTGCCATCATAATTCTCACACATATGCATATCTGCACATGTGAGAAAGGAAATGACATATGCAGAGAATGCATTGTGTGTTCTAGATTAAAGACTGATCATAACTGTGATGGTTTAGATTAAATGTCAGGGTCAGCCAACACAAATGGCTTTGACAAATCACATCATGCTACACGGTTCTGATGTGCTCAAAAAGCTTAAAATAATGTAAAACAAAAAATGTGTACACTGTTATTGCTGGTTTTTCATCCTTCTCATGAGGAAAAAAAAGTGCAACCCAAACCTAACCCAACAATGACTGTAATAAAACAAGCTATAAAACTCTATTTGCATGATCTAATACCATACAATTTTTCTAGCTTGTATGGAAACAAATGTATCAAACAGTAAATAAAATTAAGGGTAATCATTTTCTGGATACCAGTAGAAAACAAAAAAATATGTATAAAACAGATTGTATACCGTTTAAATACCATGGTAATTAAAATAAAGTTACATCAATAATATTATATTAATAAAGCAATTAAGTACTTTTATCTTATTTTGCCATTAAAATTTGAAAATCCTTAAAATAAGATAATGAGAAGAAACACTGCATAAGATTTTATGAGATACTAATGCTATATCTTTAATACAAGTGCATTTTGTCTTACAGCATTAGCATATTTTATTGTAATTAAACTTGTTTATACTTATACAACCAGTGCAGTAAGACAAAATACACTCCGTTCAAGATACATTCTCAGAGTAAGCAAGCATTATGCAGTGTTAAATGTATTCTGATTTAAGTATTTTAACTGGGAAACAAAGACTAATTAAAATGTTTTTGCATTTAAACTAATTTCTTTATAGATACTATAATATATATATATAAAAAAGCTCACTTTGCTTTTTGTTACTAATTATGGTATCATCACAGTAATCTATATAAATTCTCTAGTATTATTTTGTATGTACACAATATTGTCAATGATCATTTTTAATGAGCAACAAAAAGTAAATTCTGTGCTGATCGTTCTGCAAAGAGGCTGTAACTTTGTGATCTCTTTGTTGAGAGTAATCACAGAGCATCGCCCCTCTCTGAGCTCTCATACTCCTATAAAGGGAGGTGGTCCTCTAGTCCCTCGTTCCTTCTCTCTCACACTCCTCGACACATCGAACAGACCTGCTCACCATACAGGATACAATGTGGCTTACTGTGTTTTACATATGGGGAAGCCTGTTAGCATTTTCAGTGTGTGACAACTGCCCAGAAACCTCAGAGGACGCTGCTTCATGGGTGAAGCTGAAGCCCCTGGGACACTGCGGGGATGAAGACAACTTGTGCCCATATCAACTCACTCTCCCTCATCTTTCCATCCAGCTTCCCAGGCCTTTTAGGGAGCTGGAAAAAATGGCCAAGGAGCTGCAGAACCTAAAGGAAGTGGTGAACCAGCTGAGAAGGGACTGCCAAGAATGTAAGGACAGGCATAGTACTGAGAGAGGTGAATGGAAGGACCACAGTGAAGAAGAGGAAAACAGACCTCAAAGTCTAAGGCAGAATACTAGCATCAAGGAGACACAAAGCCATAGTGGAGAACAGGTGGTCCGGATCTTCACAACAACACTACCGCAAAGAGACACATCAGAAGGTGAAGGGACCATCAAGGGTGGCATGAAGAGGCTCAATCAATCCATTCTGGAAAGTCAGAGATGGAACGTTAATCCGAGGACTGATCCAAACCAAGGCACCACAGATCAGATGTCTGAGATGAGCAGGGAAGTAAAAATAATTAACCCTTCACTTGACAAGACACCAGAGGACATATCTGAGGTCAAACTGGTGGTCTCACCTACACCGGAGGAGAGGGAACTCAAGCCTAAGCAAAGTGAAATAACAGAACCATCACTTCCTAGAAAAAAGGATGATGTACAATTCGCAACCCATGGGAGACTGCAGCCAAACAATCTCAGGGATGGACATGTAAAGAACATCAGTAGCATCCTGGCAGCGAGAAGAAGATTGCAGAATGTGCCTGATCCAAACAGGTTAAGCAGTATTTCAAGGGATGCTAACACTAAGACTATGGATTTAAGCACATCAGCTGGGAACAGAAGGCTTGTAAAGATTCCTGGAGTGGGTGGACCATTGAGGCCGAAGGGATCCTTCATAAGCAGTAGAGTTGTCAAGGTTAACAATGAAGAAAGACTGACGAACCCTCTTTTGGTGAGGAAGACTAATCCACAAGCCGGAGACATGACGGTCAAGACTGATCCAGAAGAGGCTGGATTTTCCCCAGTGAGAAGTGGCGTTATGAGGGTCAAGGAAAAAAGTAATCATATAGCAAACACAAAACCTGGGGCAGTCAGTGGACCAATCCCATCAACAGATGACCGAAACAAACAAGACATCAGTAGGGATTCTGGTCCCAGATCTGATGATGGACATGGCATGAAAGATGCTAGCAAAGTGACTATATTTAGGGACAGCAATTTGAGAAAGGTAAACAAGACTGAGGTTACAAGACTTCCAACAAAACCGGGTAAAGAAAACCAAGGAGATGCGAGTCACATAGCCACAAATATGTCAATCTCTAGCGTTATGAACCAAGCTGAACAGCCAAACATATTTAAAGAGGAAAAGCAGCATGTTGGACTGAGTGAAAGTCTGGTAGTTATTAGTAGCGAGGCAGAGACTAGTTCCAAAGTGGATAGAGAGGACCTGCCTTTCCGAGGCAGACAGTGGGAAAATGAAAAATATCTAAACCCAAACACAGAAACTAATAACGGACAAACTGATTCCACAATTTTGGATAAAGTTGACAGCACTTTTAATGAAAGGACAGTTAATCCACTCTCTCCAGATTTTAAGGATAAGTTACAGCCAGGAACATTCATTGAAAGGCCAAAAGAGGAAATTGGTATTAATTTACTGAGTGCAGGGACTGTGGAGAAGGACATCCCGAGCCACAGCAAAGCCATCTTGCTGGAAAAAGATCTGGTGAAGCCCACTCTAATCCCAAATGTAAAGAGTAAATCACCTGTGGTACGCCAAGGGACGAGGAGAATTTCAATAACTCCACTCAAAGCTAAAGCTGAAGAGGAACAGTCAAAGAATAGCAAAAACATCAGCAAGATACATGAAGTAAGTCAAGACAACATAAAGTATGTGCTGCCAAACCGCCTAAGAAGGCCTGAAATACATCCAATAACTTCAACAAGTGACCCCAAACTAAGACAACCTATTATTATAAACAAAATGTCAGCAAACAGGACTGCTGGAGTACCTTTGAAGCAGTCCATTCCAGTCAGAAACAGCAATATTGCCAGGAAAAATAGCACTGGAATTGTAAAACAAAGTTATTTAAGGAAGAAGCCAATCTCTCAAACTGAGACAAAAATAAACAGAGGCTTGAAGACAAAGGTGACTCAAACAGTGACTCCATTCTTCAGTCCCACTGGTGCTCCATCTACTGTAGAACAAGAACAAACAGAAGAAATCAAACACATCCCGCAGGTGATGAGGTCAAATGTATTGGATAATCATTGGTTAATCAACAACAGTACTGAGTCAAAATCACAATCAGAGTCTCAAAATGCAGGAGATGTACAAGATTTGGTTAAGGTTCAGGAAGATAAGAACCGAATTGGAGACAACAGTGAGACCGTGTTGATATCAAACACTGGAAACCAAGCAGAGGATTCTAAAACTCAGAGTGGAGCATCAGATTCACCTATTGGTGGGAAAGAAAGCGAGATATTTAGTTTGGGAACGGCTGATACCAGCAGTCAACGGCCATTGGAAGTGGATAAGACCAGCAGCGGGAAGAAAAGGCCAGCTGCATCCACCTTAAAGAAAGAGTTATCTAAGAAACCAGGAACAACTCAATTCACAACCTCAACACTCTCTTTTACGGACACAGACCATGAAGATGACACAAAAAACATTCGTACAGTGACAAACACACATGTTGAAATGGCTAAAAATGTCAGTCAGGATACACCCATTAGCTTTGAAAATATCGGAGCAACAAGAGAACTGGAACTTATTAAACTTAATAAAGACAGAGCAGAACAAAACCCTGGGGAGATATTATCCAACCTAAAAAGTGCGGAAAAAGCCCAAGGTTATAGTGAAGAGAGGAACACAATTCCAGGTGTTTTGGAAACGCTTACAAATGTTGAAGAAATTAAGGGCTCAAAGCTTTTCTCACTCAGCCCTGAGGACACAGCTGAGGGATTTAAATCACATGCAGTCAGTGATGAGGTAACAGAGAGAGTGCAAGAAGAGAACAAAAACAACAGCACCTGTCTCAGTGATTGTATCACTACGTCAACCCAACAGTCTACAACCCAGACCAGGCCTCTATTGGACTCTGGAAGAGGTAAGAAATTTTCTTACCCAACCCATGTTGTTCATTTTTATGCTTTCTCTTCAAGTTGAAGGAGTATTTACTCTTAATTTACACTGAAAAAAGCACTCCAGAATGTTTAGAGTATGGCAGTCGTGCATGTTTATTTGACACAAAGCTTACAGTATAGTGTAATAAGTCACTTTGGCTCTTTGTATAATTACACTAAAGGTTTCAGGAGTGCAAACAGGGACACATCTTCAAAAATAACTACTGGTAAAAGCTGCCTAGATAATCATTTTCTGGAAATAATTCAATATGAAATTATTCTATAACACATGGTCTGTGACCCTGCAATTTATCTTGATAGTGTTGATAGGATTCCTAAATTCTCCATAGCAGGGATAAGTGGACGTGGATTCTCATCTGAGAAGCAGATGTTTTGGTTTTTGTGAAGAGGTCCAGCTGTAGGCATATTCTTTTGTCTGATGTATCAGGATGTGGTGTCTTTGTTGAGCTTAAGGAAAGGCTCAAAGTCAAACACTTTTCAGCAATGCATAATTAATACATGTAGACCAAGATCAGTGCCACCCTGTGTCTCAATTTAAATGTCCAGTGATTGGAGAACAAAATTTGGCTGAACATTGCTTGACGTAAGCTCTCGAAACATGAAGAAATTCATCCAGGTGGTCCACATTTCTATGTATAAAACAGCCTTTGCATATCTCTTAAATGAAACATTGAGTACTGTCTGCCGAGTGCAGCTTTAGGGGTCTAACGACAAAGACAGATAGAAAACAATTTCAGTGCATCTTGCCCTGTTTTCGTTTAAAAAAATATGATCCAGATTTTCAGATGAATGTTTTGTTATCAACCCAAATGAATGTATTTGAATTACTTTACAAAATAAATATGGTTTCAAAGCAGCTTTACAAATAAAAGTGCCTTGCGGGTTTCTCTAGTTCTCTAGATGACAATGGCAAGGAAATACTCCGTAAGATGTTTAAGTAAATATAAACATGCAGATTTAGGTTGTTTACACATTGTAATAGCAAATTTTAATCAACAGAGGATGAGGTAACCTAAAATAATTTTTATTGCCTACAGAAAAAGGACCTGCACAAGACTGCGCTGATTACATTACAAAATCACTGAGGAATGGTGTATACAGAGTAACGCCGCGGCCGAAAAACAGCACATTTCCTGTTTTCTGCGACATGGAGTCCTCTGGCGGGGGGTGGACATTGATCCAGCATCGTTTTGACGGCAGCACGAGTTTCAATCGCACCTGGGATGAGTACAAAATTGGATTTGGTAAACTAATAGGGGAGTTTTGGCTTGGCAATGACAAGATTCACCTGCTAACAAAAGCGAAAAACATGACATTGCGAATAGAAATCGAAGACTTTGAGGGTGTCAGAGAATATGCCCATTATGACCACTTCTATGTGGCCAATGAAAGTCAACAATACCGCCTGTCTATTAATGGGTACTCCGGTACAGCTGGTAATGCTATGCAGTTTAATAAGAAATACAATCACGACCAGAAGCTTTTCACCACTCCGGACAGAGACAATGATCAGTATCCCTCCGGAAACTGTGGGGCCTATTACAGCTCAGGCTGGTGGTTTGATGCATGCATGTCTGCAAACTTAAATGGAAAATATTATCCATCAAAGTACAAAGGGGTACGTAATGGGATATTTTGGGGTACGTGGCACAACATTACAATGGAATATTATCCAACCAATGACAGACAAGCTTTTAAGACCGTTAGAATGATGATAAGACCTAAAAACTACGTAAA
Source organism: Opsariichthys bidens (assembly GCA_037194245.1). Taxonomy (NCBI): domain Eukaryota; kingdom Metazoa; phylum Chordata; class Actinopteri; order Cypriniformes; family Xenocyprididae; genus Opsariichthys; species Opsariichthys bidens. The sequence continues at coordinate 10,536,970 of CM074290.1, read as the reverse complement.
CTAATATTAACCTAACAATTAAATTAAATTAAGCTGTCTTTTGAACTTGTACGGTAGAACAAAACCGCAAGTGCTTAAAGTAAACTGCCTCTCGTGTTACTGATTTATTCATAGAAAAATGTTAAGGTCACAACTTGACTAAACATGACAAATGTTTCTGTATCTATGTTGTTTTTTGAACTGTACGCATATGGATTAGCATACACAACTGAGCCCTCTTGTGTTGCTTTGAAAATACTGTATTGCATAAAACCATGCCATTTACAGATTCAGCTACTTTTTTGTGCATTGCATTTTTTTTTTTTAACTTACCGGTACATCAAAATGATTGTAAGTCTGGGCCAATCCATGACTATGTTTAAATGGATATATGCACAATTTATTGTTGTTGTTTGTTCAATACAAATAGGTGAATAAAAGCATCTGTAAGTTTCTATAATTTTCATTGCACCATTGTACTTTCAAACATTGCAGAAAAATTTCATTTAATTTGTAACCCCCAAAAAGTACCTTGTGCAGACAATTCTTTGTCATAAGAGGAAATTTCAATTTCAGTTCAAAAGGAGGACCATAAAATACTTAACGAATGAATAAATTACTAAAATATCAATAATGAAATATAACTATTATAAAGCAAGTAATAATAGCAAATTTCCAATCTCAAGAACAATATAAAGTTTTTGCTGAATTTTAACACCTGTGGGCGATCTCGGAAACATCTGTAAATAAAACTATGAACGTTTGGACTGAACATGTCGTCGTAAAGAAAGAAAATAAATACGTCTCTTTTAATTACAAGGATATTGTTATTACTTTTTATTTTCATTTATGCACTCCATACAATTGAAAATTAAATTCCGTAAACATGTATTAAGTAAGTTCTGCAATGCAAAACACAAGTGTATGATAAACAAAGACAGATTTATAAATTATACACCATTAGAACATGTCTTTTCTGTTAGCGAACCATATTGTGTTACAGTACTGGTTGAAAAAACAGTGTGTATGCAGCATGTTAACTGTTATTTTTCAAATGTCCGTTATGGTATGCCGCTAATGATCTCAGTGTTTCACTAAAATGCAATAAATATTCTGAGCAACATTCACAATCAGTCAATTCTGTCACCTGAGTGGAAACTCACCGAGATAAAATTCGTAAACCTCCCTGCATCACTGTGAACACGAAACGTGGGCTATTCAGCTTCACCCATGAGCCTGAAAGAAACAAGCATTTCCTGATTTAAATAGCTGTACATTCTTATTGTCCGTTATATATTCCCTTCTTTATGAATAACATCTACTTTCAAGATGATTTTACTCCCGAAGAATACAGTAAAGACTTCTCTGGTGGCTTTTAAAGAGTACCATTCATATGCTCAGTCTCTTCTGAAGTGGAAAACGTTGTAACCCAACTCCACCATGGCTCCGATGAGCAGCGCCCACAGAGGGATGCAAACCGAGCTCACCAAAATGTTCATAACGTGCTCTAATTTGGCACAGAGAGTCAGACAAAATGCCAGTTTAAGCAGCATGGCCACGAGATACCACACGCGCTTCTTCAAGTTCTCCGCACCGTTGCGAGGGTCGAAACCCGGCTTGCAGCGGCCTGCCATTTTGACGATGAGCATCAGGAGGAGAATAAGATCGAAGGTCCACACAGGAAGGAAGATGAGAAACCAGCTACAGTCGATCTTCTTGTCCAACTTGAGGACCAGCACGATGAGGAAGATAAGAGTGAAGATCCATGTCAGGAGGACTCTTTGAGCAAGGGACATGTTCATTTGAAACGCTGGCCTAAGGGCACAGCAACAGGCTGATCTGAGAGAGAGAAAAACAATTATCATCGGAAGTACGAGATCAATTGAGGTGCCAAACATTCAGTTAATTTCATCTTGTGGAGTTGCATCTTTTGAAATTGAATAAAAGTCAATTAATCATTTCAAACGAATAACAATGTAAAATTATAGTAAAACTAAGAGTATTAATAATAAGAATAATTAATATCATAATTAGCTACCTCATATATTATTAATCATTAAGTTAATTTTTTTTTTATTCAACAGATAATAGATGTTACTCAGATTATATAAGATTTATTCACGTACATGGCATTATATTCATTAAAAAGAAGCACAAGGAGTAATATGAAATTATATGCATGATCACAAAAACAATAAATTGTTCATTATCATAAAATAAAGTACTGTAATGGCCAGTGTTCAACGAAATGTAAACTGTTTTCGTTGCAGTCAGTCTACTACCCACCAAGGTGTACTTGACATGTAACACACAGAAGTGTCGTCTCGCCAATATTTATCTACGTTTAATTTAAACTGTCCCATCCTGACAAATTCTCAAAGAAATGAGCTGTTCATTACTAGCACAAAACTAGCATAGACATACCGTACTGCTTTTATCCCAGTGTATAACAGCAAATCCACGAAAAATACGACATGGGGGGGGCAGACTTACCAATTACGAAGACAACCTGACTGGACTTTTGGTTAGAAAGATGAAATATCCCTTTCCCCACTGTGTGAACACGGCTACAGATTAGACGTTTTCAAAACAACTTCTCTTGAAGGACTAAGTTGGAGTGTGCGCAGCGCCACCTACCGGACTGGAGGACGCGCGTCACACAGCCCAAGGAGACGTTTCAAAAAGGAACAACTGTGCTTTAAAAACTATCTTCAGTTTGTATTTTTATATACGCATATTTAAGAAAGAACAATAAACAACAACGAGAAGGAGAAAAAACAAACAAACATTTGTATGGTACGAATTGTAAGAAAGTCCCTTGATTTGGAGATTTGTCTTTATTCGGCCTCAAGATGGCGCCGTTTCACTATTTTGAGTTGTTAAACTGATTCTGAAACTGCGTTAGTGAGGCTCTAAAGATGAATTTGCCCTTAAACAATGTACACGAATCATTATCAAAATAATTTTTTTTTTTTGTTTTTATGGAATATTGCAGGATGTATTATTAATCATTTAGCCGTGTACATCATTTAATTAAAAATAAAATCCGTGCCCTCATAATCTGTAATCAAAATAACGTCCTCATGCAGCAAACACAGATGACGTGTTTACTGGCGCGAGGGCGGGACAACCTGTCACTCACATGAGATCGACCAATAGCGAACCACAACCATCCGATCAATTCCCCATGGACAAAATCAAGTTCACTCAAGGATAAGACTTTAATTTCAACCTCAACACCCCTAAATAAATTCTCCTGGCTCTTTAATTGCTATGCCTTGAAAGAACAGAAGGTTTGCACTCCCAGGATGAAAGAAAACTTTCTAGATTTCTCTCGGGTTGATGCCACACCTGAGATAACTATCAAAATCCACTAATTCCCCATATATTATTACAATAACTTGTTTTCAGAAACACCCTTTAGGGTGCAGACAAAAAGATGCAGGGTCAGGGTGTGCACTGATATCACACAAAAAGCCACATGAATGTTGAATCAGTTAATGAGCTTATTACCCTTTGCAAATGTGTTGCGGCTGCCATTACCGAGGCCTTAAGGGGATGTCAGCACAAAAGCCAGGTAATAATACAGCATGTTGCTTATCAGTTAAACCACACAACTGCAAGCTGCCTCGAGGCCCTGAGCTGAGGACAGTGTTTTAATTGGGTCAGTCTGAATTTGCAGCCTGTTGCCATCATATGAGTGAATAGAGAGCTGGAAAAAGCAACCCTCTGCCTTTTTATGGAGATGCAAAAGGCGTTTCAGCCTACACACACACACGTCTAGAACAGTCTGCTACTCCATTATGAAGATTTACCGTAGTTCTTGCGTAGTAAACATAGTTTTTATGTACTATTTGTAGCGGGACCATGTAACCTGCAGTTTAATGCCTCATTACCATGATTAGATCAGTGTAACTATACTGTGTCAATGTATTTTTTGTTTTACAATTTATTTTTTGGATTACTAAACCCTTCGCCAGCAGTTTGATTGACAGGCGATCTGACCAATCATTACCCCGAATCTGCCATTTTGTCCGACAAAGCAGTCAGGGGAGTTAGTAGATTAATGTTGGTGAACTTGATAAATTGTGTGTACTCCCGTCTTTCTGCGCTTGAAACAACATTCCTTCTGATGTTCATTCATGTTTATTTGATGCTATAAATGAACTAGTATGAAGAGATGATCGGTTCACGAGCCGCTTGAAGGAGCCACAGCGATCTGTCACGACACATTAAAGAGACACTATGCGCTATTTATTGTTTAAAAAATATTTTAAATACGAAACTGTTTCATATCAAAAGTAACATGCTCCGTCTTGTCTGTCGACGCATTGTCAGTTTCCTCTCTTCTCCACGATGTATGAGAACATGATGTGTGGCATGAGAGCGCATGGCTTGTTGGACATAGCAACAGTAACTAAAGGGGGCGGATCTGTGCGAAGAGTCAATTCTGATTTTATAAGCATTGTTTTTTTTAGCATTATTTTGAAATATTGCAATTTAAAATAACATGTTTCTCCAGTCTTCAGTGTCACAGATATCATTTTAATATGCTTATTTGCTGCTCAGTTAGTATCAGTTTTTATATGTACTCTGTTATTAATAATGGTTTTTGTTGCTTTATTTTTTATTTTAAGAACTGGGTTACACTACAATGTAAAAAAGTTCAAAAGTCTTTGAAATTTCTATTCATCAAACAATCTTGAAAAATATGTATCATGATTTCCACAAAAACATAAAGCAGTAAAAACTGTTTTCAACATTGATAATAAATAAGAACCACGTTGGGAAAAGTTACTTTTAAAAGAAATGCATTACAATATTGGGTTACTCCCTAAAAAGTAACTAATTGTGTTACTTAGTTACTTTTTATAAAAAATAATGAGTTACATTACTTTTGTGTTACTGGGCTTTCGCACCAAAAGTGAAATGAATAAGCCTCAGACTGAAGGAAATACAAATTCACGCCTGTACAGTAGAGGGCGCAGTTCAAACACGCCTTACAGCTGCACTGCCTTTCTGGAGTACAGAATAATAAAATGCAAGAGAAGAAAGTTCAACACTCTTACTTCAGGAATAAAAAAAATTGTAACACAAGCTAATGTTTATATAAAGTCATTTTTACTTAAAGTGAGATTTGATACATAAAGAATATTTGCAGTATTTAACATTTAATTATTACAGGTTTGCATATTATTCTGAGTTTGCTTTTTTCCCCCCCTTCATTTTGAGGAATATTTGTTTTTGTTCAAGTGTGGGAAATAAATGCCTGCTCGCATTTAATCAAGAGCTACAGATCTACTGTTTTAACTATATTTATTATTAATATTTCAAATAAATTAAGCCTTGGTAAGCATTAGAGACTTTTTCAAAAACATTAAAAATCTTCATTTCAAACTTTTGCCTGATAGTTTATATAGTCTTTTCTGGAAAGATAATAAGAACTGTTATCATTTTAAAATGACACAACATCTTATAGTGACTCTGAGGGTCGAGAAAAGATTATCCTTATCTTGCTTTTGCATAATTCGTTTCTGCAGTTTTTCTGGTACAACTTCATGCATTGACTTTGAATATGAATACATTTCAAATTACAGTAAAGATAGAGTCCTTAATATTCCAGAGCCAAGCACAGCTGCACAGTAAATATTAAAAATATTCCCTATAGTACTGCGTCACACATATAACTCCGCTTTATGACCATTTCAGCTATTTTTGTGTATTTTACGAACAAAGAAAACTTTTAATGAAACCAGTTTGGCATGGTAACCTGAACATATGGCATGACAAAATTAAATGTCTATAAAAAGGAAATTTAAAGGGACAGCACACAAAAAATGAAAATTGTGTCATTAATTACTCACCCCACGTTCCACACCCGTAAGACCTTCGTTCTTCTTCAGAACACAAATGAAGATATTTTTGATGAAATCCGACGTCTCAGTGAGTCCTCTATTGCCAGCAAGACAATTAACACTTTCTATCTATTATTTTTGTGCGGCAAAAAAATAACGACTTTTTCAACAATATCTAGAGAAGCTTTGTGAATCTTTTGTTTCGAAACAGTGGTTCAGATCATGTATGAACATAACGAAGCTTTGATTACTGAAATCACGTGACTTTGACACTCCCAAACGCTGATTCGAAACAAAAGTTTCGTAAAGCTTCGAAGCAGTGTTTTGAAATTGGCCATCACTAGATCGAAAAAGTCGTTATTTTGGGGTTTTTTTGCTACGCAAAAAGTATCCTCGTCGCTACTAAAATAAATGCTTATGAGATTTAAACTCATAAAATCTTGGTGTGGTTATAATCTTTGTGGCAGCTATTTGCAACTTTCATTTTATGGCCATGCATTTACTAAGTCAAATAAAGCCTCTGCTTTTGTCATATCTGCTATATCCATCTGTTTTGTGTAAGTATAATAAGTATTTTCATATGCACAGATCCGATGCAGAAGCACAAATGGCTGCATTTTTTGTATTGATCCTGTGCTGCCCAAGATAGATTTGCACTTAAACGCTATAGCTATGAATTTTCCGATTGCCCTATAAGACAGCCTTTCTCGAGGAGGTCGAACATCATGCAAGACTAAACTCGATAGGATTTAATGTGAGTGGCCACAGGTCAATACGGATATTCGCACAAGGCTGTGATGAGTTCAATGGCTGTCAAACATAAATCAACACAGACAGCCCTAGGGCTGAAGTACGGCGGGGAATAGGCACAAATCTTATGATACTGCCGGAACCGAAGATAATGGAGCCGCAGCCAAGCAGGGCTCGAGGATCCTTGATTTGAAACGGTGTGTGCGCATGCACGACAGAAACGTGTTTTTCACGTCTGACATTCTGCGTTCCTTGCCCGTTCGGAGTAAATAAGATGTCTTGCATTGGTGACGAAGCATGATTTCAATATCTTGCTTTTAATCTTCTCTAGAAGGACACGGGGAACGAGCATGTCATAGCAGCCTATTTCAGTGCCCACAAAGCTCTTCGGAGAGGAAGCAATTTCTCATTGAACATGACAACCGCATTACATACCCACAAGAGGAAATTGATGCCCCAAATTGAATTTACCTTACAGGGTCAAAGAGATGTGCACTTTCACATGCTGATGTAAATGTAAGCTGAATTGTGTTTCTTTCAAATTAAGCCGTTTTGTACTGTGGATACTCACTACGTGTGTTTTTTTATGTTTTAAGTGGGTTTTTGCTGCATTCCGGACAACTCGGAATTTGGAATTCTCCCACGTCCTGCTTGAAAGTGATAACTGGAATATCCAACATTCGGTCTCGGGGCGGATATGGTAGATCAACAAAGAGAAATCATTCAATGTCAATTTGGAGATGATGCCGACCACAGCAACTTTCCATTGGTTGTTTTCAATAGAGGGAGAATTTAGAGTTGTGAATTTAGAGTCAGCTTGATCGTTGCTAACAGCTCTGTTTAAAATGAGAACTGTGAAAATTTAATTTCTTACAATATAAGTGGGACTGGGGACAGCTGTAGTTCCCATTCACTTTAATTGTGTGGAAAACAACAGCTTTTTTTTTTTTTTTTTTTTTAAGTATCTCTTTTTCTGTTCCATAGTAGAAGTAAAATCATACAGGTTTGGAATGAGGGTGCGAAAATTCAAATTCAAAATTAAAATTAAAAGTGAGTCATTTATTACTCACTCTCATGTTGTTCTACACCCGTAAGACCTTTGTTCATATATATATATATATATATATATATATATATATATATATATATATATGTGTTTGTATGTATATATAATAACAATAAAATTTCAAAACAAATGTTAATGGCATCAGACTTGATATATCATTCAAGTCAGATGCCATTAAGATTTGTTTTGAAAGAAATTAATACTTTTATCCAGAAAGAATGCGTTAAATTGATCAAAAGTGACTAATGATAGTTTCCACAAAAATATGAAGCAGTACAACTGTTTTCAAAATAGATAATAATAATAAATGTATCTTGAGCACCAAATCAGCATATTAAAATGATTTCGGAAGGATCATGTGACGCAAAAGACTGGAGTAAGGATCTTTTTATTTCTGAAGAATTAATTAGATGTCATTTGATCATCACCCTGGCACAGACCTGACAAAAGGGTCAAGAATATGTACAACTTGCATATTACAAATATCTGCCTAAACTGGGGCTAAACACTGGATAGTCTTTCTTGGGCTCTGATTTGACCCACATGGTTTCAACAAGAACATTTCCATAGTCCACAGCACATGACTCTACATTTACTGTACATGAGGGTTGACATGGTTGTCCTTCATTTCAGTCATCATTACTGTCCTCTGTTGCTCCATCCCAGTTTAACATTGGTCGTCTTTCTGAGGGGACAGCCGGCTCGATCCGCTGCCACCGACTGGGCGGCCAGATGATGTGAGATGCCCGGCCGTGGACAAGACCGAGAGAAACCTGTGGAGATCGGAATCATCAAACTAAACCACCACGAAAAGCTCTGTGAAATCAAACAAAACGGTCAATTTCTTAAGGAGAGAGTAGCTTTTAACAAAAGATCAACTGGAACGAGAATTAGATGCTTTTCTCATTTGGTGAATACAAAGCAATATATCTCTAGTGAGAAGAGAACAGGAACCTCATTGCTTTTTGTAGCCAGAAGGACATAGGAGACATTCCAAAAAGCTCCCAAAAACCGATTTGGAGGGTAAATACCTGCAGGGTTTGGAGAGACTTGAAGGGGTGATAATGTAGTGAACCTGCAGGTGATGATACAGACCTCACAAATCTTTAACAGCATGACGAGACCACGATATAAGTTTAAAATGCGACAGAGAGGCTCTGAGAAGAATCTTACGGGGAATCCTACCAGTCCAGTGTTTTTTAGTATCACTTATTTACAATATATCAGCAACACGAGCTGGCAACAGGAAGTGACGTGTTTAACACTGTTATGGACTTTTCGGACATAGCAACAGTAACTAAAGGGGGCGGGGCTTTGCGAACGGTCAACTGACCATTGCATTTAATCATTCTTTTAACTAAATAAATAAAGTACGATGATGATACGACATTTCTTCTTCTTATTATTGTTTATTAAATTCATACATCTATTTGGAAAATAATTAACTTCTGATCAGGTGGGCCACAATTCAAAGCGGGTAGGCCCATTTCACCACTATTGTCTATGTAGTTTTGATTAACCTAATTACTGTCACCCCTGTTTTTGAACATAAAAAAGTGTACGTTTACTGTAAAGCAAATGTTCTGTATGAAACAAGCTTTATTATTTTTTTTTTTTATAAAAAATGTTTTTCAAAATAATTTGGACTCTAAAATCAAAGCTATATGTCTAACCAAACTGTGTTCCAAATTTGAAATGATGGTTCCTGAGATTTTGTTTAGGCACTATTCCAAAAATAGCCACCGAGTGACAACCACTTTTTTTGACGAGTATTCCTGTCACAAATAAACATTTCTGTTACAATATCACTTCTATCACTAAACAGTCTCGAAGAGTCTCAGACCTTTCCAACGATATGCGATTGTCAAGATTAGAATCAGAACTGATTATTAAATAGTGCAGTGGATTTTGTATTATGTATTACGATAATAACCCTGATCCAGTCTTAAAAGATTTCTCATCTAAAAATGTTGTATTTTTCTTTGTTCTGTGCAACAAAAAAGAAGATATTTAAAGGATGTAAAATACTTTAGTTTAAGTAGGCCCACTTGTAATTTAAAGAACATTTTTGTCCATACAATGATGGGGGTCCCAGAGAGGAAAAGTCCTACAGTCCTATGAGGGTAAGTAAATGATGACAACATTTTCATTTTTGGCTGAACTATCCATTTAAGTCCACAAATTGGATGTCTGAGTCGAATCAGTGTGACATTTTGCAGTGTTTTGTGGGCAAAATAAACAGTCTCAGACAGTCAAGATTTTGTGACCTGACTTTCAATCAGTGCTTTGTGGAATGCTGGAGTCTTTCAGCATTTCAGAATACAAATATAGCAACATTAGTCGCCTATGCAGCATTAAAGATAAATCTAAATTCGCAGAAAGATTTAAATGTTGCCTTGAAAATTGAAAAAAGACACGATTTTCCCTTCATACACACACGTAAACACACACATCTTGCTGCATAATACATCAAGTCAAGGTAACGGCGCAGTCGGCACTGACAAAAGTGAAAGCAATTGCCTGAAACATCCAACAAGAATATTTGCTTAGTGATATATGACTTGATGGTTTTTCTCCTAATACATCTCACACCCCTCCCTTGGATATTCCGGCCTGTTCTTAGGGGGGAACCAAAAGCGTTTTGGGTAATGGATGTGAAACAATAATAAAGGAGACCTAGGAAGTATGTGGTTCAGTGAGAAACGTATTCATTTGCTTTCTGACAAGAAGCATCATTAAAAATCCGCTCGAGGACAAACACTTGGAAACCTCAGCGAGTACAAAAGCATCGAATCTGAAGGTACGCGACAAAATCATGCTGAGTCAGCGACTTAACAGACAGGACCATTTGTTTTTCTTTCTCGGTCCAAGTAAGCAAAACCCAACATTTAAAACATTTCAAGGACGAATCTGAGCAATGCACTGTGAATGACTGTAGTGAGTTATGTATGTCACAGTCTGAGTTGAGATGGGAGAAGGAATCACTGCTCTGTTTAATAATGTATCTGAGGAGCCGTGCAGCAAAGAAGCATCTTCAAAGAACCAATAATACCTCAATCTATATACATTACAGACGGGGCTATTCGAGTACGTCAAGGCTGTTAACAGAAGTCCCCAGAAAGTGGCAATCTTTGTCTTTTTGGTTGTTGAATTTTTTATAACCACATCTATTTGTGGCTAAATCTGTCTATGGTGGTGCTTCCAGAAAAGATCCTTCGAAACTGCAGCCTGAAAGAGTTTTCTTCGGTCATGACTTCCCCAATACTTGTTTTGCATGTTTTATGCTTAATTTTTATGTGCGTTATTTACACCACCATTCATAAGTTTCAGGCAGTAAGAATTTCTTTTTCATTTTTGAAAAAAAGTCCTTTATGCTCACAGAGGCTGCATTTATTTGGTCAAAAATACAGTAAAACCGTAATATTCTTAAATATTATTATTAAAATTAGTTTTAAGCGTCATTTCTCCAGTTTTCAGTGTCACATGATCTTTCAGAAATGATTCTAATATGCTGATTTGCTGCTTACGAACATTTATTATTATTATTATTTTTGAAGCTTAAAACAGTTGCGCTGCTTAATATTTTTGAGGAAAATGTGAACAAGATTTATTGTGACATTATAAACATCTTTATTGTCACTTTTGATCAAATGAATGCATCTTTACTTAATAAAAGTATTAAAGGCCCACTGAAGAGCCTTGAAACGTGCATCATTATTTAATGTGTTGACGTAATTTCCACTGGAACAGAAAGACAGGATGGGACCAGAGCCACTGAGCTCGGTAAAGCCGCCGTTTTCTTTTAATCTCTAACCGTTTCTCCTCCTAATCTCCTACGTATCGCTTTAAAATACAGCATTCGGTGCAGAATTCCGGTGGTGTATAAAGTATTAGAAAGCTATACTTGAGTAAAAGAAAATGAAAATGACTTTGGTGGTCAAGGAAAAGTCGCTGTTTAGAATATTACTTGAGTAAAAGTTTTTAAAGTATGTGATATTTTTTTGTTAAATTTCTCTAACTATAATATCTGTTTATATATCAAAACACTAATTTGAAAGCCCAATCCAAATAATTCTACGCACCTAAATGAAATCAACATGGTCGTTTACACATCGCTCTCTCGTCTCGTTTTGGCGCGCACATCTTTTTAATTACATCAAGAATTCAGTGAAACGGTTCGCACTCAAAATTCAAAATCTGTCAACAGTTTACGTGTATATATCGCTAGTTGTTGATGAATGATACTTAAGTGCTTAAGATGATGTGTGATTTTAGTAAGTTGTGTTTAAAATAATGAAAAATGTTTTTGAATATATTTTTGTTCAAATAAGAGAATGTGAGCCCCTTGATATAACTTGCTTCTCTCCTGCAGTGTTGACTATGAGATTTTGTTCTTAGCAAGCACCAGTTAACTGATTACCGGTCCAAATGTGTTGCTGTCGAAACTGTGGCCGTGATGGTCTCCCTCGATCCACAGATGTCCATCTGGAACTCTTACGTAACGGTTTTTATAGCCCAGCGTTCTGTTAAAGGAAAAAAATGATGCGTTAACACACTAATGGATTCTGATTGCTCTTAATGCAGGAAAACACTAGGTTATTTTTCATTTTCCGTTGTTTATGTTCCAGTTGACCAGCTTCATGTATCCACCAATCTTGCATTTGGCTCTTGGCCCGCTCTCCAAATCTAAGATCAATAATTAATGTTCTCACAGCTGCTGCAGTCTTTGTTTTATATTTAAGATGACTTTCTGACATAGCAATAGCTCATATCCATTGCAGGCAGTGCTGTGAGTCCTTTAGAGCGAGAGCGTGGAGGAGATTTTAGGATTTTTAATGGCGGTTTTTCTACCTCAGTCATCAGAGAACTAATTTAACTTGGTCTTAATATGAATCATCTTGAAATCAAACTCTCAAAGTCATCAGGCCTGGGATTTCCTCAACCGAATCCAAAGTTCACCTTGAGATGTAATGTTGTTGGCCATAAATGGTTTGATGAGACATTAATGTTTAATGATACTTACAGCTAAATGGCGCAGTTGTGCGATACAAGCATTTAAAGAGGACCGAGCCTCAATTGGCATGTTTAATAAGCTCGAACAGATCCTTCTAGTGGTTTGACTGCTGGTACAAAGGCCTGTTAGTCTGTGTAAACACTTTTCAGGCAACATTTTAGTGGCAACAAAACAATATTCTTCCATTTCAACCCAAGAATCAATCATGATGCCATCTAGACCAAATCAAACTTATAGGTTCATTTCTAACTCCGCCAACAACCTTTGAACAAACTTACTTGATGAAGTCACCCTCGATCCCGATGACCCGTTTGATGATCTTCTGCTGAGGGTTCTTCGGGCTCCTACAGAAGGAGCGAACAGATATGAGATGGTACGGCATTTACATACTGATGACAGAACTGCTCTTGGTTTATTTGAGGACGCTGCTGAGCTCAGTGGATTATAGGGCATTAGGGACAGTTTTCGGAGACCAGATGGGTCTTATCTGGCGGAGTAAGTCAAGAAAAGTCTCTATGAAATGTCAAAACTCTTAATTTTTGGTTATTAGATCATATTTCACTTAATTCAGTTAGTATAATCCTTTGAGACATTGTCGAGAGTTTTAAATGTAGGCAAAGAAAAAGATAGAAAGAAAAAAATCCTTGGTTATTTCAAAATTCTTGAATGTTATGCATTTACTCTTTATTAATTTTGGCAGATTTTTTTTTCCAGACTGCCCAAAACTACATCTCATAATGTGATTTCATATGTAGCAAACTTATCTTTCCTAATTGCAATTGTATACATATAAATAACACTAAAATAACCCACTGTTCAAAACCAGATTATATCATAGATCTACCATATTATAGATAATCATTGCACAGTGGAATACAATTCCTTTTCCATGACCATTTAAAGTTATAATTATTTCCATTTTTTCAGGCCTGTCAAATCACAAGTTCCCTAACTTTCAGGTTTTCGGATCCCACACAGCTTCACTTCAATTTTGACCTGAACCATCTAGGGTTGTCAAAAATTCAGTACCAAGTCCAAAAATGTGACAACACCAGCATTTCCCCCAAGCATTTTGAGCACTGTTGAGCAGATTCTTAAACACCTCTGATTGGCCATTGTGTTCACACACTCAACAGATATTTCTGTGATTGGCTACAATGAACAACCGCTTACACGGATACACATGGGAGCATTTGAAAGCAGGCGTCTACCAGCGGATCCGTCTATGAGCGGATGTATTAGGGATCCACTGATAGACACCTGCTTTTCAAAATGACTTGATACCAAAGTCGGTACTTTAGACAAACCTAGATCCATCATTACCCCCAATGACCCTGACCGAGACACAACCTCATCTTCGGGGAGGCTGCAAACTTCTCATCTCATCCACTTCTGAAACCTTCTGCCAGTGGTTGTCACTCCGTGCTTTATAGAATATCGTGTACGGTAATCTTTTCTGCTTGTTGCCTTTCCGCAAGAACGCTTTCTCAGCTGCGACACACCCTGCAAGACTTCTTATAAGATGACTTCTCACGGTTGAAGTGCGTACTTTGGTGCCAAACGTCTCTCAAATGCTGAGCAAGCACTTCAGTGAGAAATTGCCTACTTTCTTTGTGACAGTTTCAACACCAGGTCTTGAGGCAGCTAAGAACCAAACCTGTTACAAGATTTCATTAAGACATTTTGTGTTTCCTCTAATGCTAGTTTTTAAAGTCACCATGAAATCAGAATGGACAAAATTATTGTTTTTTATTTATTATAAATAATTTAACCATGCTCATTGTTTTAAATTCATGTGCCCTCGTAATCTTTAATCAAAATATCTTTTTTTGCCACGAAATCTCTTCTCTGATGATGCATTTACTGGCGTGAGGGCAGGATCAACCTGTCACTCACATGAGATCAACCAATAGCAAACCACGGACAAAATCAAATCCCACCCTACATTTTTCTCGTTCGAGAAGTTGTTTTGCTGCAGGGAAGAAATGACTATAACAACTTCTGTTTCATTCCAACTTTAACTACATATTTAGAGTTTTGTTGGCCTACAGAAGTTGGGTCCCCAAAAGAGACTACTCTATATGCCATAACTTTCCTGTTTTAAAATTCATTTATGTATTTAATTTAAAAATTATTTTCAGATTTTAAAAAAAGAAAAGAAAATTCAAAGAACGCCACAACAGCTTCCTGTCAAAACCTATGCGACGTTAAAGCTTCAGACAGCTCTAGTGCAGCCTCCATCCGTCATACACACACACACACACACAGCCCTGACGCTCAGCCTGATTTGTGCTTTTCATTACTTCTGCAGGCCTGAATGTTGTTGGTGTTTATCTCAAGTGTTGCATACGGCATGCTGCCCTGCAAGAATATATTCTGATGTGTCAAGTAAGATTTTGCAGTAACCGCAAGAGCCCAGTTGAGCACGCATTACCTAAAGGCTTCCAAAAATTGATTTTATCTCACAAAAAGTTTTGGAAAGAGCTTTGGCAGAGCTATCCAAAAGTAATACTGTTTAAAAATGTTTTAAACACATTATGAATTAGTTGAGTGGTTATTAATGCCTGTTCAACAGCAGGGAAACAATGCTAAATGTATATGTCAATGCTGATTTCATGGTGACTTTCATGCATCTCACTAAAATTTGAGCAAAACCGCTGATTTAGTCTACACTGCAGCATTTGAATATTCAAATAGCGCATCTTTATCAGAGACGTAGCCTCACGGGCAGAACGCAAATGGAGATTAGGTTGACAAGGCAAAGACAGAAAGAAAGTGGGAGAAGGAAAATATTATTAAAATGGAGCGACATAGTAGCCCCGCCCCCTTCTCGCTCATATATGTATGAGGGAGCCATCACCTGACTGACAGCTCGGCTTGACCAATCAGCTTGCACCAAACGCGCGAACGAAATTTGCCTGTCCCCGGGGAGACTGGGTGGAGGGTGCGCGCACGAGCATGTGCGTATCATTAAGGAGCGCGGCACAGAGAGCTGGATGGATACGCGCTTCTCCGGTCCTTAGTCCGCTGTGCGCTCAGCATCTTTCCCGTATGGAGAGAGACTCCACATCTCTCACACACTCATATAAAGCTAAAATTCACTTGGACGTAAAGGACGATAAGTCTGGAGCTCAATCCCGCGATTGAGAGGAAAGGAATACATTATGCGTTTGAAACAAGGAATCTCATTCTCTCCGGTAAGCGCTCTCATGACTCATGTGCATCCTGTGATGTGGGATTTTAACAGTGCCATTGCAGAGGTCTAAGCCTAACACACTGTATGCGCTCTCTTAATGTTTAAACAAGCACAAATGAGTGTTAGAATTTTTTTTTTTTATCACCCGATTCAACCGTTATGTTGTTTTTGATCAGAACGCTCTGCGCATCCGCGTTAGAAATGTCGTAATCTCACGCAGAGACTCTACAGGTATCAAGGGGAGGAATAACCGATCATGTTAAAGATCAAGAGAAAATGATTGATTTTTGTAGTCCCATAAATTTGCCAGTGGGAGTAGACTAATATAAGCCACCACAATGTATTCTGTAACCAATTATATATATTAAGAATATATTAATATTATTATATAATTATGAAAAAAAAAAAAACGTAGCAAAAGTTATCAGTATACTTGTAAGATAAATGTTTCATTTGAACAAAATTGAGTTAACTTTCAGTCAAACTTGCACGTTCTCACCTGGATGTTACCTAAACATTACCTTAAAGTTAAAGCAAATCTTTAGAATTATTTCTATCACATCTTGCTGTATCACTGTGTGTACAATTTGTGATGATCACAGATTTCAAGCTTAACAGTGAAAAGTAGCAAAAAGATGTTAAGCTACTGCTTGTACAGCGCCTCACTTTAACTGTGGAAAGACGTCATTCCGTTCATCTGTATCAAACCCTGCAGCCTAAAATAGAATAAAATAAAACATGTCTCATCTACAAACAGAGTGTAAGGTTGTGATGCAGCAATAGAAAACAATCCGGCAATGAACTTGAGTTTACTTTGGCACGCTTCATGATTAACTCATTCAGGGATCTTAAAATGGTTACAAAGTTTGTGTTTTGGGTTGGAATCAAACTGCAATAATACAGGTTAAGAAGGGACACGGAAGGAACCGAAAAGGGATATATAGTCTAAGCACCTCTGATTTATGGCATCAGTCCCTGCCTCATGTGTATGAACAAGGTGTAGATGGGAGCAAAGAGATGAGAGAGAGAGAGAAATCAATAGGGACAATAGAGGAAAAAAATGCTAACATGTCTTGAGACAGGGCTGAAGAATATGCGACAGAAATAGCTGATATATCTATAGGGATTCTGTCAGCAGTGCTGAGGCATAATTAATTGCTGTCATGCGGTGTATTCGCCGGCAGTGTGGAGCAGGTGAGAGATGTAGGACTATATAACACACACTCTGTCGGTGCCTGTGTCAGCGTTGTATCTTAGCTAATTATACTTCACGCCAGGCGTTTGAAGTGACACCATGTAGTGTGATAGGAAGCAATGCAGATATATTACACCACGCTGGGGAAAAAACACTCGCGTCAATGATCGAATGGAACAGAATAGAGCGGAACAAAACCAAATAGAACTGAAAACAACATAACAGGAAAAAAGCAGAAGAAACAAACACTAAAATAGAACGCATTCATGACTAAACAAAATAAAATAAAAAGGAGAACAAAAGAGTAGAGCAGAATAGAACATATTAAAATAAAATAGACTAAATAAAAGCAAAATAGAGAACGTAACAAATTAGAACAGAATAGAAATGTACAGAATAGAAAATGCAATATGAAAATGGAATTGGGCATAGCAGAACAGAATAGAACAAATCAGAGAAAAGAATTTTATGTCCGATAGAGTAGAATAGAATTGAACAGAATAGAACGCAACAACAGCATTGAATACCATAGATCAGAAAAAACCATAATACAATAGAGAAATTAAAATAGAATGTAATAGAATACAGCAGAAATAAACTGAATATAATAATGCAGAATGAAATGAAGAGAATACAATAAATTAGAAGAATCAGAAAAAATAGAGTAGAACAGAATATGTTAACAAAAGAATGATTTGGATGAAAGAAAAAAAAAGCAGAACAGTGTAGAATTGAACACGAGCAGAAAATAGAACAGTATAGAATATGAAACGCGTAGTAAAATACAACTCAACAGAGCCGAATTGAACAGCAACAAATTAAAATAGATAAAATTAGAAAAAGAGCTCAAAAGAATTACAGAAGTGAGTAGAGTAGAATATAATAGAAAGAAAAATAATGGAATAGAATTGATACAGATCAGAAAAAAACAATGAACGCAACAGATACATTAAAATAAAACAATAGAATACAGCTGAACTGAATGAAGTAAACCGAAATACAGAAAAATACAGAGTGAAACGGAAGATGATATCATAAATCAGAACAAAATAGAGTAAAGTGAATATATTAAAAACAGATTGAACTAGAACAGAATGGGATGAAATAAGAAAACAACAACAGAGCAGAACAGAGTAGAATTGAACACAGCAGAACAAAATATAATTGAGCAGAAAACAGCACACTATAGAATTGATAACAGAACACAATAAAATAAAACTCAACAGAACAGAATTGAACATGCCAGAACAGAATAGATCAAATTCGAAAAGGGCACATTTTCAGAATCTCAACCTATAAAGCAGCTAAATTCACAGTGTGACTACTATTTGTCCATGTAAGTAGTGTAAAACTGGACAAGTCAACTTTCAGAGATTGTTGACTAAAAGCAAAAGAAAATTCCGACAGATAATCTACAGAACTGTGTAAATGAATTAAACCCAACGTGGAAAACAACTAAACGTACCCTCTTTGTTCCAACAACTAATATTTCTATTACTGAAGCCAAACTAAAAGCGGACCTGTAACCACGCCGGTGGACTCAACTGGTCAAGGGCTAAACGTATAATCCATTAACTTCACCATCACTAGAGTCTGCCGCTGCTGTGTTTTTAAGTATTCTGCCCTCCGCACGCGTTTTTCTCTCTTGGTTTCACTCACTGTGCGGTATGAAACCAAACCTGAGCAGCCCCCTCAGATCCACTCCACTCCCTAAACACAAACCAGAGGGGAAGGCATTTCGCAGTATGCGTTATGCCATCGTAATGTGACAAGGTGTCACCTCCAATTCCTGATGTCTCCCTGCACACGCTTCACTAGGAGTGCGCTGCTCCGCTGCCGAAGTATGGCGAGAATTCTATTCATTCCCGCCTTGTGAATAAAACATAGCAAAGCAGGGCCACTTTACGTGGTGTCTGTTGCATTAGACGAGAGGATGGAAAGGAGAGAGTATGTGTGTCTATCTGTGTTAGTTTCATGAGTACTTTCTCTAAAGGAAGGCGAATCATAAATATTTCAGGTAAAGTGGTTGGACTTTTGACTCTAGGAAAGGACCAGTTGTCAACAAAAATGTGTGATTCATGCATATAGACAGAGGACCTGCTGTTGGACTTGTTCAGACAAAACACTCTACAAACTTCCAATAAAAAACACACTTAGAAAAAAGTACTAAAAAGTACTTAGTACTAAACACAAACAACCTCTTTAGCTGGTGTCCCTCAGCCAATCAGAACAAATATGGTGGGATTTTGGCCGATTTCACTGCGGTAAGGGCAACCCAGTATGTATCATTCCAGTATGTATTATTCATGTCTGTATTTGTTCGGTAATTCCAACGTTGGCTTCTTTTGGAAACGTTTTAGGGTATAATTACCTGACAAGGATGTACTTAAAATGAAAATGTTTTTCGCATACAGATGACATGGATCAGTGAAAACAACTAAAATCGCTGTATTACTCATGCCAGGCCAGTAGGTGGACAGAAATAGTTGGTAGGGATACAGGTACGGCCACTGGGCATGCGCACATCAATATTGCGTCATTTAATTTAATTTGAAAACTGTATTTGCAGTATTGTAAGGGTAGGTTTAGGGTTGGGGTAGGTGTAGATGTTAAAAAACGCAATTTTATAAGTAGCACATAATTTACTGTTATTGATCCTGAGGTTTTGCCTCACTTCCGGCCGTAGCTGTATCCCTTCTAGACACAACCGAAATAGTCTGCCCCTTTGACCCTTTCCAGCATTCAGCAATAGAAGTACTCTCCACTATTTCAAATCCCTATTTCACATAATGAAGTGAGCACAACACTCCCGAACCATGGCTGAGGGCTCTCTTAGTTGAGAAGGACACATACATGAACAAATCAAATTAGCATGTGAGGGTATCTTCAGAGCAGAGCTCTTAACAGTAAATAGACGGAAATGGGAGAGACGGAGAGAGTAAGCGAGATGTGTGTCCTTTTGTGTGTATCGCAACTTGTTCACGGTTACGTAGGGCTTGGTGCGTCCGTGCTGCACTTGTCACAGAAACAAAGAATCATGTAATGCTTGTTCTCTACAGATAATGGCAGTTTATTGTCCGTTAAATAATTCAGCTACTTTAGAAAAATAGCTGTTGGGTAAGCTGCTTTAAATCACGAGACATAAATTTGGCCAGTTAAAGTCAAAGTCATATATTTATGACTTTGAACCAATGAATCATTTCTTTTTCATCTGTTCTTTAATGAACCGATTCATAGAAACAAATTAGACTTTCCAACACTGGAAGATTCTAGGAGAGCACATCTGATTATTGACATCTCGATTGACCGGAAAACTGTGCGCAATACAGTGATATGTCTCTCCTCAACATGGCAACGCACCACCTAATTCTCACTCATCACACAGTAAGCAGCTTCTGAAACAAGTTTAGAACCTCATAATTTGTATGGTCGTTGGGATGAATGGGGATCTTTGCACAATCTTGGCAAAAAGCAGAAAACAGGACCAAACAGATGGCTATGCAAGGAGAAAGGAGGAAAAAAAATGCTCCCACCTGCTTGTGTTGACTCACTGCCATAGTCGGACTAACATAAGCACACTGTCCTACAGGGGTTCTTTTGCAAACCTGCTCCTATAGTGATACTGACAGCTTCATCTACCACAGCCAGGCGGCTTTGTGCTTTCTGTCCTCAAGGTTGCAAACCAATCATAATTTCCATGTATTGAGTAAGATCTAGCAAATAAAAAGATCTAGGTTTTCTGTGTAAGCACCTGAATTTGTATATTTACATTAGCTTACAGTTAATATTATTGAACATAAACCTTATCACAATACATAGTCCACAGCAATCCATATTTGTAATCGAGTTATTAGTCTGTCCAAGAGTGCTAGAAGATGCCCAATTAATTTGATAAAATATCATTTATATTAAATGCAATTAAAAAAACGTGGAAGCTTGTTTCTGCCACGGAATAAAAAAAAGGATAATTGCAACTTTTTATCTCACAATTGATGAAATTTTTTCGAGACAGAAATCAGAATAGTGTGATAGTCACAATTTCGTGTTATAAAGTCAGAATTGCGAGATATAACATTGCAATTGCGTGTTATAAAATTACAATTTTAAAAATACAAAGTTACGATTTATATCACACAATTCAGAGAAAAGTCAGAATTACAAGGTGTAAACTTGAGAGATAAAAAGTCGCAATTACCTTTTTTATTTTTTATTCAGTGGCGGAAACAAGCTTTCATATATAGACCACCACGTCTGCCACTGGAATTGCACAAGTAAACATTTCATGCACACAGAGCTGCTCACCGTTTAATAAATTTCAAATATAGTTTTACTCAACCATACAAATAGGTACAAAGCAGTTCACAGGCACACTTTAAAACATCTTAATTAACTTACTTTGCCCACTGGCAGCTGCCACTGAGAGACAAAATACAGTGGTTATCACAAAGCCCTTTGGGATAGCAGTTCATTGTGGAATAATTGCCCCTCTGTGCATTCAGCTGGCTTTAATGTCTATTTATGAGACAATAAAAACCAATGTTAGCAATGCCCTTAGTATGCTTGGATAACAAGTTCGAAAGAAATGTACAACACAAATTAAATGTGTTATGTATGACAGGAATCACAGTTGTTAAATTGGCTTTCATATAAATGCAGTTATTATATTCATAAAACATCATAACGTAGGAATGAAACTGTCAGTCGCCAAATAAGCCACATTTTTTCCATGCATTATCTTACAAAATGATCTATGACAGAAATAAAATGACATAACATACTGATACTCTTATATGCACAGCCCAAGCTGAGTAAAACACTTCTGTCTTAAGCTAAACAGTCAGAATTATGATGATCTATGCAAATTTTCTTAACACCTGCCCTCACGTACATAAAAGCCCCTTGGCATTTTAATAAATTGCGAGAAATGTCCCAGTGGTCGCATGATATATGTAAGATTGGTAGGCATATGAGGTCAAACCAGCAATAATGTATTAAATGATGGCACAAAAAAGCAATAATACATTCACTCACACGGCCTAAATATATCGTCATGCTCCTAAATGGCAATATGGCTCTTCTTGACATTAATGTGACACCATATTCATTACCTCTCTCCTTTCTCTTATATTCCTCAGATGGAAAGTGACGAGTGTGACTGATTGAACATAATAACGATGGCAGACAAGAGGTCCATCCCCCACAGGAACCTGAGCTCACCCTGCAAATTTCCACTTTCCCAATTTTTCCATTCCCCTAAGGATACGCTGACCTTCACATATACAGTCTGCATGACAAGCCAAAGCAGGGTAAATTAAAAGGTTGCAACTCTCGGGCAAGGACGACAACAGGCAAAGTCACAGCTTTGGGGACGTCCCATCTGCAGAAATACACCGTGTTGTCATAACAAATGACTCTGTATTTGTGAATTTAAAGCCTCTAACACCAGACCCCACAAGGACCAATTACAAGCTGAAGAGAGTAGGACCAAGATGAAAGATTTGCTGTTTGCAGTTTGTTTGCTGGCAGGACTTGCGCTGACTAACTCGGTTCAGGCCTCTGAGAGGAGGGCTGTGTGCCTCAAGCTGTGCAAATGTGAAGTCCGACCCTGGTTCTCTCCCTCGTCCATGTATAACGAGGCTCCGACTGTGGACTGTAATGATCTAGGACTTCTGTCTCTGCCAGAGAGGTTGCCCTTAGACACGCAAGTACTTCTATCACAGGCCAACAACATCGCAAAGATCGACAGTCCCTTGGACTATCTGGTAAACCTAACCGAGGTAGACCTATCTCGAAACAATATTTCCTCACTGAGTGATGTATATCTAGGTCACCTTCCACAACTTCTGTCTTTGCACCTAGAGGAGAACTGGCTAAGCAGTCTTCATAATAATTGCTTTGCACACTTCCCAAACTTACAGGAGCTCTATGTTAACCATAACCTACTCTCCTTGATCAGTGTAGAGGCTTTCCAAGGGCTTAACAAGCTCTTGAGGCTCCATCTTAATTCAAACCAGCTGAGGGCCATAAGAACAGAGTGGTTCCAGGATCTTTCCCAGCTGGAAATCTTGATGATAGGAGAGAATCCAATTGCCAGAATACAAGACATTAATTTCAAGCCCCTTATCAATCTTCGCAGTCTTGTGCTAACCAGAATGAACCTCACTGAAATCCCCGACAGTGCCCTGGTTGGCCTCGATAAGCTGGAAAGCGTGTCATTCTATGATAATATGTTTCCAAAAGTACCTCAAGCTGCTCTCAGACAAGTGCGGAACCTCAAGTTTCTGGACCTTAACAAGAATCCCATAGAGAGGATCAAAAGGGGTGACTTTGTGGACATGATCCATCTGAAAGAACTTGGTATTAACAGCATGCCAGAGTTAGTTTCGATCGACAGCTTTGCCATGCATAATCTACCAGAGCTGACAAAGATCGAAGCCACGAACAACCCCCGACTTTCCTACATTCATCCAAATGCATTCTCCAAACTTCCGAGGCTTGAGTCCTTGATGCTGAATAGCAATGCGCTCCGGGCCCTTCATCACTTGACGGTGGAATCCTTGCCTAACCTTCAGGAGGTGAGCATGCACACCAACCCCATTTACTGTGACTGTGTCATCCGCTGGATCAATATGAACAAGACCAAGGTCCGCTTCATGGAACCGGATGCTCTCTTTTGCGCAGGGCCCTCAGAGTTTGAAGGTCGTCTTGTCAGGCATGTGCACTTCCGTGAAATGGCAGATATCTGCCTTCCGCTAATTTCCCCGGAAAGCCTTCCTGATCAGGTTAACGTGGGTAGCGGGCATTCTGTTTCTCTGCACTGCAGGGCTTTTGCCGATCCTGAACCTGAGATCTACTGGGTCACACCTTCAGGAGAGAAGATCTCGTCTCAGATTGTTTCCAAGAAGTATCACCTGCATCCTGAGGGAACGTTTGACATTCATGGCATCACAGAGAATGAGGCTGGGCAGTACACCTGCGTGGCCCACAATCTCATAGGTACTGACATGAGATCCGTCTCGGTAGTAGTAAACGGGTACTTTCCACTGCCGGGAAATGAATCCCTGTACATTCAAGTCAAAGGGACTGAGCCACATTCGGTGAGGATTTCTTGGGTGCCACCCAAGGGCAGTCTTGTGTCGAATATTAAGTGGTCAAGCACATCACAGCGCCGCTCCTTGCAGTTCACTGCACACGTGTTGTCTGATGTAAAAACATTCAACCTCACACACTTGCACCCACTGACACAGTACGAGGTGTGTGTGGAAATTACGGACCTTCAAAGTAGACATTTGAAAAACTGCATGAATGTCAGCACCACTGCGGTTTTAATAGGAAAAACAAATGATGGTATCGATGACGGAGTGATAATCAGCATCACTGCACTGCTCCTGATTGTGTCTGCAGTGGCCTGTTCATTCATTTGCCTGTTGCAGAGGAGTGATCACTTTTACAGGAAATTACGAAATCAGCAGTCTGAGATATTACCTTCACACTTTAAGCCAAACTGGGGGTCAAGGGCTAAAGCCAATGATCCAGAAACAGACTCGACAAAAAACTCAATTTGAGAGATGATCAATGGTTTGGGATGTACTGGTCACTGGACTGTGTGTCTAATATCACCCTCAGTCTGATACAGACTCACACCACTGGATCATTATTAAATGGATTTCAGTGTGGTTTGTGGTTCAAGACATTTCTTGCTAAGTCTGACATTGATTACCAAAAAGCCACTAATTGTTTAAATGTCACACTACACTGGAGAGCATGAAGAGAAATACTCTTTTCATGCAGGATCAAAGAACAGCACATGAAAGGTTAGGCATGACTGTTTACATAGATTGTAAAGCCTCAGTGGCCAAGTCTTTTTATTGTGGGCTTGTAGCAACACTACTTGTGCTGTATCATTGGTTAAATAAACAATGTCAAGTTTATGATGGACTACAGTTTGTATAATAGATCATAAGAGTACACATGTACAACACTTTGTGATAAAATACATTTATACAGAAAATGACAGCTTGTTTTCATGTGTTTTACTCTTTAAAAATGCCTTCATTTGGCTATTTACAGTACACTGTCAATTGAGAAGACAAACGCATAAGAAACAAAGAAGACGCAAAAAGGAATTTCTCAAGAGGGTGAAAGATATTTTGCGTCTTTGCTTCGGATAGACGACTTGCCGTGTTCTGCTGCCACACTGGAGCGCAGTCGCCACCAACTGGACAGGGGTGGGAATTACAGTTCTAAAAGTTACAATAGTGTAATTTGTCAAAATGACAGATGGCCTTCAGATTTTTTTCATCATCAATGCTACAAAAATTCAGTCAATGAAAGAATGCGCCTGGGGAGTTGAAATATGAGAAAATAGTAGAAAATGAAGAAAAATTTTTTTATGTGTGTGGGTGGGGTTTAGGAAAAAAAAAATTCACAAAACTCATTGACTTTAAGTCACATTATCTTCTCTTTCATTAAAAATCCAATAGGAATTCCAACTCTAAACTCCCACAGGTGATGAATTGCCGTCACAGAACGAATGATGTGGGGGATTTATTAGACTTGCATGGTCATATATCACACAGGGTTTTAGCACCCAACACAGAGTTGGGCCATTTGTCACCTGCACAGGAGCTAAATTATGCGGCATTATAGCGGTAGGTACTGAATAGGTCAGCAGGAATGTGCTGCATCTGGTCTCTCTATTTCACTGAGAGCGTGGTGAGACATGGTGAACATTATGGACACAGCAACACTTGCAACACTGAGAGGGCAAACAATGAGTCAAAAGAGAAAAAAAAAAACAAAGGGGTGGGGGGTGGGGAGATAGCAGTGTTGGTATGTGCCATAATATTTCTTTGAGATGGTGAATACAATAATTATTAAAACCAAAATACCAATTAAGACATTTGAACTTTTTTAGATTTTATAAATCATGTATCAAATGAAAAACTACAGTACAAATTTTTCTTTTCTTTTTCATGTTGTATTTCATATTGTTTCAGATTATGCCAAAAACACTAACAAAACTGAAATATTAAATAAAAAAATAATATAAATATTTAAAAAAAAATTAAACATTTTAAGAAAATAAAACCTTTTCACTCCATATACGTTTTTTGTCTCAAACTCCAATTAAAAGACTAGCCATTTATAAAAGAAATGAATTACAACTAATATAACATCAGTTCACTGTAAGGTTAAGTAAAGTGGATCTGATTACCCACCATTTAAATAAATGACATAATTCACAGTTAGATAACTTTCTTGACATAAAAATGACATTTCAAGATAAAGCTGTGTTCCATTCAAAGTCAGATATATAGGATGTTCTTACTTTATAACTCCAACTTCTGACTATAAAGGAATTCAATAGCTCAATGTTTGGGAAACGATGTAAAATTATCAGTAAAACAGTTGGCGTAGATTTGTATCATGTATGAACTTCAACTTGAGACACATTTAGTCAACTATAACTTTCATTTTACAAGGACATTATAGACTAGCATTTGCCCAATCAAGAAAATCTATTCATACTCCATTAATTTACAACCATAACATCACAATTAATATAAGGTATGACACGTTGTGTGTGTACAGGAAGACAAATTACCTCTTAATTAAGTGATGTGCTCAGCAACTGAGAAATGGGATAGTTCTTCAGGAACATTAGTTCAATTAATCTTGATTATCGCACCTATCACAGCATTTATGTCCTTCTTTCCAATATGGTCACGCTTTGATCATGCGACTGAAAATAACTTTATTAATTGGCTAATACGGTGAACTTGATACATCAATTTCAAGCTCCACCTGGTTTGATTACTATACATCTCCATTACAAGGCTTTTGTTATGGGTTTGTGCCATAGCATCAAGCTAACACTGACACTGAAAGGCACTGGAAGTTAAAGGGAGATCCAAATCATCCAGTTGATCCAAAAATGAGCATTCTGTCATCATTTACTCACCCTGATGTCCTTTATGACTTTATTTTTTATTTTATTTTTTTTGTGCAACAGAAAAGCAGAATGTTGGTAGCTAAATAGATTTGGTTACCATTGTCTTCAATTGAATGGACCGAAAACAAACAAACAAAACAAAAAAAACATGGACATTTCTCATTTCAAGTGTTTGCAACTTATTTCATTGCCACAATATGACTTATTTCGAGTACAATTTTTGATATTCAACAAGAAAAAAATGTAGGAGTTAATAAATTAAATAAATCCATTATGCAGTTTTACTTATGCAGAAATATGCATGAGTCATCTAGAAATTGCAAACAAACTGAGGCCTCTTAATATAAATTACATCACATATTAATATGGGATTAATTGATTAATCAGATTAATCAGCAACGCAGCCTTGATGAGCTGAGGCTACACCAAGGCTACATCTATTTGATCAAAAATACAGAAAAAGAACTGTAATATTCTGAAATATTATTACAATTTAAAATAATGGCTTTCTATTTTAATATACTTTAAAATATAATTTATTTCTGTGATGGAAAGCTGAATTTTCATCAGCCATTACTCCAGTCTTCCACATCACAATCTTTCAGGAATCATTCTAATATGCTGATTTATTAGCAATGTTGGAAACAGTTGTGCTGCTTAATGTTATTTTATAACCTTTGATATTTTTTTCAGGATTCTTTGATGAATAAAAAGTAAACACAACAACAACAACAACAACAAAAAAACAACAACAGCATTTATTTAAAATAGATATCTTTTGTAACAAAAGATTCAAAAGTTTAGGGTCTGTAATTTGTGAAAGAAATTAATACTTTATTCAGCAAGGATGTGTTAAATTGATGAAAACTAATATTAAAGACTTATAGAAAAGATTTCGATTTGGAATAAACAGCTTTTTTTTTTTTTTTTTACTTTTCATTCATCAATGAATCCTGAAAAAGTATAACATGCAGGTTGCAAAAAAAATATTAAAGCAGCACAACTGTTTCCAAAATCGATAATAACTGAGGAAATCAGCATGTTAAAATGATTTCTGAAGGATCATGTGATTATATAATAGTAGATTACGCAAAATTATCCATTATCATTCATACATAAATGCTTAATATATTAAATAAATGGATTGCGAGCATATATGTGCCATTTGAGGACTCTTAACATATATTACAACATATTAATATGTGATTATTTGATTAATCTGCATACGTAATTTGATATAAAAAAAGTCATAAACATCAACCTTTGCCTTAAACTGTAAAAGATTTCAATGAGGGAAGATATGAAGACATGACTGTGCCTCTTGGCAGGACTGAAACACCGTGCTTAGCGCTCCACTTTGATGGCACATTTTGTAATGAATAATTTACCTGGTTCTAATGACCCTGTAAGCCGGGCCGTTCAAGCAGCGCCATCGTTCTGAACGAGGTGATTACAGCAGTGAGCCAATGTGAGACGCCAAGATTAGAGAAAAAAATGAGCACAGTTCAGGGGGAGGTTAGTGAGAGCCTAGTGGCAAACAGCTACCGTATTAGTATTCAACCAAGATAACAAGTTTTTTCGGCATTGGCACTAAACAGGTGTTTCATCTTTGTTCAATGACAATCGAAACACCTTTTAATATAAAAACCGAATTAAACCACATTGATGTGATCGCATCTGTGAAGTGAAAGAGACGGGCATGTGTGGACACAGACATCTGCAACAACACTACAGTAAAAACACAATCAATTCAAAGAGAAATAATCACTGGGAGCCGCAAACTGTGAGCCAGGTTAAGATCTAACAAATGAACACCGCACTTTTATTCATCAAAAACCAAAGCCTGACTGCAAGAGGTCTTATCTAGTCAAATAAAATCTTCAGTAACTTATCAATACCTTCCTTATTCTCATGATTCGCCCAGGGAATCCAATTTACAGCTCATGTTACTGCATATAAAGAGACACATTCAATGACAAAACATTTTTGGATAATATGTGACCAAAACACATCCAATGTACTTCCGCTCGCTGCCTTCATTCAGGGAACCTTGACAGCTGCAGGCAAGGGCCGATGTGATAAATCTCTAGCATTAAAATGTCAAATTATGTCAATGAGACGTCTAGACTGATTAACAGCGATTAGCGGAGTCATATCTGTTCCTTCAAAACAGATGGAGCGTTTTTACCTTCACCTAGAGCTGCATATTAGAGGGGGGGCACTGTGATTTTGAAAATGTCAGTTTTTGGAAGTGAAAAAGGAAAAAAGTCATGGTATAATTTACGGTACAACAATGAAAATTGACATTCTCACACTGTAAAAAAACCCCCATTAAATTAACGGTAAAAAAAAAAACGGCAGCCGTGGTTGGCCAGCGTGACACTTCACTTTTGATGTATTTGTTGAAATAACTTACCATAAACTTAAGTTAAATCCATAAAACCTAAAACGTTGCTACCATATTTCTTACGGTAAAATTCTGGCAACAACAATTGCTGTTTGTTTACCATAAATATACAATATTTTTTGAAACTGTAGTTATAAAGAACAAGCATCAGGTAATACATTTATCAAATTTATGAAGGTCCTATAAACTAAATCTTTATAAATATAAATATATAAATGTATATATCTCATTATTTTTTATTATTTATATAGTAGCCTATTTACATACTATTATAGTTTTGTTAATATTTTGAATTATTTTTTTATATATACACTTTCAGATTTTTTACTTTACTTTACTAGTCCTTATTAATAGGCTTAATTTATTTTTATATCAGTTTAATATCATATTTTATTTTATTTCGGCTTTGTTTTATTGACAAACTATAGTTTATAGCCTTTGGCTTGCTCTAAGTTGGGGACACTTGCCTGATATTCAGGAGTGTTTTTGATATGCCTGCATTGGTGCCGTTGTATGCGAACTGAGCTGAGCCGGACGATTACGTCACTGTTTTCTCCAGTGCTGATATACCTAAATGAACTAGACTAATAACTATTGATATTTGCAACGGAATGAATCAATAATATATAGAATAAGCTGGACAATGACACCATTTTCTTTGGGAGCTGCTGTGCAGCCAAAATTATTTGCCAATTATTAGCTGCTTTGCCACAATTTGGATTGTAAAAAGCGCTATATAAGTAAAGGTGACTTGACTTGACTTTTAGTTTTAATTAGCAATAATAAACATGAAATATCCATCTATTTTGTACATGCTAGTTTTATTGTCAATGAAAAAATCCGAACCTGGGAAACTCTGGAAACCATTCATTGCGATATTTCCAACAACTTCGTATTTTAAAAACCTTTGTTATTTTATATTTCAGTCAACACTTGATCGCCTCATAAAAAAAAACAATAAAATAAAATAAAAAAAACCCTATCCTTCCCTTTTCCCTTCCTACTCTAGCTTATGGTACTGAGCAATGTATGAAACTTGTAGTGTGAGCACTTCCTGTGTTATTTGCCAATTCATGAAGAATCGCTTGTTTGTTTTCCTCACTTGTAAGTCGCTTTGGATAAAAGCGTCTGCTAAATGACTAAATGTAAATGTAAATGTCAATAAAAACATTTGTTTTGCACTGCAACTTCTAACAAATTATTTTCTATATGCAGAAAGAATGGTGAGTTTTTACAAATTCATTAGTTTTTTTTTTGACGTCCTTCAGAAACGAGAAGAAAAACAACATGAAGGCTGATATTTATGCACTGCATAACCATTTAAATTATTGATGACATTTTAAGGGTCTGAAAAATGAAGGCTTTCAACAAGGAGATTGAACAAACAATGGCCAATGGACGTTGTTTAAATATTTCATGCTGGAATATAAAACGATCATTATTGTGCAGGTCGCCTGTTTGCCAAACTCACCAGTAAAAATCATGTTTCAGTGATAGGATCCATCGTCTGACCTTCACTTAAGCATTCAAACTCAAATTATGTAACTAAGAACCATCAGCCTTGAAAACCGACACAAGAAACAAAAATAAAAAACATGTCACCCAAATTCAGTTGAGCACTTCTAGCTTTTTCTGAGCAAAATATTCACCCTCATCACAAAAACGATGATTATAGGTCATGTTTTCCAAGGCATAACAGTCATAATACACCCCTTCACATAATATCTATATACATCACGCCACTTCCCAATAAAAACAAGAGCGCACTTCATTTTAGGTGTGCTCATATTTCAGAGCTATATGAGCAGATCTACTCTACTTCAAGAGGAAAGTCTAATGTGGACAGACTTTTTGTACTTTCATTTGGACGAGGATTTATGAACAGACCTGTATGATTTGATTGTGTACGTAAAGGGCTGTTGCTGCTTGCCAGATGAAAGCACAGTAGCTCTGAACCGAACAAACTCTATCACCTGAGGAAAAAACTATGACAACAAAAGAGAACTGTGAGAAATTCAGGCTTAAAATCACACTGAGACACAGGGTGACAGATATGGCTGAGTAATTCTGGCTTCGGATCTAAAGCAATGATGAAGTTAATATCTGGCAGTGCTGATATACAGATGGCTAAAGCCTCCATGTGCCAGTCCATCAGTGTGATAGAAGAATGACACTAAGAATTAAGAATATAAGATTTTTTTCAAGCACATATAGCTATGTGCGTCTGGATTTATTCTGCTGGGAAAATTGATCGTATTACATAATATTCCTTTAAACCCTCTGGTGTTCTTTGCTCATTGTTGACTGAAAATGTTTTACGTTTTGGTGTTTTAGAAATATTTACTTCATTAAAATGGGAAAATAATTTAATCTAGTGGAAGTGTTTGGTACTGCGGCCAAGAAAAATCTTACTGAAAGCTCATTCAGCTCAAATTTGGAAAGCAACTTTAGATTTATGCCTTTGATTTTCTCTCATGTTTTTGGAAAACATGTATTTCATATAAATTTTTTTTTTTTTGCATTTTCAACAGGTAATAAATGGATTATTACTACTGCATAAATATAATTTAGTATTGAGCTAAAATATAGCACATTAATTCATTAAAATAAAAAAGTCATTCAAAAATGTAAAGAAAAAAATGTAAATAATATATAAAATAAAATGCAAAACAGAAGCAATATTATTATTATTATTATTAATAGTATTAAATGAATTAGACGTTTCATATGTGAATATTTGATCAGTTGTAAGTCACTAATCAATTATGTCATGTTTTCTATTCAATTCTTTTACAAATGAATAATGATCATATTGCACTAATTTTGAAAAATACCAAACAGAAGCATTATTATAAACAGTAACAACAACATTAACATTAAGCCCTTAACAGTCATAACCATTTTTTTCGCATATGAAAATGCACTTCCAAACTTAAATGGTAGTAATTCATTAGTTCTTATTTTAAAGAAGACATTAGGAAGATTTTTGTAGAAGAAATTATGAAAGTTAAGAGAAAAAAAAAGTTATAGAAGTCTCTGAAAATGTAAAATGCAAAAATATATTGTCTTATATTTATATATTTTACATAACGTTTTACTGTAAAACTGCAAAAAACAAGTTGTGTTCCAAATTTTAGGTTGATATCTCAAAAAATGAGCTTTCAGTAAGATTTTATTTGGGTGCAGTATCAAACTTTTTCACTAGATGACATCAAAGCTCCATTACTGACCATATAAGGGCGCTTGCATTTCCATATATGGTTTGAGCTATTTGAACCATAATATTTCCATAAGTTTCACACAATTTATGAAATAGACATCCTATTCAGAAGTAGTATAGGCAGTTTGGCAGAATTTGATTTGAATTCAACCTCTAATAAACATAAAAAGAACACATATGTGTGTAATAGCTCATTGCCACATCACGAATGGCGAATCTATCATTTTTTTCTGAAAAAATTGAATGGATGCTATCTTTTGAACTCTTGGCATGAAAAACCAATCTTTCATGATTTTTCATTTTCATTTATTTTTTCATCGCTATTTCAAAATAAAGTTCAAAACACGCTTTATGAGCACGGAAAATTTCTTGTAATTGCGTTTCTGTAAATTATTTTGAAAATCGTAAAATATTGTAAGCTTTGATATATAGTTTTTCAATATTACTTCAGATTTTTACGAAGACATTATTGTTTTTAAAATATAATGGCAAACATCCCACAGTTAATTACTAATCAAGTCATTTTATTCAATTTCCTTTGCAAATAACGTGTAATGTAGTCCATAAAATTATATTCAATTTGAAAAATGCGTTATTTTTACTATTATTATAAGAATCCCAAATGTACGCCATGTGGAACCCACTGTATTTACAAGTTTATATACTGGCAAAGCGCACAGTTAAGATTTCCTGAGGTTTTATCCGATCTTTCTTGGGTTCATTTTCCCGACCAAGCCCCTCAATCACAAAACACAAGGCCAGGACACTGTCAGCAGAGATTTGCAGGATAAAGTCAGGCTCTCTAGTCTCTCACGTCACCTGGGGTGAGGATGTTCCCAGAGCAGTAAGCCTCAACCCAGACAAAGATCAACTTCAAAAGAAAACTCTCAATAAAACCACACTACACTTAAACTAGGCAAGAAACTAGAAACTAAAATCCGTGAAGCTGAAGTTCACAGTGAACGTTTCTGATTTGACAAGTGTTCAGAGCACAGACACATACTGAGAACACGCAGACGTTACACAAGTGAACTCAAGCCAACTCCCAATCTGGGCATAAATCTGGGCATTAATATTACAATATGATTTGAGCGAATTCATTATTGATGAAAATATAAACGTGTCTACAAGCGCAAACTGTTCTACCCTCTTCGGCAGTTTATGGAGGAGTCAAGACGGTTTTGCTCGTAATAATGTCACAGCAGAGAGTGGAGGACATTACTGTGTTTTTAATATGAGAAACTTGAGAGCACATTTATAGATACATTAGCATAATACATTCACCATCTACATTCTCTGCAATCAATCCGTGAGGAATCGTGAGACGGTGTCCCATTACCAAGAGCCATATGACCGTTAACACAAAAAACTGAATTATACAAATAAGATGTTGAAGGTGTTGACAATTATAGCTGTCAAGGTGACCTCGATAAGTGTGTTTCCAGAAAAAAAGCCCTTATACTGGTGTTGGTACACACATGAGCTGCGTCCCACTAAAAAAAAATTACGATATGATTTTATTTTATCCTTCAGGAATTGATCACAAAAAGATATTACACATCAGAATCGGACCTGAATAATAAAACAACACTGGTTAACATTATCCAACAGCCTGCATAAAATTCAGAAAGATGTGAAGCAAGTAATGACATTCTGACTGATGAACCATTCTCAAAAAGACCAGGAAAATGCATTAAAAAGGAAACGGGGTCATTTTTGATCGCATGTCGACAAGTATTTTAAATCAATAGGCGTCATGGACCTTAGACTTTCGTGCCATTAATCAAAAATGACTGAAAATAGAATGATTTAGATATCAAAAGGAGCCACAAACCTAAAGCCAAGCACGTGCTGTAGGAACAGTAAACAATTCATATTAAAATACAACACGCTGAAAAGACTATTTTGGATTCGAACTTTAAAATTCCACAGAGCTTTTATTCAAATCTCCTTCAGACGCCCACAAAATCTCTTGTGCACATGTACGATTGCTTTCACGGGTAGCCCACTTGCTTATATATATAGATATTTCTGTACCTCCCTACAGTGTGTCTGAACTGGGCTTCCTCTCCCACATAAATCCCTCGTAAGCATAAGAAGAACACACTTATCTACTTTTCTCAGACCTGTACTTACATTCGAACATGAAATGAAAAAAAAAAAAATAGGACCGAGGCAACAGAAAAGCACTTATCTCCCAGAAAACGAGACACGGTGTGGACAGGAACTCTTGAATGTAAACAACCTTATAAGAAATATATTTAAATGGAGACAGCGTTGGAGTTTATTTAAATGAATGCAAATGCAAATGCAGCACTCCTGATTAATTGGTTGACTGATGGGTATTTGCAGTAGAAGCTCTCAGCAGTCAACTGACAAATAAAGCACTTTACTTTCTCATTCATTTCAATTCTGTCTAATATTTTATGTAGCAGATTTAAGGTCAACTGTTAAAAAAACATTCCAGGCTAAGTACCAGTTAAACTCTACTGATAGCATCTATGGAAATAAAAAAAAAAACAATGAATGTCAAATTTGATTAGTTGCGTCTGCGCGCTTGAAAATAAGATGAGGTGATTGAGTACTTTGGCGTTCCGCAACGGTCTTCGGACTGTCTGTGTGACGTCCTCACTGTGAGTGACATTAGTGCTTGAAAACAAAGTCCACTAGATAGTGCATACGTGTCAAATGCGTCTTTCCGCACTCACTGCCAAACGAGTATACTTTGAAAGATGGAGCGGAACGTGGAGAGTGAAGTATACCCGGGCCTTCAGCTGCTGCCGTTAGTGCCTGAAACAAGTTGTCCAAATCATGACAAGTGCTTCAAACACCCATGCTAAAAACACATATACCTGTAAGCATAGATTAACATGGCCTGCCTTGTCAGGGGCTTTGCCAGATACGTGTGATGTTTAATGCGAGAGATGACGTCCAAACTGTGCGTTTTAAACTCGCAATCTTCAGAAAAAGTTAATAGTGAGATGTTTACTCAAATTTGTGAGATATAAACTCAGAATTAAGAAAAAAAAGTCAGAATTGAATTAAGTCGCAATTTTGAAAAAAGGTCCAAATTTCGAGATGTTAACTCAGAATTGTGAGATATGCACAAATCTAAAAACTACAGCCAGAATTGTGATATAAAAAGTCACCGCATGGAATAAAAAAGAAATTGACTTTTTAACTCTCAATTCTGATTGCATTTCTCACCATGACAACTTTATAATTCGCTTCGCTATTATGACTTTTTTTTCTCAATTGTGAATTTAGATATAAACTCGAAATTTTGAGATGTATATATACTCAGAACTGCAAGAAAAGAAAGTCAGAATTGTGAGATAAAAACTTACGATTGCAAGAAAAAAGTCAGAAATGTGAGAATAAAAATTGTGAGAAAAAAGTCAGAATTAGTGGGAAGGAAAAACTTCCCACTTACCAATTAAATGCTTATTTGATTTGATTTCTCCTATTGTTTCATTTAATGATTTAAACTTTCATAGTCTTGCTTGCATAGGCATGCATGTTTATGTTTTATACCCGTTTTGCATATATTTGTACCGGAAAATAAATGAAGAAAAAGCATGTTTACAGAAATGAACATACATTGCAAGTCCCACAACGGCTGATCTGAAGACTTCCATTGTAAATGAATTAATGTCAACGGTTTTTTTTTTGCAGCAAAAAACACAAAACAAAACAAAACGAGTACAACTGTACTACTACGTAGCTACGCCTCAACCAAGGGCAATAAAACCTGTGCGCATCATTTATTAAAACCTTCATAAATGTGACATGAATGCTTCATGATTTACTTGCAAACAAATATTGCACTTCATGGAAAGGATGTTTTGATTCCAACTACCTTTCGATCATTTTTGGCAGCAGACGGTTTTTACAAAACACATGACGACTGACACGACTCATCTTTGTGTTCAAGTCCTACGCTGATACTCTCTGGCTGGTGTCAGTGCATCCAGACTGTGGCTGTTCTTTCAGACCACTAAAAGATGTTTCACCTGCTTTGCTCTCCGCCTGACTTCTAGAGCCTTCCGTCTGGCGCTTATCTTTCCCCTGCCACGCTCAGTCATTTTCTGTCAATCCTTTCATCCATCTTCTAGTGCTCCCTGCATCCCGGCAGCTGGGCTGGGAACATGGCACACGGCCCGCGCGGTGCTGCTTCAGAGATACTCGTGTTCTGTACTGAAATCCTCCCCACCCCTTGCATTACTGCTTTCTCCTCAAGAGATAGGAACGATAGAGAACGAGAGAGGTGAAAGATGGATATGAAGCAGACACAGGAGGGTTTTTTACGAGAAAAGAGGTCAGAAATTGAGTGACTATTAATTAGCATGGAAATATAAATGGATTATAGATGTGCTGAAAGATTGTAGAACCGAAACCCGCACTCGGACAAGACAAGACAACACAACATCAAAATTGAACTCCTTTACTTTTTTAAAAACACATTCCTGGCATTATTACTAGTGCATGCTATTGAAAATAAAATAAATGTTTGTATTTGTAATCTATCATCAAATTGTGACAACTTCCTCCACCTCTGAAACAGTGTTGTTATCCTAAAACAAAAACCAAGAGTTCAAAAAAGTATTTTTTTTAAACTAATTAGAATGGCAGAGATTTTTAGATAAAAATAAAAATTAGATTTACTATTGTTTGGGCTTAAAGCAAGTATTCTGAAGAAATACTAATTTTCATAAGATTTATCTATTTTTGTAATAGTAGACAATTCAGATTTGATGTTATTAGCCTCTGAAATATGATTGGCTGCTGGCGGCCATGTTTTTTTTTTTTTTAATTATCCTAGTCATATTAGAGCATATGTGTATATGTTAGGACGTCCACCAAAGAAGATGTATACCAATTTTCAACTTCATGGATCATATGGTTGTGAAGTTATACTCGTTTTTTGGTAGTTGTAGCGCCCCCCATTGGCGGAAATTTCTGAAATTTGGTCTACCTCCTCAGAATGTCCTGTTTTCTTAGTGTGTCAAGTTTTGTATACAGCTATAGGTCAATTAGTAAAAATGGCCACTGCTTGACCAATTACTGAACTTTAATAACTTTGTACTGCTATAACAAATAAAACTTAATTTGATAACTTTTAGCCAGCACTGTCCCTAGCTGCTGTGTGCCTGTTTTAGTGAAGATTTGACCAACGGCCTAGGAGGAGTTTGAAAAAGTATGTTTTTAGGAGAATTCAAAATGACGGAAAAATTTTATAGACGGAAATTAAAATCATAGATAAACATTTTGCAGGGTTTGACCGAAGAGCCTTGTTCAAGACTGTCAGTCCAAATCCGATTTTTTGTGTATCCGATCTAAAATTATTGAAGTCCACACAGTGTATCGCAACTGTTCAGATCCGATTTTGTGTCCATGGCACTTTTTCAATTTCCAGAATATCTGCATCAGATTCTATGGCAATGACGTTGCGTTGGTAGGTATACGCCTAAAAGAACAACAACAACCGAAACACGGAGGGGTTTGCAATAAAGATGTTGTCTTATTTCCAACATGACAATGTGTAGCCACCGGTGCTGGACTACTGTGTTATGATGAGGCAACGATAGAAACATAGGAGGCTTTTGTTTCTAGATTTTGTTTTCTCAAGGCAAATTGACGTATTATAGCGCCACCTAGTGTCAGATGTGTGTCTGTTCCCCTGGTGAGAACACCCCACCAATTTTGGTATTTGACCGTTTATGCACAATGAGCATTGAAAAAGAAGTAAATTTGGTACTGAGAGGTGGCTTTATGTGCACGCACTTTGCGAGTGAGCACAAAATCTACAGGAATGAGTAAAATTATACGCAATACTCGCAATCTCATGCCGAAATTCAAGCCCTGTAACACCGACAATAGAGTGAGAAAGATTGAAAAATCGATATTTTTGACAACACTACATTGCACTCAGTTTATTATTTCAGAACAAAGACTACAGTTGAAAAATGTATATAATTTAACCTGCCAAAGAGGCTATTAGGAGTGACTTCATTACACGCCACTGCTGAAATCCACCCAAATTTGATGGGTTGGCAGATGATAATGTCAAGCCCTGTTGATGACATATAAAGGCTTTCTAAAAAGCATTTTCACAGAGCGTTGAGTTTTAGTAGTAAAAGCAAAGTGACGCATGAATAAAACAGTGAAGCTGGGATCTTCTTCCCAGTGTCACCACTTATTTTCAGCGCTAGTACTCACTGTGTTATTTACCTTACTGAAGCAAACAGACCACAATACAGAACCAAACAAGAGACCTGAAGTGGGTGGAAACACTTAATAAAAGTGTAAAAACAACCTAAACAGCTTTGGCTAAATGACTAATTATTACTGCTAATGATGCTAACATTTCTAAATGTTTATCTCATCTTCAAAAGGCAGCAGAATTCAATGCATTTTGCATGTTATATCATATTCCTTTGAACAAATTCCTTCATGTTTTCCACAGAGAGCATCTTTTAGTTGAGTCATGCAAGTTCGTAGCATTCTTGACATCGGCGCTTAGTCATGCATATCACGCAATGTTGAACTGTGACTACCGGCGTACCGTTTCATGACAGCCCTTCAAAGGAGAACTAAAATCACCATGTGTGACGCCGCATGTGTGCGTTACTGTGTTTTCAATGCACCTCTCAAGGGATCCACAGATGTTAGTGCTAAATTATGCTCTTCTGGTACTTGACAGCATTTTAAATTCCAACAAAGCAATGAACTTAAAAAGCCAAGTCAGTTTTAATGGATCCTACTGAGTTGGCATTTCCATTTAAGTAAACTTGTACATCACCAAAAGCAAAAAGCTACGAATCTTGACAAATTATATTCTATGTAAACTATGCAGACTTCATCCATAAATGATGCACAACAACAATTGCATTATAGAACTGAATAAAAAATAATCCTTTAGCACATACTGTAACTGTATGTTGAAAACTATTAGTTTTTTTTGTGCCTCTGCTCTGCTAAATCTGCTGTGGCCTGAATACTGCATTCATACTCAAATCCATTCTATAATCTTTTCATTTAGCAGTGCTAATATTGTGCACTCAACATTTTTGAGCACACTATTTAAAAAGCTGGAGCCTTGCAAACTTGAGATAATTATGTACACATTAGGTCTATAGTCAGCAGTTTGGGACATCAGTATCAGCGGAGGACCATGTGGGGCTTCACATTTATCAACTGACTATATTAAAACGAGATTAAACTTTAAGAAAAAAAAAAAAGCTGTATATCTGGCAGAGAGATGTCATTTATTTTAAGCTAGGCACACAAGAAATCTGTGGCCATATTGACTAATACAGTTTTTTTTTTTAATTATCACTGTAATACTTTATTTTCTTCCAATTAAAAAAGCATTCATTGCATGATCAGGGAAAGTTTTCCTAGAAAACGATTACAAAAAGCTACTGAAATGTACTTATTTTAATGTATATCGGCATTACTATACTAGTTCCCAGCATTCTCCACACTATGTGGAGAGAG
Organism: Opsariichthys bidens; assembly: GCA_037194245.1. Taxonomy (NCBI): domain Eukaryota; kingdom Metazoa; phylum Chordata; class Actinopteri; order Cypriniformes; family Xenocyprididae; genus Opsariichthys; species Opsariichthys bidens. The sequence continues at coordinate 10,496,833 of CM074290.1, read as the reverse complement.
TAAAAGTTATATGTGTTTATAAGCAAAATGAGAAAAGCTGGAGAATATTTTGTGTTTAAAACTCGTCGAAATATTCACATTTAGCATGCTAGCATGCTAACAAGCACCATTGGTTAGCTGCAAGCAATTCAGTTGTATTAACTGGAGTATGTCTATTTTTATTGCATTTTACTCAATTCAGTTGGGTTTCAGCTACACAAAATATTAATAACAAAGTTCAGACGTTTATGAGATCCGATGTAAAACGCTCGCACAGTTTAATGGTAATTATTCTTCAGAAATGTTCTCTCTGGCTCATTATAAATCACATTTATTTGCAAGTTTTGTTTTTCATAAAGGACACAGGTATACCTGAGACAACCCCTGACAAGGACGCGATGTACTAGCACATATATATATATATGAACATCTATGCCGCCTAATCCGGCTGTGCGGCGAGATCTCCCCGTCCTATTAGGTCTCTCGCTCTCAGTTCATTCCTTCTCATTCCCAGAGCCGTCCATCCTCGAGAGCAGCAGTTAAGATGATGAAAAGCAGAAAGGAAAATGAAAATTCATTGTAATGAAAGATAAACAAAACATTTCTGCAGAGACCAAAGATGCAGCCCAGGCCCGATTGGAAGAGAACAGAGAGGAAAATTTGTCGTTAAACGAACTCTTTCTCCCCAGAGAAACAAAGAGGAACTTCAATTAACCCCAGTGAGGGTCCTTTACTGGTACTGCATCAAGTGCACCGGGTCCCCTCAGCCATTAATTAAATACAGCCATTGCTACAGCAACAATAAAACTGCTCTCAGTTCAGCAGTGAGGGCAACTTCAAATGCACATCCAGAGAAACAGCAGAGGAAGTCATATAAAAACATCACCTGGTGCTTCGCTAGAATAAATACTTGACTGATTTTAAACTTTTTTTCTGATTCAGAGTTTCGAAAAGTATTTCATACTGAGGATTAAAGAACAAAGGAAAATTTCTGAACACATCGGGTCTTCAGGAATGACACATTCATTAAAAGTAACCTGGAAAATGGGGTAAACTGATTCCCTGCGAGTCAAAATCAAAATGATTCGGAAATCTCTGCAGAAACCAAACTAAAATGTGTTGAGTATTGTTGTATATTGTACATTATATGCTAAAAGCATGTAGACACTTATTAGGGAACAATAGAGATCTTGCAGATTCGATTTCAGTGATGATTACACAAGAAATAAATTCACTCTCACCTAATACTGTAAATTATATAGGGAAAATTCTGTCACAATAACAATATTTTTTAAATGTACAACAGGACACAAACTATGTAGTTAAATTATATACATGATCAGAATCATCATGACGTAATCAGTGACAATAATAATTATATATTGTATATAAAATCAAACCAGATTATTATGAATATTAGTAATCAAATCTGATCATTAGAAATGGGTCTCCACGTATTTTTGGCCATTGTGTATGACACCTATGCGTTTAAATATTTTTCTATTGTTAATTGTTAGGTTCCATCTGTTCTTTTGCAGCTCATACGCCAGCTTCTATTTTTAAAATCGAAAATAAATATTGCTTAAATGTTCCCAGATCGCCTACATTCCTAAAGACTTTGAAGATCCATCCAGAATCATTTATTTTTTAAAAAACTTAAAAAGATAATTAACTTTCTAAATGACAAATTCATTCTCAAGTGATATGTAGCTTACACATACACAAAACAAAAAACAAAATAAATTTGCAACCACAAATCATAAAACATATTTGCATAAATATGACACAAACAACAAAATAAATCAATAAAATTAAAATTGAACGAGTAAAAAAATAGTTGTTAATAATAATAATAATAATAATAATAATGCATAATAATATTACAAATGCATACTTTGTAGTACAGTGATAATTTATTAATGTCAAAAATTTATTTCTTTTATATTTTCATAATTTATACTTTAATAATTTATATACAAAATGATTTGTTTTGGTACACTGTAAAATATTTTCATGATTTGTTATCCCAACATTTTTTCTTTTATCAGATCAACTTAGATAATGTGGTTCAGATGACATATTTTGAGTTAAACCAAATCCCCTTTATTGTATTAACTCAAATTTTAAATTTCATTGAACTTAAAAAAGTAAGTTACCTGGTTACATTTTTTTTACAGTGTATCTGTCATAACAAAAAACCCAATATTGAGCAGTCTCTACTTATATTCAAAACAACAGAATAGAAGTGCGAAAGCCTTTATAAACAAGAAGTTAATGTTGGGCAAAATTTGGTAAGTTGGTTTGTATAATTTTTTCTCTGTCAATGAAAACCATTCAAATTGGAACACAGCTAAACCAATCAAATTCGAGGACTGGTCTGGAACTTAATAAAATCCCAAATTAAAATTGAATTCTTAAGTCCTATAAGATAAATTTAAATCAGTCTGGCAGTGCACAGCCGTAACACTGACTGACTGACATCCAAGCAAAGATTGTGATCTTACATCTCTCACGACAATCAAACGTCCTTCCAGTTTGGCATCTTCATCTCAGATAAACATCTCGATCGATCGAAGCTCATGCTGAGGTGAACATCCAAGTAAGGGCATCAAAGAGACATCAGTCCACGCTACAAAAATAATGGATAACACACTTACATGCACAAACACACACACACTCATCCTCATTCCTATGTTAAACCATTCACACTCTATATTGTGCTCTCCAGTTAATTAATTCCTGACTTCCGTGTGACTCCAAGGGCCGCCCGTGCCTCAGAAAGAGCTCGCGGATTTATCATCCAGCTTCAAAATACTTGTACTGCGAGCATCTGGAGAAATAAGCCACGTCAAGGCCACGGAGAACATGACAACGGACTATTTTTACCTTTTCAAGACAACAGCTGTTTAACTGAGAGTCTCATTAAAAACTGTGAGCTATTGTGTAGGCTTCAGTGTTTAAAAAAATCATCATGAACTACCAGACCACAAAACTAAAGGTTTCCTTATAAATATAAGCAGAACTTATGAAGAGGTCAGGTACGATATTTACTTCCACTGTTCCATTAGCAGATCTGAAACGGGCTTCATTAAATTTGAATGACCCAAACCTTTTTCACTCTTTTTTCCACTCAGTTTCAGTGAACTCCAAACTCTTCAGCAGATCTAGTTTGAATTTTTTGGCATGACACGCACAACAAGATTTTAAACTAGAACATCTGCATCTCTGTGAGCTTCTTTAAACCAAGCCTGAAATATCATACTGTGACCATCCACAGTTGTTGTATTCAGAAGATTTTTTTTAATTGTTCAGTTGCTGAACAATTCTATCTTTGCCAGAGAATGACAAAATTGCATCAATGTTTTGTTTTTTTTTGCAAACACTAGTCAAACGCACAGCCTTGCTAAGTATACTTCACTTGACTCGTACTCGTTAGGACAAATAAGAACACATCAAAACATCCTAAATGGATTCTGACAGCATTTGAAGATATACCTCGAGGTCTTTCTGTGAGGTGAGACAAGTTCAAAATCTTTTACAACTTTGGGGAAAATAACTATAAATGACTACTGCGCCTGATTAGAGCTTCCGAGAGGTTCTTAAGCCCTTATTGTGGCCTTTAAAAAGCTGACGTTTCAGCCTGTCTCTGGGAAATAGAGGCTGCCTTAGTGTTTGGCCTGATTTCTCAGTGGGTTTAATTACAGCCTTAGGTCTGTTAGACCCAGCGTAATCTGTCCTGGCTCAGGGTAAATACTTCATCTTAAACTGCATCTACACACACGCACACATCTTCAGCCTGAAGTGGTGAGCAAATTGAAATAAATTGGGGATTTTTCATTTTGCTTGGCACTGAAAATCATCCTGTAGCCAATGCCGGCTCTTTGTCAGTAAAAATCAATACGTTAATGACGGCGGTTGTCCATTCGCATGGGTTGCTTAGTGAAAGAGAGTTTGAATAGCTTTGGGGTCATGGAGCCATACAAGAGAGAAAGCTCTTGCTTTAATCTATATTCACCCACGTATAGGCCTGAACACTTGAAGACACGGGCACGTGGACTCATGTATGCATAAATGCTCGTTTTATTTGATTGACCATTTCCGATTTATTGCAATCCTCATTTGAATGACCTCGATGATGATTCTTAAATTCTATTCTATGCTGGTTTAAATGATGCAGGAATAAACTCTACTAAATATTATTTGTAGCACGAATCCAACCCAGTTATCGCAAAATATTTTTTTGGATGAACAATCTCAGTTTTCAAATTTTATAAACAAACCGTAAAATCGTTTTGGAGCCCTTTAATCTGGTGCCCACAATCGCAGTAGCTGCCTCAGTTCAAGATCACCTACGTTTACCTTGGGAAAATTTTCAAGTGTCCATAGCTCATTAATTCTGTTTTGATGTTTTAATTATTTAATGTATGTTTGAATAAATCAGCCACTATCGGAGTAGAAACATAATTACATATTTATTTTATTAACTCGAACTAAAGACTCAAAAGTCTTAACTAAAACGAAAAATAGTTAACAGCATTAGTGGAGATACTTTTTACAAAGTCCAAAGTCTCTCAAGAAACCTGACCTGAGCCATAATTATATCCAAATGAATTGTATTTATTCAAATTAAAGAATAAGAATTGAGATCTAGTGAATCGGAATCGAATCAAATTCAAATCCGAATCAAATCGAGAACTTGGGAATCGGAATTAAATCAAATCCAATTTTTAACTGAATCAAGAGCTTCTAAATTGGAACAAAATCTAATATAAATCAGAATCATAACTGAATCAAGAGCTTGTGAAACAGGATCAGATTAAATCAGTCTAAAAACTTAATAATAATAAAAATAATTTACCAAATTAGTGGAGTTTTTTTTTTTACTTCCTCATGAAAAACTCACATGTACCTGAAATATCTCCAAAGGAATATATATTTAAACCAACCATCTGTACTATCAATACCCAGTCCAACTATTTAGCGTGGCGCCACACAGATAACTACACAGTTTGAATCCCAAAACATCTCATTTGAAACCAACGCAACATCTAACTGTCCTCTGGGTAAATCATTTACAATCAAAAGTCCAGAAACCCGAAAACAACAAGTCGAATGATACCTCTGAGGAACCGGGTGGTGTTCACTTATGTCGGAGCGAGACGAACAGACACGTCGACCAATCAGCGTGATGAGGTGAAACGAGAGGCGCCACGAGACCAACAAAGTCATCACCTCCATAAAAGACGAGTCATTTACAAGAACGAACATCAGTCACTGTCATGTGTGGGCAAGCCGGGCTGCATTGTAATGTCAGAGTGATGTCTGACTTCTGGTGGAAAGCCACATTGGCACTGACAGAGCTCACATTGAAACTGACAGTGTGTGTTAGGCCATCAGAACGCCGGAGGATGTCGGGCTGACAGTCTAGGTGCCTCAGCGGTTACAGCCGCTTAGATCAGTCTTGACAAAACTGTTTTGTTATACGTATAGTACCCACAAAGCGTTTTGATACAATTTCAGAAATACAGAATCCATATTGAAGCAATAGCAGTTCTGACAGCATAACATTTTTGACAGGCCAGTTTCTTTCCATTCATAAAAATGGAACTGAATATAACATGAAAAAGAACTGAAACAAATCATTATGTTAATCCAGAAGTTTTTAAGCTTTTTGATACCACATATGATTTCTTTGTAAGAGACCCCCTTCCTAAAATATGTGACAGGTACTGGCAAAATGAGTCGGAATGCGTCCGGTCTAATTTCAAGCTACAGGCAAAACAAGTGAAAAATGTCACTTTTGGTCGAAATTGAGGTTCACACAAAAATGAGTTCATTAAGCCCTCGTCTACAATCCTAATGCTCCAAATTGCAGTTAAACATCTAAAAGTATCTTATTTGTACATTTTCTGAGGAGTATCTTTCCTTTGACCATGAAAAATGCAGTTTTTCTCTGCTTACTTATGGACGACTGGTAATGTTTTAGTTTGGTATTGTTGTAAAATGCAGCATTTCAACTTTGTGAATATTGAAAGTGAATTCTCGATGGCTTGAGTCCAATGAAATGTGAAATTTTTAAACTCATGCTGATGTAAACTGAACTTTCTTACTAAACTAAACTTTCAAAGATACTGCAATCCCAATATACACGTACACACGAGTAAAAAAAAATGTGTCTTGGTGAGTTTTCATGCAAACATTATCTATTATGTTTTAAGTGAACGTTTGATAGAATGTTGGGGAAAAATATCTGATGTGTAACATTATATTAGATCCGTGCGATACAGTAGGTTCTTAATATATTGGCTGTCTGTTTCATTAATGTTAATCAAACAATTGTGGAACTATGGAAAAAAGTTGAATACATTTCTTCCTGTAGATATGAGTTTTGAGTTGGTTTGGGTCAAATTTGGTGGTATTACCAGGGATTTCACTAAAGATAATGATTTCTGAAGGATCACGTGACACTGAAGACTGGAGTAACGATGCTGAAAATTCAGCTTTCCTATCATAGAAACAAACTACATTTTAAAATATATTCAAACAGAAAACAGCTACAGTAATTTCTCACAATCTTACTGTGTAACTGTATTTTTGATCTAATAAATATACGAATAAAATAAGCAAGTCTGTCAAACCTTTGATTTGATTAAAAAAAAATGTACACTTATCTACACTCGGTGGTCCCTGATTTTTGATACTTGCTAAATATTGAGCTGAACACAAATACATAAGCAGTTCGAGGGTGTGGATAGACCATATAATACTTAACAACCAGGGAGGTAAATTAAACATTTATATTTGAGGAAAATGAATGTGATTTTGTAGAGCAACTCAAACTATATTTGATTTCGTGCTCACTTTAACTTCAACAAATATTGACAGTTCAAAATGCAAAGAACAGAATCGTTAAAACATACATTATAGAGGCTGAAATATACAGGCTAGCCTATTCTGAAAGAATATGAATATATGTGGGATGCCTAGCCTTGAACACAAATCTCCTTGGCAACTGCACACCTGTGGAGAGTCTAAAGAGAGAGAAAGAAGGGGATTGAATCACTGCCAAGACAGTGAACAGTGATCTGGAAAGGGAGGATGCTATGCAGACAGAAACACAAAGACTGTCCTTTAGTTTATTGCATTTAGATGTAGATGTATTCAGAGGCAGAAAAAATTAGTCTCGGCAACATTTGACAAGACGCTCGCATAAAAGAATAACAACAAATTGTCATGATCACAATCATAATCCCCGAGTGTTTAAAGACACATACTTCAGCAAACTGTTGAGTACAAAATACTCTAATTCATAAAGCAATTGTTTAACTGAGGAGCTATTTAATTTTAATTCACTGGTAGCTTTATTAGATCATGGTGAACTGAGAAAACTCTCTTAATTACAATCACAACATGTGCTGATAGGACTTTCTAGACACATTCACTGCTACAAACTCATATAGCAATCCCATCGAGGGATTTTACAACAATAAACATGATTCAGTCAAAAACCTTATGGTTCTATTTGTACTCGGAAGTCTTAAATTCTGAGTTCCCAGAAGGAACTGTTAAGTGGAACACCCCATTAAGTCGGAGTTCTGACTTGGAAACTCAGGGGAATGCAACAACCCCGACTTCAGAATCCAAAATGGCTGCTCAGCGCATCCACACTACAGTATATGAATAATATTGTTTATTAGGACTTCTGTTTGTCTGTGTTTCAAACTCAGTAGTGCACATAGTACTACCCAACCTCTATCTGTTGATATGATACTTACACATTATCCGTGCAAAATACTGTTTGTATTAACAAGGGCAAGCGCATCAAACGTTTGCCTGGACGCATCCATCTCGGTTTTCTGACTTGAGTCAACTTGGGCGTGATGTAATTCCGAGCTCCGACATCCGATTTCCGAGGTAATATGGAACACAGCATTATAAAAAGACTTTATATACAGAAAGACGGTTCACTCGTATTACTATGAACGGGAGAACGTTCAACGCGCAATATGTCGTATTGCTAAAGAAAATCGCAGTTTGATAAAGTCATTGCAGCTGCCGTTAGAACCTCCAGTTGTTATAGACACTTAAGGTGATAATACATGGGGCAACTTTTTGAACAATGTTGCTTGGGCACTTTCCCATTGAAAATGAGCAGCAAATTTCTATCTGGGCACTATAGATCGGTCGTGGGCATTTTTTTGAGATCCTCCAATCAGAGTGCTAGCAGCTGATCACATGACCAACTTGGAGAGTTAGAAAAAAAATTCAAAGATTAAAGATGGCGGCCTCTCAGTGGCAGTGGAGCGAAGAAAAGGAGAGTGAACTTATATCTTTTTACTCTGGTAAACTGTCATGTGTCCAAAACAGGGAATTTACCTCATTTAAAGCTTAAAATACCAATAATGTGTGCATGCTGTAATTTAGCCATCAAATGTTTTCAGGTGAATATTAAAAAAAACATCTGTGGTGGCGTAAGCTGTAGGGCGTATGGCACATGAACTCGGGTCCGAATCCGCCTTTTGCCAAACTCGCTCTGAAAGGCTTTTATATTTAATGAAAATGAAGAAAATATTTGAAAAGTTGAAATAAAGTGCCTGACAAATGTTTAATATGAAAGTATTTATTGGCAATAGATTTGCTCCTCCCTTATTGGTTGCTGCCAACTGTCCGTTGCCCTAATTAGTTGCCCTGTATCTCACCAGGCTGCCCATTGACGGCAATATTGCCCAGCAACATTGTTCAAAAAGTTGCCCCGTGTTTCATCCCCATTAGGACTGCGCATGCACATTGGCTGCTCCAGCCTGAAAAAAATGTAGGTTTTTGTCATGATTCGAGAGTTTACAAACAAAAATTTACGAGACACTCGTCAGATTTCATCTGTGATTTCAAACATGAAATTTAAATCGTAAGCTTGCCGAACAGTTTTGGAGAAATTGAATGTTTCCCCATTCAAAGAGCTGCACTTGCCTACCCGAGAGGCATTTCAAAGATGGGCGCTGAGTGAAATTGGTTTTCTTAAAGGGACTTTGGCATGATGGCGTCTACTCCCTACATACTCTAGGCAACTGCCTACTAAGACAGCCTCCTAACCAAATAACTGATTTGTAATACTCTACTAAAGCGACAACACTGCAGGCTGACTATAGCGTTCCTCATGGGAATCAAACAGGTGACCAATGGAGCTAAAAGCACAGTATTCTAATACGCATAAAAATACAAATCTGAGGTAAAATCGAAGTTTAAGCAGGTTTATCAATGGTGTTCATGATTCCATCCACATTTACAAAGTATAAAAGAGGAACCAAAGTAATTAATTTAAAAGTCTGTTTACAGGACACCAATTTTCAACTAAAAATGGAAAACTTCCACAATGACTTCTACATGTCAATGGCGATTTGAGGGCCTGAAAATGCAAACTTTTGAAAGTTTAAAAGTGCAAGTTTTTGAAAATGATACAGTTCTGATCGTATCTGTGTAAACTACAAAAACGGGATTTTGTGAAAATGGTGATGTCATGCACATGCATTTTACATAATCAGTCTATAGCAGGGGTGGCCAACGTCGGTCCTGGAGAGCCACAATCCTGCAAATTTTTGCTCCAACCCTAATCAAACACACCTGAACAAGCTAATCAAGGTCTTAAGGGTTACTAGAAAGCTACAGGAAGGTGAGTTTTTATCAGGGTTGGAGCTAAACTCTGCAGGATTGTTGCTCTCCAGGACCGACGTTGGCCACCCCTGGTCTATAGGCACGTAGTGTTTCTTTAGTTGTTTTCACGGATCCATCCGTGTGAACGGGGATCGTTTTGACAGTACACGAAAAATGGAAAGGAAAAACTTTCCTGTTTTTGATACATCGTTGTCATGTAAACATACTATTTATAAATATTATAGGATGTGACAAATTGCTTTTGTGAGTCGCTTTCGATAAATGCATAAATGTAAATTTACCATTGTTTCACACATTTTCATAGGAGAAATTCCTTTTAATAGGAATCCAAATGATTGGGTGTTTCCGAAAGTTTTCGCAACTGGTTCAAGCTAGTCGTGTGAATTTGCAGCGTTAATCAACAGAAAGCCGATTGATTTGAAGTGAACCTCACTAATGTGACCTTTTAGAACTAAGGGTTCTGGGTATCATATTAAAGTGTGAACATGCTCAAAAAATAAGGTCTGTATATGTGTGCTTAAAAACATTAAGATATATTTTGTTCTAGAGGGCGAATAAAGCGATAGTCTTATCAAATACAATACGAGGTCCACTTTAGATTTTATTAACGGCGTTTCTGAATGGCGGTTTATTCGCTTGACCACTATCACTTGAACTAAATTAACAGGCTGTTTGGAAGGTCCTGCATTTGCTGCAGTAGTTTATTGAATATGAAACCACATACCTGTAAACTGTACTGAACTGAAGTGAATGCTAAGAAGTCTCTTGAGAATTGCATTGCGAAATCATTTGAATTTTTATAAGTGCAGTCAGGCTTGCACAATCTTTCATCAGGCAGTTCTCTGAAAAATGTTGAATTTTAGTACAATGACTTATCTAAGTGTGTAATTCTCACTTAGGCAACCATTTTACTTCCAAAACCAAGCTTTGAATAGAGAAACGACAAAGCCTGGAGGGGAAAAAAAGCATTAGAGAAAAGAAATGCATCAACAGGAACACATTTCGATTTGCATTGTGTTAATGTGTCAAGTAATAAGAGTGGCAGTAAACAAACGTGGCCATTCACACAATGCTCTTTTCATTTATATAATTAATCACTAATTACAAAACAAAAGGCTTTCAGTATTCATTAGATAACAGCAGAGAGACTATGAAAGGTGACATGTGGGGTTAAAATGCCCTGATAAGAAATTACAGTCTGCAATGCTAATTTTGAAAGCCTTGTGTGATGGCAAAAGTCTAGCTGCGATGTTGCCATGACAGCTAAAAGGCAAATGGAAGAACTAATTAATGAGCTCAACGGCCGAAAACCGTGATAAATTACAAAGATGAATTACATCTCCTGAGGAGAAGACATATAACAGCACTCATGGAATTGGAGAGCACTGGGGAAAATCTTGTAAACTTATGAATGCATACAATGAAAGTGAGTTGTTGTTTTTCTCAATGATTTTTGGATGCTTTATGTATAAACATGGAAACCGGTGGTAAAGGATTCAACTTTTATTTCTCTGCTGCTTTTTTTTGGAAAAAAACAAAGTTTAAAAAAAATAATAATAATAAAAAATCCCCAATTTTCTTTCCAAAAGCCAGATAGGTCAAAGAAACAGAAACTACAAACAAGTAACAGATTGAGGTGAATCTTCCGCAAGTCTCTTTTATCCGGGAGTGTAGAGCGTCAGTCAAACATACCAGGACTTCAAATCCCCCATAAAACGTTTCAATTAAAAGTTACGCTGTGCTTAAATTAGGCGAGACATTTTCTGTGACATTTGCTGTAGGTGATCATAAATGCGTCAATCATGTTGTTTTTCTTCTCTGGTAATATTTTGGGTACAGCTGATAAAAAACCAGAACATTTTAGCATTTTCTCTGAGTGTTTTCTGCGGTTTTTGTTTGTTTGTTTTTTACTTATTTCATCCATTTGGAAGATGGAACAAACCGTTACTTAAAAACTAGTCACTTTAATTATTGCCATTAAAAATTTTCAATAAAATCTGCATTTCCTAAATATGACATCATAATCGTATTTTAAAAGGCACAGCTCCTCCCTCTCGTGTTGTTCGAAAACTTTTTTTCTTCTGTAAAACACAAAAGTAGGCGTTTTGAGGCATGTTCACGCAGCTCTTCTTTACTATGAAAGTGGATGGGGACTGGGTTTGCCAAGCTCCAAAATGGACAAAAAAAGGATGTTTTTTTTACCTTAAATTTGGTCAATATGACTTGCGACTGTCAAAATGAGCATATTTTTATAAGGAAAAGACTGTAAAAATGCTATGGTAAAAACCTGTTAAAAGGTGAATGGTACATTCCCTATGCTGTGAAAAACTATAATAGACTGTGAAATGTACAGTGTTTTTGGTTCAGCATTTTCAGTTCATTTTGGTTTCATCTCCTAATTAGTTTTCACTGAAATAACTTTGCTTCTTTTAAGATTTGCCTTACTGTATCAATTATTTGGATTTCATGTTAATCTTATGTTTAAATGTGTATTGCATTATTTTGGTATCAAGTATGTTATATACCATATATTAATATTTGGGCAAGTTTCATAAAAAAAAACAAAAAAACATTTTAAACAAAAAGCTGAGAAAAATCACATTTTTGTCAAAGTCCAGATTCAGTAGATTGAGTCTATCAACACCCTCAAAGCTTCACAGTCCTTTACCCATGGGTTCAACATTTTAATTTATATGCTGTAGAATGTTTGATGATCACGCAAGCTCACATGTGCGCGTAAGCAATCTTTCATCTTCAATGAAAACAAGGATTAGGCAGCTGACTTGTTGCCTCGCTGCCTTATCAGGCGATGTCTTTGCAGGCACCGTTTGCACATGAAGGTACCTCACAAAACTGATTTCAGTCAGACTTCTGAGGCGACGTATTGGTTTAATGATCTACACCAAAATAGAGTCAGCTTTGGTGATAACTAAGCATATATTTAATTACTACAATCCTAATTTCTCAGTAGAAACGACATCTGTAGTGGAAAAAGTTGGTCAAAAACATACATTTACAAACTGAAACTTTCTTTATTTTTTAGCTCAACTGTCACAGAATAGAACGTGCAGGATTGTGGGATATCAATCTATGCTGCCTTCAGGATCAGAACCTCAGGAAACAGGAAGTGAAGATATTGGAGTTGTCTCACAAATGACGGAAAATCTCGTCAATGGCAGGGAAAGAGTTAAACTATTATACACACACTAAGTAGTGTGCTCACTTCAGCATGAGGAGGACTGAACAGATGGAGTGGATGGGAAGCAGCACAGAATGACCCAATCCGCAGTAAGCTAGTAGTCAAATAACAGCCTGCAGGGAGAGAGAGAGGGAGAGAGAGAGAGAGAGAGAGAGAGAGCGCGTGAAAGCAGATATGTGCTGCACACGCCCACTTAGGTTCTCCAAGATCATTCCTCTCAGACGTTAAGTTTTACCGATCCTGGTTAAATTGGGTCTTTCAGCTGCTCGCTGGAAAACTCTTCGATTTCTTGCAGTCTGATCTTAATTCGGCAACCAAAGAAAACAACGATGGAAAGAGAAAGCAAGCAAGCGAGACCTCTGATAAGGGCACCACCTTCAGTGAAAGTGTATTTTAAAACAATTGGTTGTTACTATCACAATTGCTAGTTTTGGTCTGGTTCAGAGGACTGCGAGTGAACTTTGCACCTGTGCAATATAGCGGATATTTACGATATTTTGCTGCTGATGTGTTGAGCTTTATTTGACCCATGAACACACTTGAACTTAAAATGTAGATTCATTAGGAAGGAGTTGAGTCGGTTCATGTTCATGGAAGTCTACATGTGACATTGTGCATGCTTTGAGAAAAACTACACTGGTGCGTGATTGAAAATGATTCAATATTGTATAAACACACAAAATCATTCAAATGAGGTCAATAAGAATGTTTAATAACTTTTATGAAAGAAGTCTTTTATGCTCACCAAGGCTGCATTTAATCAATCAAAAATACAGTAAAATGTCATTTATTTCTGTAACGGCAAAGCTGAATATAAGCATAAATGACACCCTTTTAAGCCATTTAAGAGAAAATACAATTATGGATTAAATATTGCTGAAAGGCTAAAATAAAAATATTCTTTTAGCTATAACGTCCAGTCCATCTTGGCACCTTCAGACCATTTTTTTTGAGCACAAACTCTCAAGACTAAGAAATTTAGAAAGTTCTTTCCTTTTATCCCCTCTACTAAATCCAAGTTCTCACAAAGCTCAAAAGACAATATGGCTCTGAGAATTGGGGTTAATAAAAGCTGGGTGGATGAGATATGAAGATATTTAACTTCTTTGAAGATATTTACCTTCCATCTGCTCTTGCTTCAACCATGGGGAGACTGAGCCCAAGAATACTTGATTTAATTCAGGCCATTAATAGCGTTACATCACATTACATATCCTGCAGTGAGGCACATGGAATCCACTACATGTGGAAATGACTTATCTTTGAGTGCTCCAACTATGCACTAATACACTGTGCGTGCATGCTTTTTATCGTTAATGAAGGAAACGATTATGAAAGATCATGAAAACAGCATTAAAAAAAACCTGCATGGCGCTGATTAATCATGCACAATAAGACCAAGGACATTTACTGTAGTAAGAAAGAATTAGCTCATCTATTTCATTTTGTCTTTAACTGTAATATTGGTAGACACTATGTGTTCAATTACCCATGAAGAAAAACACACCATGTCTGAAAGAAACCAAATATATATATAAATCAGTGTAAACGAGAGCCTTGGATTAAACGTTTAGGATAAAACTGTATTAATACATATTAAATGCTAAGAGGTGAGCGAGGTGTAAATCACGAGAAAATCAAACAGTTGAATATGCTAAACTACACCACTAAAACATACTTTAGTAGATCCATAAACTTAATCTCCTATTGAATTGTATAAAAGATTAATTTGTTAGACTGTAAGTCAGAAGTGTAGAATAAGACACTCATTTGTAGCAGAAGAGCAAAAGCAAGATGTTGCATTAAGCCGCTTCTAACATTTCAAAGCGTTAATAAAACAGCTTCAATAATTCTATAAATAATAGTATAGATGATATTTTTTACACAACTACTTACATATTTTTTTAACTGTTTTTTTGTCATAATGTAATTTCATCCTCGCTTAGAATAAAACGGGCAGCTGTGCATTTACAGGGATAGTTCACCAAAAAAAAAGAAAGTTCTGTCATCATTTTCTCACCCTCCCTGTCGTTCAAAACCTGTATGAGTTTCTTTCTTCTGCTGAACACAAAAGAAGATATTCTAAAGAATGCTGGTAATCAAAAAGTTGACGGTAGCCATTGACTTCCAAAATACAACGGAAGTCATTACCATAAACTGTCTGGTTACCGACATTCTTGAAAAATATCTTCTTTTGTGTTCAGCAGAAGAAAGGAACTCATACAGATTTGGGATGACATGAGGGTGACAGAATTTTCTTTTTTTGTGTGAACTATTCCTTTAAGACTTCCATGTAAATGACCTCTGATATGATTGGCTAACCTCTTTGACACTGAAACTGTCTGACGTGATCAGGGTGTTGCTATTCCGTTGCTAAGGTACTTGGAGTCGTTGCCAGGGTGTTGCTAGTTGCTAGGGGTGGTTTGCTAAGTAACATCAAAATATAATTTCAAAAGGTGAAGGAAAAAGTATTTCTTGGTGAGACCCTGTAAGACGTTTAAAAGCAGAGCGACTCACTCAACTTCACATATACACACACCTACACAGATGCAATGAGGAATGATGTAAGTTCAGGGAGTGAGAAACATCAGCACTCAGGTTGGGTAAGCAAATGACCCCGGCTTGTTAGTCTTTCATGTCCTCCCCAGCTGGTGGGAGTCTGAGGACATGACTGCCTTGAATTCAAGGATTAGTAATAAATATTTCGTAAATGAGGATTTAATCACATAGAGACTTAATCAAAATCTTCTCCAGGTAGATGTTACCTCCTTCCTGCTGCTCTGAGACGGTGATTGAGGCTCAGCTTTCCTTCATCTAAACTTTCGCACACCCCCAAAAAAGTGCCAAATGCGAGTTTCAAATGACTTGCTGATGTGCCCAGCTGGTGTCAGATGTGGACAGAAGCTCTAATGCTACTTAAACGGCTGTTTGCTTTGAAGGACCATCATGCTCCATCACATCCAGATCCATTATTTTAAGCCGAGACTCTAGTTTTCTTTTCCACGTGCCCTTTTTCTCTCGTTTGTGGAACTGGATGTACTGTAGTAGACATCAATGTGAGGCAGAGTGATGGGAAATGCCTGATACGATCAGGAGTACAGAGAGAGAGAGTGAGAGAGAGAGACTGCTGGCTGTGCTGTACAGGAGATATCAAGCAGAGGAAGAGAATTAGAGACAAAGAGAGGCAGAGAGACAGAGACCAGAATGAATCCAACAGCAGATAACAGTGACGGGGAAGGAACGAGATATTGAGCACTGATATTAAGGAAATTAAAGAAGAACAGTAAAAAATAAAATTAAAAAAAACTGTATATATATATACAGTTTTTTTAATTTTATTTTTTTACTGTTCTTTTTTAATTAAATATATATATATAAATAATATATATATATATATATAAATATAAATATAAATATATATATATATATATATATATATTATATATATATATATATATCCTATACTCCAATGTAAGAATAAGTGCAATCCAATGAAATTAAATGTTGGAATGCAGTTTTTTGTACTTTCTTACTTTAGAGCTGCTAAATAAGTATTGCAAAAACCACTGGGCCAGTGTTATATATTTTGTACAGTTACAATGTCCCAAATGTTTCCAACTATTTGCAAATCATAAGAAAAATCGCAATTTTAACCAAAGATCCGGGAGATGCGAGGGAGTCGCCTGTAAATGGCGTCATATCCGCATGACACTCGGTTTCTGGTTTTAGGAAACACCAAAGATGCTTTAATATATATAACATGTGGTGACACAGACAAGAGAGCATCTGTTTTGATACATTTATAGACAGAAAACTAATTATTGTACTACATCTCAACACCTTTGCTCTTATTATTTAAATCTAATTTTCTTGATTTTACCGTGCCTTAGAGAAAAACACTATTTTGTCAAGTAGCTAACGTGGCACAATCAGAAGCAGCTTTATTTTAACAGTAATACAGAATTTTTTCATTTACGTTCATTTACAATACGTTTTAAAATTAATTGCATGCCATTTATCAAAACAAGCCATCCAGCCTTTAATATGATATTCTAATATCGATCTAGCTTACTGCAGTGTGCAACAAGTGTCTCACAGCAGCCACCGAGCGAACACACAGAGTAACATTAGAGCATTTTCAACACTCAAATGCATCTAATATGATAAACAGAGCCACGTTACCTCATATTCAAGTGGAAGGGGCGCCGGTCACTGGTCCTGCTCTGCTTCATAATACAGTAACGTTAACAATTGCATCCATGAACATGATTTCTGCAAGAGTCCCATCCCGACTCTTTTCCACCGCTTGCAAGGTGAAGATCACGTGTCCCAAGATTCCGCGCTCAAACAAGCTACACCTTTGCTTTGAATAGGCGACCTCCAGCAGATGAAAAATTACATAGTGCATCTTTAAAATCCAGAGTCATTTTATTTGCATTATTAGTGTTATAGTATTTATTACTATTTTCAATTTTTTTCTTTTACTTTTATGTTTTCTGTTTTTAATTGAATTTAGTTTAAATTTTAGTAATTTTGTTATATGCTTGAATTGGTTTTTTATATTTCTATTTAGCTTTAATTTATAATTATTTCAATTTTAGTTAATCATTTTTGCACTTCCTATAACTTAATCTAATTTCACTTACTTATCATGGCAAGATTTATAATGTTCAAAATAAGTTTAAAGGTGACCTATTATGCAAAATTACCTTTTATAAGGTGTTTGAGCACGGATGTGTTCCCACAGTGTGTGTAAACAAACAGCCTATAATGGTAAAAATTCACCCCCTCCTTTTTTAAAAATAATCCCGATAAATCATAAAGCAGGGATGCAGGAACAGATAAGTGGGGGAAAGGTGAGAACACAAGGGCTCCACATAGATTTGTTTTTAAAAAAAATATTTGCTTTAAATACTCATTTGTAGTTACTTTAAGGGATTTTTTATTGTATTATTACCTTATATGTGTAACATTTTGTTGCAACACTTTACCAAATCAAGACTGAATACATTTGGTCAAAATCTTTTTAAGACAATTGGCTGATTAGATGGCAATACTGAGCTGAACTGCAAACTGTTTGCCCTCTCTCACATCTCAGACCTCACGTTCATAAAATTTTACTTTAAAAACTATGTTTATAAAGGGTAATGAGTACAGGAAGCACTTTGCAGTACTTTCTGAAACAACCAGTTCTTTATTTAACCTTTAAAGTTCACAATTCAACTCGATGACTTCGATGAGTCAACTCCACAACAGCTACATAAATTCATCAACTAACTCTTGAGAAATGTCCAGATGCTTTCTAAAAGTTGTAACTTCTTCCCGAGTCTCTCCATCAGTGTCCGACTCCGGTTTGAACAATGTAAGACTGAACAACGTTACTAGCAATTTCTGACATTTTGTCTGCGTGAGATTCTCCAGTTTTGTTGTTGAGTATCTGAAGTATGAGTATCTGTTAAAGCTCCGCCCTCTTCTGGAAAAGGGGCTAGGAGCAGCAGCTCATTTGCATATAAAGGGACACACACAAAAATAGTGTGTAATAGGTAATAGGGGTATTTTGAGCTTAAACATCACAGACACATTCTGGGGACACGAGAGTCTAACATTACATCTTGTGAAAAGGGGCATAACAGGTCCGCTTTAAGTTATCTAATATTTCTATTATATTTTATTTCAATTAACTAAAATCAGTTTTTATAGCTTAGGTTAACAAAAACAACAAACATTATTTTGAAGAAAAATATAATTTGTCTATACATATTTTAATCAAAATGAAACAATCATGCAGTTCTTCTGATGTCACTGAGGTCGCCCAGACTATTGGATAACGTTAACCAACAGCCCAATAGCTATTAAGGCATTTGTTTTGGCTCCAACCTTGCACTTTATATAATCCAATCAATTTCCACCCCACATTTTTTCTTTTCAATATCCTGTATCACTCAAAAATACATCACATGAAAGAAAAAATAGTGCAGTTTCATTTTATAAACACGTAAACTCTTATGTCACTTCAAACAACATCTGAACCACATGACGTATTAATATCCGAACTGACTGACTGTATGCGTGTAAATTTACCAATACCTGTATGCTGATCTTTTATCCTTATGCCAAATGACAATTTTGTCTTGATCCCCTATGGCCTTCAAACCCCAATCAAATCTGCTCGCTGGCCATAAGTCTCTCTTTCTCTCTGTTTAATTAAAACTGTGACAGGAACCAGTGACAGAAGAGGGAGGGTGCAATTTATAAAAGTGACATCTTTCTGCATGCGGCTGAAGGTTGACGCGCTTAGCACTTAGCATAATTAAAACCGCGAACAGGTAGGAGAGCATTATGGGTGGTGAGGACACACAAACTGTTGGGGTTATAGATTGAGACCTTCTTTTAGAAAAGCAGGAAGTGGACGAGAACACGCTTTATGAAATGCCTCATGAGATGATAGCAGGCACAGAGCAAAACTACACAGCTTGATACTATGAAAAAAACCGAGCTTCCACACAATTTGACATTAGCATGACGCTAAGCTAACGCTGCACAAATACTAGGTTTTTATAAAAATAATAGACTTTGGAAGCGTTATGTAATGTAGGCTAATTAGATTCTTTGCCTGTGAAATGAGTTCTCTTTTCTGCTTATGTAACCAAAAAAATTTTTTTTTTCAATAGTTTGACATTAACAGTTTGTAGGTTAACGCTGACAAGAATAAGAGGTGTTTATAACAGTAATGCAATTAAATCTTTGTCTTTGAAATGAGTTTTCTTTTCTGATTATAGTAAAAGCTTACCACAACATTTTTCAAAAGTTTGTTTGACGTTAACATGTGGCAAAAAGATAACGTTGCATTAAATTAAGTTTTTATAAAAACCCTGGTTATGTAACTAAAATGAGGCTTATAACATTTCAAACAGTTTAATCAGGATTAAAAACATTGAAAACACACATGTTGGGTAAAATAATCAATTTTCTTTACAGATTTTTTTTTTTTCAACTGAACTTATTACAATACAAAATACAAGCATTGTTACTTTAGTATTTTGGAGCAGCCTTCATGATGCCATCTCTGCAGGCAGCTCACTAAAAATATATCACATTACAAAAGTTAAATGGATTGTGAATGCCATTTGATGTTGCCTTTAAGAAGCAAAACCGCACAGATATTAAAATCACAATGAATTTTCCATGTTATGCCAATAATTGAACTGCTCTGTGTCTTGATTCAGGTCCCAATGAGTCTTTCAGACAGTTTAAATAGGCTCCTGATGTGAAAAGCTGATGAACGTGATAATGGCAAATAATGATGCCTATCGACAATTTCAGACAAGCAATTAATCAAGAAAACATTGTGCAACTGTATTGCAGGGTAAGACTGATTTGGCTTTTCAAGGATGACATATCTGCAGTCGGCAACCCGCTTTAATCATCTATAAGACACAGTTTCTTAGTATTGATTTTGAGGGGGTGGCAGGAGGCAGATGTGGTGCAAACAAGCGAGACATTGAATAACTATCAAATAGAGCTGGACTGATAGAAGCGGAAACTAAAGAGGAGGAAGACTGCTTTTCTGGGCCAGTCTCTTCCTCTCAGGAGAGAGCATCTGTTGCGGTATCAAAGGTTGAGAATCCTACAATCATTGGCTTTTTCATGCTGATTTTAACAGATGGGATTACTATTTAATTATGGCTTCTTCTGTCTATCTTGGCAGGGTGTTTTTAAGCCAAAATTTTGGTTCCTAATAGTTTCACACTCGGACTTTCAATTTGGAAACAACGTAAAGACATAAAGCCAATGGTTATGTGCATTAAAGGCTACATTATATGAACAAGTCCAACAGCATTTGTGGCTTATTGTTGATTACCACAAAAAAAGTTTTCTTTAACCCTTAGCATTTCACTGTACCACCCGTGGGACAAATACCATTCAAAAAGAGACCTTAGGAATGTTGGGTCCTTGATTATGATTTCACTTTTTTAACTTTATTTAGTGTGTAACATTTTGTTGCTCAAAGTTCAATGCAAAGGGAGATATTTTCTTTTACAGAAATCGTGTTTTAAGGACTACAACAAACGGCTGGTAGGAATTACGAACTTCTTCCCGGGTTGGTGACATCACAAACCCCAAAATGTACATAAACCCTACCCTGGGAACATGAAACAAAGGGGACGAGGCCATGTCGGTCTGCTTTAGAGAAGAGGAAGTGTTGTTGTAGTAGAGTGTTGTTACCGTGCCATTTTACGCCGGACTGCTTCACAAACAACAGTCAATTCAACACTGGATTTGCACAAAAGATTAACATGCAACAGATGCTAGCCGATAAGTTATAACCGACTCCAAGGCAACTTCATTAATTTATCCACTAACCATTCAGAAACTAATCCAGATGAATTCTAAAACTTCTTCCTCTGAGTCTCTCCGTCAGTGTCCGACTCTGTACACTGTTACTGACAATCATCATTTTAGCTGCGTGAGATTCTCCAGCTTTGTTGTTGTTGAGTATCCGAAGCACAAGCCGTTATAACTTCTGGAAAGGGGGCGGGGAGCAGCAGCTCTTTTTTCATTTAAAGAGTAACACACACAAAACTGCATGTTTTTGCTCACACACAAATAGGAGCAAATTTGACAAGCTATAATAAATGATCTGTGGGATATTTTGAGCTGAAACTTCATTCTGGGGACACCAGAAAATTGTGAAAAGGGTCCTCTTTAAAAAACCCCCACAAAAATCAAGGTTAATGTGAGGCACTTACAATGTAACTTAAGATGGACAATTTTGAAAGAATAAAAAGCAGAAATGTGAATTTTATTAAAATACTTTACATCCAACTTGAGTTTTATTTGGGCTGTACAGCTGGTTAAATAATCAATTTTACAGTTGTTTTATGGTTTTAGGGATTATGGCATTATATTGTCACGGTTAGACAGATATAATTTTACAAAGTAAAAGTTTGAAAAACAATTTTTACACTAAAATCATTTTAACACACAATGTTTGCTTTCAACAACGAGACAGTGGTTATTTTAAACTTTACCCAGAATCTCACTCTAACCTCAATTTTTGACAAGTGAAAATTAATTTTGAGGTAATCATCATTATATGCCACAAATGTTGTAGATTGAGCTTAATGTGCCCAAAATATTCCTTTAAATGTATCTAAGAAGAGCGATGCAACAGTAGCTTAAAAACCCCATGACATTTATATTTGACCAACAGGTTCATAGACAGCAGGAAAGATTGATTGAGTTAATACTCCTGCCCTCATACATAATCAGGTACCATACGACACACTTCACCCCCCAACAGAGATGTCTCCGCAACGTTCTTTCCCTAGAGCAGTATTCCTCTTGCCTCCCGCTGTCCAGCCCTGATGAGCTCTCAGTGGTGGGGCCAAATAAGATGGCATAAAACAGAGCACTGAGAAGGCATGTGTGCTTAAATATAACACTGCATGTGCTGGAGTGACAAGAGATAATAGTTTCCACTGACGATTTCTGTTCCTGTCAGACTACGCTGCAGTCTGGATAACATTCATCAACATTTGCAGCATGCAGACAATAGACTGGATGATGTACAATGCATGCTTTAATAGAGTTATAATCCTCTACCGCCTTTGCAGTAGCATATTATTACTGAGAACAACAAAAGACTAATGAGAGACAAGAGAATCAGAGATTTACATATTGGTTTAGAGCCAAGATTTTTACATTTATTTTATATATATTTTTAGCAAATCTCAAGATTAATATCCATTTTTTCAGTGTTCATTATAATGTTGTGATGCCTAAATTCACAGTTTTATTTAGCAGTATAAAAGTTTGTCGTCCATTTGCCAGGTTTTCAGCCAAAATTTACTTTTTATTTATTTCGACAAAATAGTATAGAATTTTGCTAACACTTTACAATAAGGTTTCTATGGAAGCCTGTTTCTGCAACTTTTTATTCACAATTCTGACTTCTTTTCACAGAATTGCGAGACATAAAAAAAAGTCAGAATTTTGACTTTATAGCTCGCAATTGCGACTTTATATCTCCCAATTCTGACTTTAAATCCCGCAATCCTGACTTTATATCTAGCAATTGTGAGTTTATATCTAGAAAAAAAGGTCGCAATATTTTTTTCTTTTTATTCAGTGGAAGAAACGGGCTGCATTAGTTTCATTAGTTAAATAGTTTAGTTAATATGAATTAATGAACAACACTTCTACAGCATTTATTAATCTTAGTCAATGTTCATTTCAGCATTTACTACTGCATTATTAAACACAAAAAGTTGTATTTGTTAACATTAGTTCATGCACTGTGAACTAACATAAACAAACAATGAACAACTGTATTTTCATTAACTAACATTAATCAAGATTAGTTAGTTCATGACAGTTAATACATTAACTAATGTTTAACTAATGAACCTTATTGTAAAGTGTTACCGAAATTTACCGCCATTAATTACTCACCTTCATG
The DNA here is from genome assembly GCA_037194245.1 of Opsariichthys bidens. Classification (NCBI taxonomy): domain Eukaryota; kingdom Metazoa; phylum Chordata; class Actinopteri; order Cypriniformes; family Xenocyprididae; genus Opsariichthys; species Opsariichthys bidens. Next base: position 10,473,524 of record CM074290.1, on the reverse strand, counting down.
TCGTTCCAAACCTGTAAGACCTTTGTTAACCTTCAGAAAACAAATGAAGATCTTTTTGATGAAATCCATGATTTTTCTGACCCCCATACTACTTACTACTGTAATAACCACTTTCAAGGCCGAGAAAGGTAGTAAAGACATTGTTAAAATAGTCCATGTGACTGCAGTGACTCAATCTTAATGTTTGAAGCGATGAAAATACTGCTTGTTTTCATCAAAAGCATCTTAATTTGTGTTCCAAAGATGGGTTTGGAACGCCATGAGTAATTAATGACAGAATGTTCATTTTTGGGTGAACAAACACTTTTAAAATCATCTTTATGTCCCATTATCGGCTATCACATGTGATTTTTTTATTTATTTAGACAAAATAGTACAAGATATGGCTCAGTTCTCTATGGGATTTTTTTTTATCATTCACCAGGGGAAATCATAAGTCTTGTCACTTAGAAAAGTAACACAAGTTCTCAACAACCCTCATGATTTGAGGCATCATTCACGTCCGTAGTGCACATAAATCTGAGCGCAATAGTAAAAGAGATGCTTGCCTAAGCTTTAATAGGATCCAAAACTGAACAAGCTCTTAAGAAAAAAGGTACAAAAGTTTTTGGCAACAAAGCTTTATGAGAAAAATCCTGATGGATCCCTTTTTTTTTCTGATGTATTTCAAACTCTGAGCTGTGACTTTTCAATAAAATGCGCCACTGCTAACATATAAAGGTCTGCTAACTTTAATGTTTATGCCATTTTATTTGAAACCTCCCGCAAACAACTTTATGCAGAGCCTGGAAATGCCTTAATGCTAATACTTATTAATCCATTTTATGGCAAACCACTTACACTCCGACATTAAGCTTCAGCGGCTTTGCAGTCTGCGTCCTGCTCAATAGCTGTGGTTTATGACGGCACTTCATATCGATTTCTGAGGTGAAACTGGAGATTTAATTACAAAAAAATACATTAAGTGTCTTTTTCCAATAACCTCCAATGCTCGCTGGCCGTCAGAACCGCTGCCTTCCATGGCCTTGTGACGTTAACTATTATTGAGCTTATTACATCAATGTTTCCAGTCCATTCTGTCCACTTCAGAAACACGCTGTGACTGGTTTACAGTTGGAAAGTTTCTAATCAGCGCCGTTCCAGAACTGACCTCCACAAGTTGTGCGGAGTCAGGAGCACAAGGGCCATCTTTCTTCCTCTAAGCGATTAGTCAAAGTCACGTTAGCCCATATTTCACCTTGGCCTCCACCAGCTGGCCTGAACAGCAGACTTCTTTGGAAAAAAGTACGGATGAATGAGCGCAAATCAATTAGTTAATTAGCGAGGGAGGTCGGGGTGGATGTATTTGTGTAGAAAGTCAGGTGTGGTTGGGAATAACGCCTGCTAAAGGGGGAAACCGCCACAGGAAAGTGGGAATGACTAGCAGCAGAGTGAACAAATCTTCTCAGGTCTCCCTTTACTAGATGAAATGGCATTTATACTAATTAACTGATGTTTGATTGAGATGCATTAATTGAAAGATTTGAATTTTTAAATCAAATTTTTGTAATGAAATGAATAGAATTGATCAGTTTCGCAGATCGCACTTGTCAGATATTTGTTAACTATTAATATATTATTAATAAATAATATTTATTAAACATTTATTAATATTAAAATTATTTTACTAATATATTATACATAAATAAATAGATCTAATTAATTTTAAAATATAATTTAATAACAATTTATACTGTGTTTATCAATTTTAGATTTTTTTTACTATTTTTGTTGTAATGTTACATTAATATATAACAACATTACAATAAAAATATATATACATATAACATATATTAATTATATTTTATTATTATAAATATAATCAATCATTCTAATTAATGCTAGAATTTTCTTATTAGTCCTGTCAAATCAATTATTCACAATCGCATCTAACAAGTTTCTAAATATATGTGTATATATAATATACACACATATATTATGTATTAATAAAGTTTTATGTTAGATAATATTAATCGATTTGACAGCATTAATAATTTATATAATTTGTAGTGTACGTGCTATATAATTTTGCTAATTATTCATATTTTTATTCTAAATAATTTAATATTATAATTTATACTATACATAATTTAAATTATATAACATATCAAATATGAACCTCCATTTATAAAAATTAAAATAATGTTATCAAATTGTAATATTACATTATCCAGCAAAAAAAAATAGAATGGCTGATATTAAAATTCCATACTATTTTGTCTATATAAACATTTTTTTTAATTATTATTATTTTTATTATAAATGGAGCCCCAGTCCATTAAAGTGATCAAAATTAATAATTGTAGTACAACTTAAAATCTGAACATCTAAACTACATGATCAAATAAAATAAACATCTGTTCTGGAGTGTGCAAACGTAAAAATGTGTTGGAAGCTGATATATCACTGCGTAAACGTGTTGCTACTAAACTTACCAGATCCTGCTATTCCACTATTATACAACCTACATCAAAGGAGGCGGAGCAATTCAGCCCTTATCCAATGTTTTAGCAAGTCCAAAAAGTAGTAATGCAACTGCCTCGTGTTTTTCACTCCAAAAACACGAACCTCAGGCGGTATGCAACTTTAATTTAATCTAAAACGTAATGAAGAGACTTTCTGTCCACAAAGATAATGCACTAATTAAATTCAACGCATGCAAAGTAATAACCATTTGAGATAATTCCATTGCCGAGGAAGGCGTTTGGAGTCCCAGCAGATGAAAAATGGCAATAAATAAATTACCCACCATTAAATATGTTTCGCATATTGACTAAAAATTAGGAAGTGAGCAGCGATCAAGACACATACTGCAGCACAGGCGAGGATATTCTTGCCTTCCCTCAACAGGTTTCCCTAGCAACAACCTGAGAGTTGAAAAAGATGAATGTGGAGAGGGAAACACAAACACACTCGTGCTTGAAAAATAAAACACTAATGATATATTAGAAAGACTTGAGAGCGGATTCTTACACACACACACAAACATATTTAAAATTTAAAGTGTGTGTGTGTGTGTGTGTGTGGGCGGGTATTCCCTATGTTATGGTGACCAAATGTCCCCACAGGTATAGTAATACTAGTAAATTTTGATCATGTGGGGACAATTTTTTGGTCCCCCATGAGGAAACAAGCTTATAAATCATACAGAATTATCTTTTTTGAAACTCTAAAATAGCAGAACATTTTCTGTGATAGGTAGGTTTAGGGGTAGGGGGACAGAATATACAGTATAAAAACTATTACGCCTATGGAATGTCCCCATAAAAAATGAAAACACAACGTGTGTGTGTGTGTGTGTGTGTGTGTATTTATATAAAATTATTAGTATCATTATAAATTATATCATCATAACAGTCTTAAAATGCAACATTTTTAATGCACCGGAGCTGAAATTGCAAACAGTGAAGAATCTGAAATATTTTTTATTAAGGTCACATAATTGTTATATAATATTTTACAATTTTAAAGCTTTCTACTCATCAATCCAAGATTGTCTCCCAATTCTTTCTGGATAAAGCCTACACCAAATGACAATTAAAACAATATTAAATTCTTTATTATATATAATTTAAGAATATATAAGTAAATGATATTATTAAAGTTCTACATTAACCAAGTCTGTGTCAAATAAATGCTAAATAGGTTTTAATTTCACCGACTTATACGTTTATGGAACAGTTATCCGAAGCCATGTGTTGCTGTGCTGTTTTTACATCTAAGAGCTGCAGTTAACAATACAGAGACTTCTGCAGTGCCCTATTTAATGTGATTATTATATAATACTTAATCTCAACAGAAAACTACATTAGCTACACTCATGTAAATATATATATAGTTGAAAATTGTTAGTGGTCTGTCATCATGCTTGTTGGTTATTTTGCCTGTGATTGGAGCAGATATCTCTTTCCCCTTCTCGAGTTGTTGGACGGACATCAAAGAGGCTTCCCTGGCACTCGCCGCCAATAGGATCCGTCCTATAAAATGAATTACCACTGGCATTGTACGTTCCCCTCATCTCCTACATGAACTGTGCTCTGCCCACATCAGTGGGAGATGTTAGTCCCTTGACATATTCAGGACATAATAAGGCTGGAAGATGTGGATGTAGCAGATGGGAAATTTGTCTTACAGATGTCAAGGTGTATTGAACTAGCTTACTATTCTTACTTTTTTTCTCTGCTTTAATCCGTACATTTTACATATAATAATTTTTAAACAAATATATTATAATTTATTACATTGAAGTTTTTAGTGTTTTATTTTTTATGTAGAAAAAGTAATATTGAATTTTAATATTATTAAATTATATTACATTACATTACATTATATTATATTATGTTATTATATTATTTTAGTGTTATTTAGTGATCGCAGGCTTCTGGTGGGGACGTAGCGTTGTAGCAGTGTGTGGAGGTAGGAAGGTGCAGAGCCTGTGGTGGATCTGTAAGCAAGCATCAGCGCTTTGAACTTGATGCGAGCAGCGAGGGGTAGCCAGTGCAGAGAGATGAAGAGGGGCGTGACGTGGGCTCTCTTAGGCTCGTTGAAGACAAGACGTGCAGCAGCGTTCTGGATCATTTGAAGAGGTTTGATTGCACTTGACGGCAGACCAGCCAGAAGAGCATTGTAGTAACCAAGCCTTGAAATGACCAGGGCCTGGACAAGAAGTTGTGTTGCGTGCTCAGTCAGGAAGGGACGGATTTTCCTGATGTTGCGAAGTGCAAATCTGCATGACCGTGCCGTCTTTGAGATGTGGTCTTTGAAGGTCAGTTGGTCATCGAAGATAACTCCTAGATTTCTGGCCGACTTTGATGGGGTAATGGTGGTTGTACCAAGCTGTATGTTGATGCCGTGTTGTAGAGTAGGAGTGGCAGGGAAGAACTAAAAGCTCAGTCTTTGCCAGGTTGAGCTGCAGGTGGTGTTCTTCCATGCACGTGGAGATGTCCGCCAGACAGCTTGAGATCCGTGCAGCTACTGTGGAATCATCTGGTTGGAAGGACAGGTAGAGTTGTGTGTCATCAGCATAGCAGTGGTAGGAGAAACCGTGTGCCTGTATGATGGGACCCAGTGATGTAGTATAAATGGAGAATAGGAGGGGACCAAGAACTGAACCCTGAGGAACCCCAGTGATCAGTTCATGAGGTTTGGATACCTCCCCTCCCCAGGCAACTCTGAAAGACCTACCTGTGAGATAGGACTCAAACCACTGAAGTGCAGTACCTGAGATGCCCAGTGACGAGAGGGTGGGCAGAAGAATTTGATGGTTTATGGTGTCGAAGGCAGCAGATAGATCCAGTAGAATGAGAACAGATGATTTGGAACAAGCCTTTGCAATTCGCAAGGATTCCGTGACAGACAGTAGCGCGGTCTCGGTGGAATGGCCGCTCTTGAAACCAGATTGGTTGACGTCCAGATGGTTGTTCTGTGTGAGGAAGGATGACACCTGGTTGAACTCGTTCAAGTGTTTTCGATATGAATGGTAGGAGAGAGACAGGTCTGTAGTTGTCTACGAGTGATGTGTTTAGCGTGGGTTTTTTAAGCAGTGGGGTTACTCGAGCCTGCTTGAATGTGGTAGGGAAAGTGCCTGTGTGGAGAGACGAGTTAATGATGTGTGTAAGTGCTGGTAATGTAAATATAAAAAAATAACAAAAACAAATCTATTTTGATATTTCCATTTTTTTATATATTTATTAATTATATTCTTATATTAGTTTTTAATAATTTATTTAATTTATAATAAAATTAGATTGAATAATAATAATCAAATACAACTGTTAATTGTTTATATAGATTGAATAATTCCTTTTTTTTTTAAGTTGCAAAAAATGTCATCGGTTTTTTGTAATAAAAGTTTGCATATCAAAGCTCAGGTGGAAAAAAAAAACAATGCAAAAATGCCTGGGTTGTCATCCTTGCCGAGTCATTGCTATGCGTGAAACTATTTCTCGAATCGCACGAGTCACATTTCCTTCGGAAACACAAACAGCTGTGTCATCACAATGCACGGTGCAGTCGTCGCCATGGCAGCAACATATTTCTGTCCCTCAGCAGTTAGAGAACACTCATTACAGTCAGGTCACACTGATTCACTCCGGTCCAGACATTTGCGGTCCCGTGCTCACCTACTGTTCACTTTATTATCAGTATCAGGAGTGTTACAATTCATTTCCCCAATGGCGGCTGGTATTAAATTCCCTGTCACACTTGGGAGGTCAGCGCTTTAGAGGAGTCATGGTAATGAGCGCGAGGGAGACGGGGGAGCTGGCCATGGCAGATTAAGACAATGTGTCAACATGCTAAGCTTCTAATAAGAAAGATATTCTTTAGGGGAATTACTGTCTGGTCTTAGACATTCACAATAGAGGTTAAGGCCAAGAGATAGTGGGGATTTTAATGAATTCCGAAATTCATTTCCGTGCTTTTCAGACCTTTTGGTTTGGAAAATTTGGGACGTTTAGAGACTATTCATATTTCCATAAGCACTGAGAATAATGCAAAGAAAGAAGAACAGATGGTTCAGAACCAGTGTGAGAGAATACAGACCTGCTCCTACAAATGTAACCATTTGTGTGCTTTTATTCACACATGTGAACAAATACTCCATATTGAATATTTTTTGTTGTGTATTATGCCATTAAAAATGTCAATTTTTAAAATCAAAGATTTATAATATTTTACACATTACTATATATTCTATTCTATTATTTTCTATTATATAATAGAAAAGTAAAAGAATTATTAAAAAATAAAATGTACAAAAACATTAAAACACTAAAAACTAGAACAAAAGTTTGATATAATAAATGAAATAATATTTATATTATTTTACAATATATACATATATTATTATATATAAATAAATAAAACACACACACACACACACACATACATTATATGTGTATATAAAAAATACATTTTTTTTTGTTTTTTAGTGTTGGCCTTGTGACCCCTGAAGAAAAATACCTGCGCACTGGTGTTGTGATTAATGAAACTGAGACATTTGGGTCACGTGACCTTTATCAGACATGCAGCATCTGAGAAAAAAGGTTTTAATCTCGGCGGTACAGCCGTTGAGTCGTGCTTGTTATTGAGTCTTTCTTGTGCATCAACAGACTTTCTGTCTGTGAGAGCTTGCACCCTCTTCTTCTGTCGTTACCTCACAGCTATCTCAGAAAAAAAAAACACTCCCTCTACCCAGAGACTCGGATAAAGATTGATGTTTCTTTTACTTCCAAAGACGTTTTTCTCTGCACTCAAATATGGCTTAGAGCTTCTTTTTTTTCAATCCTGCCCTGAGTGAAAAGACCGTGTGTTTGAGAGCGAGAGATGAACTATACAACGCTCAAGCCATCTCGAGAATGCAGAACGCTCTCCTCCAGTCTAGACCCTAGATATTTATAAACCATTATTAGTGACACAAACCTTTCATTATGCTATAGGTGGTCTCTGCTTGACACCAGTGATTCACGCTTTGCCTCCGAAGACACGTCATGTCAGCGGCTCTTCGCGCTCATGGCGTTGTTTGCAGCGGTGATCCCCATGGAAACAAATGAACCAACAGTAGAAGAGGGAATCAGAATCCACCTGCTCCATTATGCAATCATAACCGCAATCAAATCCACAAGTGGCACTGAACGTTTAGCCAACTTGCAATTGTAATTTGGATGCCTGAAGCACACAATGGCCCCCCCAGGTAGAGTTAACCCATTTCCAAATTTAGCACAAGCCTGGGAAGGGAGTCAAAATTTGGAAAGCTAAATGAGAGATCATGCATTTTAGCAGAGATGATTGTCGTTATGACATTGGCTGCATTGAAGGTTTTATATCGTCGCTGTTGGTCAGAAACATTGTACGTCCAAAAATTCTGCTTTTCAGGAAATGGAAATCGTTGCATTTTTAAAAAAGAATTAAACACTGCGTTGCCAAAGTTTTGATATTGTGGTTTTATATATGGCCAGACTCTTGCATGTGTCATTATATCTTTCACATTTTACCAAAATCAATCAAGCGAATTTTGTCCATCAATAGAAGGGCTGCATCTGGAGCAATAAGTGCATCACATTATGTTTCACTATAACTTACAGGTTTTAAATTTTACTGTAGATAAAATTTTGCTCCGTTTGTTCTGTCATTTGGCCAAAATCTCATGTTATAAAAGATGAAGTGCTAGGCACAGGCTATTTCAGAGAGTAATGGCTGTGTCTCGATGACAAATGCTAGACTAAGACACTCTCCTCAAATACACAAAACATTAGCCGTTATATATAGTGTTTCTGGAGTAAAGAAAATGCTGTACTTTTTTAAAGAACCAGTTTATTTACTTACCCTTGCATTGCAAACAATCAGAGACGATCCAGACTGCATGCAGCACTTTATTCACGATCAAGGCGGGTGGAGTTATGAGGTTTGACTGACGGTTTCAGGATCCAATGAAATTACGAGATTTAGTCACAAACTCTTTTTAATATATATAAAAATATATATGTGCCACATGATGCAAATACATGATGCCATATATATATATGTGCATCATGTTATAATAATTTTTTTTTTTAGATGGGTGTCAAATCATTATCTTAAATTTGTGTAAAAAGATTCAAGTTTTTTGGACTACTAGTATACTTAGTGGGGTTTTTTTTCATCATTGATACAAATATATTATATATAATTTCCTTATATATTGCTAAATTATAATATAATATAATATATAAAAATAAATGACTGATATTAAAATTATATACCATCTACATGAATAAAAAACACTTAAAACTACAATATAATATAATACACATTATACATAGATATATGCATATATATATGTATGTATTATTATATTGATTAAAAAAAATCTATGTAAATGTTAAAGTTGTATGCGATTTTGTGTGTGTGAGTATTTTTATACACACAAAATCACGTACAATTTTAACATTTACATAGATTTTTTAAATCAATATAATAATATAATATATAACATAATAAAATACTACACGGTGAAATTATGAATGTTATTATAACACCTAACCAGGTGTCATGCAATAAAGTGGCAAGTGAAAAGCCATTTCTTCCCCGCTGACAGAGATTAAGACATGGGAAGTGCTCTAGGCAAGTACAAATGCTTCTAGCTAAGCAAACTTGGCAGAGCAACGTTGTGTGTTTCTAAATTGCTGGAGGTTGAGTTGCTGTTGCTTACTAGTAGACATTCCTTGACTTTTTTTCATATTCTCTCAATTAATATGATTAAGACTAATGAGAATAATGGACTGCATGCATTGTATATTCAACAAAGATAACTAAGGTAAAAGTAACAAATGGAAAATGAAATACCTCATCTTTTACAAGTGAACCGAAAGCTTTTACTGTATGGATGATGGACAGTTGACCTCAGATTTAATTGGTGAGGCTGTTCGGTGGAGAAAATGAGTTTCCAGAGTTCCCTGGATGAATAACGGGCGCTTGCCTCGAGCTTCTGCAAATTAAACATCTGTGAGCAATTCCTCCACTGATAATTTCATTTTCTGGCCAAAAGGGGAAGGTTCATCTTGCAGTTCAGACAAAAAGAAGAAAAATTACAATAACGGTGATCAACTTTCTAAATATTTATAAGATCTCGCTGCATAAGAAAGTACTTTCGTGTTATTTAAAGGAATTTCTAACCGCTTAAATTTCCCTGAAAAGGTCATTTCTTACCGCTCTCTGCTGTGACAGTCTCCATTTGAAGTCTGATTCACAAACACAAATAGCCTCACAGATTACAGCGCTGGTGAAGTCATGATGAGGTAAAGCATCAAAAAACTTGAGGGCAATCAATGATAATCTTTATGTGACAAAAATCAAGCGTCTCTGGGTCGGACAATACATACAGCTCAAGAATGATATTAAACCTCATGCTGAGGACAATACTGCAGCTTTGTGAAGTGGCCATCCAGGACGTAAAGCAGGACAAAATGATGCCATCTATAAATGTGATATTAATCAGGATAACCTGCTAACTTCTGGAAATAAATCTGGTAATATTTTTGATATTCTTGGTTTAACTGGACAAAACAACATTTTTAAAAGTTATCACATACCTAAACATCAACAGGTTATTATGAAAATGTAAGATTCTATCCTTAATAGGTTATTTTTTTTATTATTATACCATGAATAAATACAATGAATAATATTGATATAGTAATAAATCGTTTAAAATAAATTGCTGTATTTTATTATTTCAGTATTATAATTAATATATTATTTTTATCATTATTATTATTATCAAAACAAAACAATTATTAATTAACACATGAACATTATGTAATTTTATTAGTTTAATTTGATAATGTTTTTTATAATAATAATAATAATAATAATAGCCGTAGTCGTAGTTGTCGTTGTTGTTATATTAATACTTTTAAAGCTTCACAGAAAAGGATTAATGCAACACTGGTCCGATTTAGGGCTTGGCAGTTCTATGAAAGGTCCCAACCCCCCTTCCACTGGTCCCGGAACATCCTCATTGTCCTTTTAAAATAGATGTTTCACATATTTCTCTGAAATTGAAAAAACAAAAACAACAGGTTTCTGTTTACTCAAGAGTCCCCCAAACATGACCGGCCTTCCGCACTCTCATATAACAATGAAGCTGCCACCATTATGGCTTCCTGCCACAACATTAACAACCAAGCAGGTTGTCTATAAACGCAGAAGCATGCTGGTCCTAAAAACACCCCAGAACCCTTAGTACACCTCATGCTCAGAGCTGAATGCAAAATTCTCCGAATGCGGGTTCAGCCCATGAAACCTCTCTGAGGATGCATGAATTAAACTGGTTTCCATGTAGATGGCTAATTACACTCAACCCAATCCAGCCCCGATGAGATCCCATTTTCTGCCCAGCACACTTCAAAGTGGCTCGGAAAAAAAAAAGGAGTAGGAAAATTGACATGGCATGTTGTGAATCAACGGACTTTTATCTGCTCTTTTTGTCCACTATCAATGCTCCTAGTCAGAACAACTATTTTTTATTTCCCAAGCGTCTTCTGTGACGTGGTTATTTTTAAATGTTTGGAAATTTTCAAAAGGACAAAATGTTTTAGTGCTCTCGAATCTTGTGCCACAGTTTACCAAATAATATGGAAGAACTTTTCAGGAAGTGGTAATGTACAAATTGCAATTTATAAAATCATCAAGTTTGTCCCTGTTTACACTGAAAGCGTGACAAAATGTTTTCTGTGTGCATAAAACACCCTGACAGAACCATTTCCCCATCGACTGCTGTCTGAAGATGAGGAATGTTCTCTAAATAAGATATTACTCAGTGGGCTGAGAGATCTCTATAGACAACATTTGAAATGAGTCCCAATTACATCTGCATTTGATCCAAACAGACAGAGGAAAACAAAACTCTTGCGACTGCAGAAACACATTCAGATTCAACCGCTCTTAGAAATGTCAGATTCGAAAACTGGAGACAAAATTGACCGATTTGTCCCAATTTAGATGTTCATATGATCTCAATATGACAAATACAGTTAAAAAATATGAAAACATAAAAAGGGATGGTTCACTCAAAAATGAACATTCTGCCATCATATACTCACAGTCTTGTTAAACAAAAAATGAGACATTTTGCAGCTTTTATGCAGCTGTTTTTTTTTAACACAAAATGACAAAAAAGCAACATAGAAGTATCAAAAGTTGGCCATATGAATTCTGAAGGCTGAAATCAAATTTGTTGTAACAGAATTCAACATTTACACTGAATAATGACCTAAATTTTATTTCTGTGACTGAGTCTAAACTACTTTTATGGTGAGTTTTATTTTTATTTATTTTTTGTTTTGTTTCTTTTGTTTTCTGGACACATAAGATCACATAAAAATTATATATTATGGGGCTGAGTAAATAATGCTAGAATTGACATTCCTTTAAAATACAGGAATTGTTGAATATATTGATATAAAAAGGAAAGAATCTGATTTAAAAACCAGATATATACACATGATGTTATATGGGCTTTGAATAAATTCTAAAGCAATCAAAGTCAGGAGTATTAGTATGCATTGCTAGTTTTTCCCCAGAATAGTTTAGCAAAGGATGAACATCATGTTCCCAGTGCAGTGAATTCCCAGCAGGGGAAGAGTGCCATCTTTGGGCAATGACAGAATGAATCTGCCTTAAAATACTCTCAACATTGTTCCCAATACAGGGATTTACACAAAATTATAGAAACAGTACATCAACTCAAATCTGTAATGTATAAAAAAAAACAACACAAAAATACTTTATCCTGTTCCAGCTTAATGCAGAGACTATAAATATGTTACTAAAAAGGTAGATTTCCCAGAAATACTCTGTGTGGCATTTAGAAAACACATTTGTTTGAAAATTCCGACCAGCCTGACATAGCAACAGTCAAGCCAATGATGTGAGTTTGGGGGCGGAGCCATTTGCTTGTTTGACCAATGACAAATGATGGGAGCGTTCTAAAAACATTTTGAAAACAGCTGTTATTTTTGCTTTGTTTGGTACTGCTAGAGGCATAAAAAAATAGCTAAGATTTTTTTAAATGTAATAATGTAGTATTGAATTGTATGAACGTTTCTGCTTCATTAATTCAACGTTAATCACTCTGATCAGAATTCCGTCCATGCTTTAAATGTGATAAACAACCTGTGGTGGCTTTATAACCATATAAAAGTCGCTCGGTTTAACAGCATCAAAACCTCATATGAACAGCTAAAGGCACTGAACCATCTACTGGCCTATCAAACGTACAAAAGCCAAAGAACACAGCAGGGTGAGTGTTTGATCGAGAAGTTGGCCGAAATAAATACTTTCTCCCCCCCCAGTGCTTCAAAATACAGACCATACATAAAAGTAAAGAGCAGTTACCTAACTAGAGTCTAGATGATAGCCTCCGCAGGGTCCGTGTCAAAAGGCTCTTGGTGTTGAGCACCACATTAAAGTATATCAGACGATTGCGTCCATGCCAATTACTTGCGATGACAGAAACCCTTAAAAGGCCTTTTGACAGAGTGGGCTCATTATCCAGAGGATTCCTCTTGAGTTAGTGTACTCAGAGCAGCTGGGTTTAAGGTCAAGGAGATCTGTGGCAGATTAGAGATGAACCAAAATGGTCCAATTAGCAATTTTGAGCACTACAGATGTCTTTGTCTGGATGGAGAACATCTCAGTGGCCATTTTCTGAAAGAATGTGATATTTTTCGTCAAGGATTTGGAAACCTGGGAGGATATGAGAACTCAACATGACACCCGTGGAACAGCAGAGGTCTGCAGGCTCAATCGATTGACAGCAACATGATGTTCTGTCACAAAAACATCACATCTCACAAATTACAGCTAATAGATGGACAGACATTTTAGGCCATTTTCAAGGATTTCACCAGAGCTGAGTTGCAAAAAATGAAGGTCAACACTAGAAATGCACCGACATGCAATTTTGGTTGATAAGCCAATAATTCTTTTGATAATACAACCAATAACTGATAACTGGACAATATTAAAATATCTTTTTAATACAAAATTGTTTTTTTAATCAGTAATTTTATATGTTAAGTGAATTTAGGCATCACAACATTACAACTAAAAGTGTGTAAAACAGATTTTCATTTTGAGGCTGAAGATTATATTGAATACTGAATAATATAACATTAAGTTATATTATATATGCTTATACAGAAAAGCCAATAACAAATAAAATGAATGATGAGAGATAAATGACCAATAATAAAAATATAACCTCTTTTGTCTAATTAGGGTACTTTGTAACCACTCAATCTCACAATCTCTCATCTATATAGGCCTCCATTGTCGCTGTAGCTTGCATGCATTCCGGTCTGTTCTGTTTCAGTGTTGCCAATTGCTTTCAGTTGAAAGTAGCTAAAACTAGTGGTTAAATGTCGATAGATGAGGTAATACTGGCAAGTCCACTGATCTATATTATCATAAATATAGATTAGTGGGCGAGTTACGGAATCTAGATAAGGTTTATTCAAGAAGTTGCTAGATTTGTCGCTAGGCTTTTGAAAAAGGGGCAAAACCAAAAAAATCTCAAAAGGGGTTGGGAAGTCGCTAAATTTAGCAACAAAATCTGTTCTGTTTATGCAATTTTTCTTCGACTACCTTGTGAATCGACGCTCTCAGGGCATGGTTGCCACCTTGTGGATAAACTAATTACTGCAACAACAAAAAAATTGAAATTACAAAGTTCACACGGTTACAAAAATCCAATGTCATGACAAATCGGGTCCTCCCTAGAAAGTGGGTCTTGCCAAAACTCTCAGTTAATGATTATCCTAAGTATATGCGAATGATATTTAAAATATACATATCTTACTATATAATGCATACGAAACACATTAGCCCATAATAAAACCTCACACTTGATTATCTGTTAAATAATAAATAGCCTAATAATAATAATAATAATAATTATAATAGCCCACTAAGCGAATAATACAACACTATTAATTTGTTTTATTTATAACTTAAATATTTGGACATTTAACACTTAATTTAATCAAAAAATAATTTCATTAAAGATGATAAGAATATAGGGTAAGTGCAAATGTGTGTATAAACTAAGCTATCACGCTAAACGCTTACCTGTATGCTATGCTAGTATATAAGCTAACTAATACAGACATAAATGGTCATTATAACGTTGTTGAAACAGTATTTATCATAACATGATTTTGTAGGAATTGTGACCAGGTGCTAAATAGCGTACCTATTAAAAGCATTTTGAACCAATGGGATCGCTTGAGGTCCTACAGGAGACCCGATTTCTCCGGCGGTGAGCGTACTCTTCTGATAACGAAATTCGCGTCATGCACACTGTACGCTGACTCTCACATACGTGTAAAAAAGTGAAGTATACTTCGGAATTTAGCCACCGTTTTCCAATATTCAATTTTTTTTTTCATTTTTATTAAAAATAAACACCCCTCCAAACTGATAAGGGAAAAGGGAGAAGAATAAGCTTGGAAAAAGGCAGATTCGAACTCGGGTCGTTCATGTAAAAAGCTAAAGCCACCCGTCTTACTCTCCTGTTATCAGCGGGACTTCTTTCGTATTGTTGTCTGGATCAATCAGACATTGGTGGGTGGAGTTAGTGTAAACCAACAAGGGAGGCTATTTGCACTTGCTTAAAATAGACACTAAATAAAAATTAAATAACTCTAAAATTGCCTGTTAAATGACATATCCTGCATCCCTAACAGCACCGATACATAACATCCCTACTTTACACCGTTCCACAACAACGCACTATACAATACAATGCAAAAAGCGTTGAGCACCACATTAGACAGGCACGATTATCAACAGAACATTTTTTCAGTCACTTGGTTTCTACAGTTTCTGAAGTGTCACACTGGGTCGCTCCGCCCACAGAGACATATATATATATATATATATATATATATATATATCACATAATGGCTCACACGTTTAGGGCAAAATATGGCTTAAATGCGGCTACTCACAGAACTGACACAATGTCCCCTCGCTTTACTTGGTAATTCCTCACACTCCAGCGGTTGAGCAGCACAACATCAGGTGACGACTCTCCATCCGGGTTTAAGGATGGCTGGGAAAGATTCAAACCACATGATATTTAAGAGTCTACATGGTTCATAAACTCTAGTCTCTAGAAGAGTTGTGACAGATTAGAAACTTTAAGTTGTATGATTTTTTTTTTCTTTTTGGTCTGTGATTTATTGCTTTAATCCTGCATTCCACACAAACTTCCAAAACTACTGTAACTCTAAGAATAAACTCAGTGGCAGCAACTTTGCTTTAATTTTGTTCCGGAAAAGAATCGTTCTGTTCTTCATTCTGCTTTCGACTGAAGGATAAAAATAACGTCTTCAAGTTAACTTCAAAGCAGAATTTGTTTTTCTCTTAACTCTTTTGTGGCGGTATATCAAACAACTTTTGTGTGACAAACCTTCTCATGCATGCAAGTCAACGACTGACTTGATACACGGGCCTCCAATGAATCATTAGGGGAGATCTCGATGAGCCATTTCACGCTTGCTGGGATAATTGACAGAAATATCTCTTATCTGTCCTTCTAAAATAAATATCCCGACGAGCGTTCCTGCCTAGAGAATTTATCTGTCACAGCTGGGCGCTCTATCTTTTTTATTCAGACACATTTTCTCATTCTGTATTGGTGTCAGCTTTCAGCATTGTCCATGGAGTGACTTATTTGGATTCAAAGGCCGTGGGTGGACCGGGAAAAGCCATTAGCAAATTTATAATACTATGAAACGAGATAGAACACCAGACTCCAAAAGGAAAACAAAAACAACAACACCGTTTTGGGAAGTTAGTGTTCATTAGGTACATAATGAAGCATTACTTCTGTTTGGTGAGGAAATGAGTATGGTGTATTCAGTTGGTTCTCTTATTATTAGAGATGTCTTTCATTGTGGTCTTAGTGCTATTAGTGCAACGTTTAGGACATTTGGTTTGATTGAGCCCTAATGCAAAGTCCTAACATATGGTTATTAATGTTTGAACAGAGGAGCTTGTTAACGTAAAGTAAAGTTCTCTGACCATTTCTTAAGGCTGGGCAATATATTTAATAGTCATAATATATTTGCAGTTATTTTGATAGTATTATAAAAATCAAGCAACTGTGAATATGGTCATGATTTTAATTGGCTTTTATTGGCTATTAAGCTCCCCGAACTGTCACTTTAACAACACTTCCTCAAAAATAAGCACAGATGTTTTAATAATGCAATACAATATCTTTTTTAAAACCCTCTTTGGTTAAAAATGACCAGAAAATTTTTACATTTTAAGATTTTAATTTGTTTCCTTCATCAGAACGGGATGACACTTGGAGACTTATCACATTAGCTATGTGAACACACACACAAAAAATCATTAATATATGTTGAAAACACACTTGGTTCCTTCACGGTCAAAAATGACCGACATAGGAAACGAATGGGAAAATACGACAAAATACGAAAACTCAAAGATTTTTTAGTGGTACTAACTACAATTCAGCTATTGTGCAGAAAAAAAGTGCACAGCAATGAAGGGGTGACACTCTAAAATATCAAGAGTGGAAAATAGACACATACACCCCCCACCCACATATATATGAAATAGCGCAAGTTTTCTCAAATGTGTGGAATAAAAATCAATATTTCAGCAGTAAAAAAAAAAAAATGAACAGCTAGGAAGAGGGTTCAAACTTGACACACCCACACATGTTCGTTTTGCTATCAAAGTGAGGACATTCCATAGGCGTAATGGTTTTTATATTGTACAAACTGTACATTCTGTCCCCCCACCCCTAAACTTAACCCTCACAGAAAACATTCTGCATATGCTATGTTTTTAAAGCTGTTTGAAAAGTGGGGACATATGAAATGTCCTCATATTTCACGTTGAAGTTGTAATACCAGTGTCATACCCATGTCATTATACACATTTGTGTCCTGATATGTCACAAAAACGCGCACACTCAAACACACACACACACACACACACACACTTCATTTTACATTTTATGCTTTCATTTTTTGTGGGGACATTCCATAGGCGTAATGGTTTTTATACGGTACAAACTGTGTATTCTACCCCTACCCCTAAACCTACCCATTACAGAAAATGTTCTGCTATTTTAGATTTTCAAAAAAGATAATTCTGTATGATTTATAAGCTTGTTTCCTCATGGGGACCAAAGAAATGTCGTCATGTAATACAGCAGAGAGTAGCCAGTCAAGCAAAAGCGCTCTGTAGAGCAGTTTGTACGTTTAGGCTTACTGTAGAAACACACCGGTGCAAAATGTAAGGAGACCCACTGTGTATGTAGATAGAGATGGCTCATTCTAAGATAATAAAAAAAAAAAAACGGTTCATTATGTAGTGTATACACCACTGAAAACATCCTCCTTAGGATCCTCCTAAAATGTATACATTGCACCTTTAACTAAAAAACTATTTAAAAATACATATTAGAAAAAAAATGTGTATTATTTTCAATGGGGGAAAATAGCTAAAACAAATTGCATAAATATTGCATAGTACCATAAAATACCCTCAAAATCTTAAATAATAATAAAAAAATATTATTGAACAAAAATATATTACATTGGTTTTCCTGAAGAAAAAAAATAAAAGAGTTACATTTCAAGACTTCGGGCTCTTTTGACCGTAAAGGAGCCAAGCATTACCCCTAAACGTAGAGGACCAGAGGGTTAAAATACTCTATTGAGTATTCTTACACTGCTGTATTTTAAATGGAAATTATTAAATATAATTCTGTTATATTACTGTATTTTACAGAAAACAAAAAAAACGTCAAAGACATATATTGAGATATATATTGTATACAAAGATTTATCAATGGCCCTAATTATATTAAGTACATTAAGTGCAATGACAAGATTTATTTTTCACTTTGGTGGCTTTTTATTATATATATGGGGAAAGAAAACTACTATGATGACAAATGGCCTCAAGGACTCAAACCTGCATCGCCAAAAAGAGCACCATGGCTCAAAAAATATGCGCAAACTGCTGCGCCACAGCTCCGACTTGAATTACCTTGTAAGTGGTCTAGTTTCAGCAAAACTAGAATGAACCAGATTCATCGAAACAACAATGTTACCAAGAACAGTTTAATAAAGTAGACAAAGGACATCTCACCTGCATCGAGGCACCTTCTACGCGTGCCACATAGGCAAGACGATCTAAAACGGTCACTGTCACGGGGACGGCTACAAAGAAGCCACTAACAAATGCTCTGAAGTATCTTCGCCCAAAGCCCGTCTGCGCCATTGCCTGAAGAGAAAGAGAAAGAGAAAGAGCGAGAAAAAAGAAAAAAAATGACCTTGGCTTTTTTAAAGAATCTGGTAAAATCTTATGAAAACATAAAAATTCAACAAAACATGGAACATGGGACACAAGTCTCTCCACAGGAAAAGAGGCATATTTCAAGGATATGTTGGATGATTGAACTCATAGACATAGACAACAAAAGTACCAAAAGTAGACCAGATAACCACTCTTAAGCATGAACCATCTTGTTTTGAATCAAATTGCAAGGGACTAGAGAGGTCAAAAAGAAGAAAACACTCATAAAGCAACCATTTAAATAATGAGTTTAGTAATTGCACCTTTCTGTAGACCGTATTCAGAATGACAAAACTCTGCAGACCCAAAGCATTAGGGCAGAAAACCCACTGAGGCATTGAAATTGAATCTGACAAGAGCACGCTTGCTCTAATACCATTAATTGATAGTGTGATGCTTGATTTGGAGGTACACGGCATGCAATTAGGCCTCTCATTCGTTTCGTACAGTTCACCATAGTAACAAAAAGATGAAGAGCAGCTTGTACCATTTTCCCGAAAAAGCCCTCAAGGTCTCCCGCAGCAACTTTGCAGACTTACTGGTAAGCACTTGAAGAAAGTCTTGAAGCCATTTGCTTGCAGGAGGGCATTCAGGAGGCTCAAAATCAGAGACTACAACAACTTAACAGAGAATCTAGGAGATGTGAGGGTGAAAAATAATGCTGAGCGAATCACAACGCAGTGCAGGAAGGATTTGTCAGGGTTGCACTGCTGTGAGCCAGATCCGGCTCAAACAGGGAAAATTACAAAACCCTCTTTTGTGGTAGCAAAAAAGACACCTTCCTGACTCTCTGCGGCGTATGTCGGCTAGCTGAGGCAGCAACACCACCGATACAATACAAAAACACTTACTAAATTTGCATGAAACAGCATTTGCAAACTATTTTACTACTTTGTAGACTTTCTTTAGTTCAAACAGTAGATCGTGGTACCAGCAACACCAGGGCCATGGGTTCAATTCCCGGGGAAAGGAACAACTGGTCAAATATAAATGCACACCTTGAATGCAATATATTGCTTTGGATAAAAACATCTGCCAAATGCATAAACGTCTGTAACCTCTAAACATCGTAATTATCAGAAATAATAGAGCAACTGTGAGAAATTACTTCAAAATGATGAAATTACGACATTGACACCTGCGGTTGACACATAAAATTGCAGTTTAATTGTGGAGGATGTTTTTGACCAGTTACACAAAGATAACTGATAGTAAAAAGTCCTACAAGACCAACTGTACATCTGAGAAATGAGTCATCCAAACACCATAAGTGAGTCATAAAACAATCACACAAGGACGAATGGCAGAAGGCAGAAATTTCCAGCAAAAACTAACTTGACAGCTCTGAATATAAATCATTTAGTAATGTAGTAACTCATTTTTTGAACAAAGTTGACCAGTTTTGAATACTGACTTTTTATGAAACTTTCTATAGCAAGAGAGTGAATGAGAGTTCATTACTAATACAATAATATTAAATACATTTTGACATATAAATTAAATCAAAATCAAATCTTCGTTCAAATCTTATAGGTCGGGGTTTGATGAAAATACGATAAAACAGTCATATTGTGAAATATTATTACCATTTAAAATAATTGTTTCGTTTTAAATATATTTTATAGTGCTGTCAAATTGATTAAGAATCAATTGATCAATTAATCACATCTAACATATATATATTAGTTGAATTTTCAGTATCATTATTTCAATCTTCAATTTTTGTGGAAACTTCGACACAAAGTTATATCAAGTTTTGATATCAAGACCTTGCAAGTGCTGAATCAAACACACACAAAAAAACATGTATTAAACAGATAGTTCACCCAAAATTCAAACCTCAGTCATCATTTGCTCACCCTCATGT
The DNA here is from genome assembly GCA_037194245.1 of Opsariichthys bidens. Lineage (NCBI taxonomy): Eukaryota > Metazoa > Chordata > Actinopteri > Cypriniformes > Xenocyprididae > Opsariichthys > Opsariichthys bidens. The sequence goes on along the minus strand of CM074290.1, from coordinate 10,452,730 downwards.
TATGAGTTTCTTTCTTGTGCTGAACACAAATGAAGATATTTTGAAGAATGTTGGTAACCAAACAGTTGATGGACCCCATTGACTTCCATAGTATGGGGTCCATCAACTGTTTGGTTACTGACATTCTTCAAAATATCTTCTTTTGTGTTCAGCAGAAGAAAAAAAACTCACACATGTTTGGAACAACGTGATGGTGGGTAAATGACAGAATTGTCATTTCTGGTTGAACTATCACTTTAAGAAAGAAAAGAGGGTAAATTTTGATTTCACGTCTTCATCCACCAGATTCTTTGATGCGTCTTACCCTGCGCTGGAACTTCTTGTAGTGTTAAGTATTCATTCGCTTAGTTCGTGAAGAGATGCATCTAGCACAAGAGTGTAACTAATGAACTATTATGACAACGAGCAGCTAAATTATCCATGGTGTTCTGGGCAGACCTGCCAAGTGCCAGCTGTCAGGTTGCTCTAACAATAATCCCTCACCAGCACATGCAGTGAGAGATTGCCAATCACCCCAGAGCCACACAACACATGACAGCCTTTAAAAAAAAAAACGTCTATTTTTACTTGTCCCTCCACTGAGCCACAATCTGATATTTTTTAATTCAGGCTACCGACAAAGAGCAACACAATGGTGCAATGCCCAGGCCGAGGCTTTACATAGATGGTTGGCACATGGATCTCAAAGGTGCGTAAAGTGGAGCATCGAATAGTTTATTCTTAAAAACGGGCAGATGGGAGAATCTAGGACTGGTGCGCGGTGATCAAAAGAGAGCGTCGTGTTCATTTTTCATCAAAGGCTCTTTCAGTTTCAGAATCAAGAACATTTTACACCATTTTCTATGTGCTATGGACAGAAATAAAACCGTGAGCGATAAAAACCAGGGTTGGCACAGCAGGTGTGCAACATAGATGGATTTTTTGTAGCTGAGCCCAATTAAAGATGTGTTTCTAGAGTTGAAAGCAAGTGCCTCTGTAATACTAGGTGACCGTTCCACACAGCTGCGAAACGGTGCATGGTGGTCTCATGCCAGCAGAATCAATTTATCATATGCTTCCCGTTTATAACTTCTAACCCATTTATTCTGCAAGTAATACTGTCAAATATGCCACCTGCCTAATGTAAAACTGTAGCCTCGTACCTTTGTTTATGCATACCTGAGCGTAACCATTTTAATTGCACTAGTCATCAAATATGTCAAAAAAAGCTTAGTGAATTCGCTGCTTTAGGGTAATTTGAAACTGCAATGACAGATTTGCACAGGCAATTTTCGGTTTCCTTGATGCATGGGCCTATTTTAACAGTGTATTTCATAACACGGTGCTGACAGGCCGAATCTGATTACATTATCTCAATGTCTGCACCTGTAAGTATGATTTCAGCTGGAATGCTTGACCATTAGTCTGCATCACAGCAGCGGTGAGATTAATGATGTGCTGCAGACAGCTGTGGACAAGCAGACAAAAAGAATGAGACTGACTCACAATATCCTGTGGAAACACTTTTTAAAACAGTTTCTAATGGGCACTAGAAGTGAAACGTAGATTGATTTTAAGGTTCACCTGCGTCTTAAAAGCCTTGGCATTATGCTGAAATTAGTTTTATAGGTAAATATATGAATGAATAAATGATTTTTTTTAAAAAGAAGTCTCTTATGCTTTCATGATTCTTGATAAATAGAAATATATATATATATACAGGGCTTGGTATGTTACTTTTAAAATGTATTTCACTAGAGATTACAAAATACATGCTTTAAAAAGTAATTTGTAACGTATTTCGTTACATTACTCAAGTTTAGTAACTTAATCTAAATACTTTAGAATACTAATAAGTGTGGAACAAACACAGAAAAGCTAATTGCAAGTTGTTATCTCACAATTCTGACTTTTCCCCTCAGAATTGTGTGATTTAAAGTTGCAATTGCGAGTTATAAAGTCAGAATTATGAGATATAAACTCGCAATATTGAGAAAAGTCAAAAATATGAGATATAAACTCACAATATTGAGAAAAGTCCGAATTATGACATTTAACTCACATACTAAATTCACAATTACAAGAAAAAAAGTTAGTATTGCAAGTTTATATCTCCCAAATCTGACTTTATAACTTACAATTGTGAGTTTAAATCTCGCAATTCTGAGTAAAAGAAGTCAGAATTGTGAAATGCAAACTCACAATTGTGAGGGAAAAAAACAAATTGTGAGAAAAAGATGCAGTGACCTTTTTTACAATTATAAAATGACTCACCAACAACTATCACAAAACATGAAAACAGTCGAAAACATGAAACTTAACTCCGCTTTTTCAGACTGTCAGAGTCAGAGAATGACCAATTGCTGTTTAAATGACATTAAAACTCAAAGTAATCACTTTGGTAATCTAAAATACTTTCCAGATGTAACTGTAATCTGATTACCACCCATGTGTGTGTGTATATATATATATATATATATATATACTATTTTAATGGAAACAGCCATTTTATACCGCAAAGCCAAGCCAGTTACTGATTAGAAATTCAAAATAATCTTATTCATTAGGGCAGCTACAAACGGCAGCTTTGTTAATGAATTAACCTAGAAACTAAATCCAGCATTCATGTGGGAGAATGGCCTCTTTTTATCAGTATCTTCACATGTTCGCAATGTATGATATATATATATGTAAAATATATTGCAAAAATTAAAAGATACTGATCTTTACTCCTGAACTGAGTGACTGTGATGAGTAGTAAACAGTGGCTGTATATCGCAACAGTATAGCTGTCCACCTAGTATTTTGGACAATTAACATATGGGTAACATATGGGCTGGTTTTAAATTTATGTATAAAAATGTACAAAAAAAATATTTTCTAAATGATTTATCTGTGCTTGTTTATCTGCTTACTTGTTAAAGTAATTTATATGCTCTCGTAATCTTTAATCAAAATAACTTCCGCGTCCCTCTTGCAGTGACATCTCATCTCTGATGATGATGCGTTTACTGGCGTGAGGGCGGGACAATTCACTCGAGGTCTACCAATAGCAAACCACAACCATCCAAACAATTCCCAAAACACAAAATCAAGTCCCTCCCTACATTTTATCTTGTTTGAGAAGCCTTTTTAACTCAGATATGCGTTACAATAGGGAACAAAAACACTATCGCAACTTCATTTCATGCTTTAAATGCCATAATTTAGTTAGGAATAGGTTACTAACATCTTCCAGCCATCATTCCGGATATTAAAACTTAACTTACAGCTGTCTCTTTAAATAAAATGTTCAAAATGGGGTCTTTTGTGATTCTAGAAATGGAAGGTCAGGTCGATTCAAGTGCACTACATTCTGGGATATAGTATTCTGTGTAGTTAGCATACTGCACTTTTGTAGTAGTTCAGTTAATCCAAGTATACAATAGAATGAGAGGTTTTGGGACACAGCCTGTGAGCTCTGACATGAGCAAATGTTGTCGTCTTATTTTTACATCTGTCTTGTTTCATTTTGTTCTGTACTACTAAGTTAAAGCTGCGACACTAACTCACACTGCATGGGTAAACCCAGTTGTAGTTTAGCGTGTATGGCGACCACGTTGGAATAACAAGACATCCCGCTTCAACTATAAACAAGAGCAAAAGCGAGCGTGTGATGACATTTATAATGGATGGATACAATTCAAATACATAAGCAAAAGTGAAGCAAAAATCCTTCAGCACTGGTAAGGTCTGAATGCCGAGTAACAATAGTTTCAGACGTGTGTCAAGACACTCACCTAATGTCTTATGTATGTGCAGTACGTCGCTCCGTTCATTACGACACCACGCTCGCTGCTCCCCGGGTCCTAAAGCCCGCCAAACTCATTAATAGCGTGCGCTGGCAAGAAAATGAGAGGATAATCTCTTACAGAAGGAAAAGGACTGAACATTATTATTACGTTTGTATTTAAACGCTTGATCAAAAGGTTATGTCACGTGTAACTTTCACTATGTATTTTACAAAGTTTGTCACCCCTCGCCAGCAGTTTGATTGACAGGCGATCTGACCAATCATATCCCCGAATCCGCCATTTTGTCCGACAAAAGCAGTCAGGGGAGTTAGTAGATTAACCTTGGTGAACTCAAACTTGAAAAATTGTTCATGTTTATTTGAAGCTATAAATGAACTAAGAAATGTTTGGTTCACGAGCAGATTGAAGGAGCTACAGCGATCTGTCACGACACATTAAAGGGACACTATATGGTATTTGGTATACGTCTTAAAAAAATTACAATATTTTAAATATAAAACTGTTTCATATCAAAAGTAACCTGCTCTGTCTTGTCTGTCGATGTGTTGTCAGTGATCTCCTTGCTCCGCGATGTATTTTTCACTGTGAGAACATGATGTGTGGCGTGAGAACGCATGGCTTGTCGGACATAGCAACAGTAACTAAAGGGGGCGGATCTGTGAGATGAGTCAATTAGGCTATATCAGTAAAGTATGGAGCACCAAACATGGTGATGGGAAAAAAATATGAGATGGAGGAAAAATGAATAAGTCAATGCTTTTGTGTTCTGTCGCAAATGTTTTGCTCCTCGGGGGGAATTTTGCCTTCGATACCGGACTATACTAATATACATGTCCACAAAACATTTTATGGTAATATTTCAGAAAAAAATTATAATTTGAAATCAGAAATGAAGTGTTTTTAATGTAGTCAATGTGTGGCAGATATACATTTTTGGGTAACACTTTATTTTACAGTGTCATTGTTACATATGTTACATGTATTTACTATAGTAATAACTAGGAACTATGCATAATTACATGCAATTAACCCTAAACCAAACCCTCATCCTAACCCTAAACCTATAGTAAGTACATGCAGTTAATTATTATTACTCAGTTATTAACTGTATTATTACACTGTAATACTGACACCTTAAAATAAAGTGTAACCCATTTTTGTCATTTGGTCATTACAAGGTAGTTTGCACCAAATTTCTAGTTAACCATAATAATGTTTTATATATATATAATAATATATATATTATTAGAATATATTTTATATATATATATATATATATATATATATATATATATAATGTTAATGTTTGTAAGGTTGCTTGCAGTCCTCATAATGGATTTCTCTCAAGAGAAGCAATAATATAAAAAAACTCACACTTTACATCAATCAACCTTTATTTGTTTGATGGTTAATATTCAACATTTACAAATAAAAACTTTAGTTGCAACATTCAAAGCTATGAACTGGTTACATTTTCATATAAACACCTTTTGTACAAAATCTGTAACACAGGCTATATGGAATACTTTCATCCCATTGTATGATATAAAGTACAACTTTACAAGTTCAAAAAATTGAACAGAAAGAGTATAATCCATAAAAAGGAGAGTGAAAGGAGAGAAGAGGAGAGGAGAAATACAAGCGCAACTAGAGTTGAAGTCCTACGACTTGACCATTGGCAATCCATCGAAATTACAAAACATGATTGCCTAAAATGAGCAACTCTCGTAGCATGGGAATATGAGAACATTGCCGCAAAGCCGTTAATAAAATAGTGTACAAATGAATCGGTGCCCATCAAGTATTTTGTCATCATTCTAACGTTAGTTTAATTCTTCACGCTTCAGACGTTTTAGGTTGCCAAAAAATACTTTGTATTTATCTACAAAAAACGCAATGAAATCACAGGGGACATTTTTGTCGTGAACAATTTTTATAAAATTCAGACCATTTCAACTGTCCGTGCGTCATCGATAAAGTAAACCCGACAGTCGAGTTTCACGAAGGAATTTTGAAGTTGCATTTACACATCAAATTATCCATTATTTCTGAAAAGAATTGTGGGCTTTAAAGCTGGCAGTGAAAAAGCTGTTTGTTACTATCAATGTTACGTCAAAATGTGGCAACTTTTCTCTTTTCTTAAATGTCTAAAATGAGCTGTTTAATTGAACATTTGCTGGCTTTGTTAGCAAAATGAATGTTTCCATGGTAAAAATGACACATAACATGATTTATTTGAACGATTTAAAGAAAATGTGAATGAAAATATGTAAAAACACAACATAAAAGGCAAACCAATATAAACGAAAATCAATTCCACACAGCATTTCCTAAACTTTGTGTTTATCATCTATGACCTACAGTCCAAATAAGAGTCCAAATTGAATTTCTGACCTTAATGCGAAAAGTTCTGTCAGATTTAACATTTAAAGGAGAAAGAAAAACAGATTTGATCTAGCCAATATTGTTCGGAAGCGACTGTGGCAACAAAACCTGATTTGGGATTCAGGCTGCTGGGAAAAGTCATCTCAGGACTAGATGATGTTCGTTTCTATCACTCTCTGCAAACTACAATGGTTATATTGCTTTGTACTGTTCATGCCCCATGCAGTCTTGATCTACGCCTCTGCACACGGTTTAAGAAGCACATTGTTGAGCACTAGCGGTCACGCTAACTTCAGTTAAGCTTTCCTAACTACTCTCACTGACAAAGAAGTTAATACTGTTTGCATCTTTGGCACAAAACTCGGAGACCACACAATTTCATCACATGGCACATTTAAACGGTCAGGCAGTTTTGGTAGATACGAGGCTACATTAGAAAAAAAAACAAACACTAAGAAATATGTAGCACCTTTTAGCCATTCCGGAAAGTACAAAGCGGTTAAAACGGGATGCAGGTCTAGCTGCACACCTTGGTTTGAGTAAGTCCAAAAAAAAAAAAAAAAATACTGCCGTAGTGTGGAAAGAAAAGCTGTACAACACTGATTTTGTACTTCTATCAAAAATACCTTGCTAGCAATATGTTTCAGAGCACTCTAAATGGGATATGGACCTGCCAGATCTTCAGATTTCGCTGTAAATTACATGCCATTTCAAAGCGTACATAATCTCTTCATGGCTTTTCCAGTACATTTTTATATCCAGCTGTAACTGCATATCAGAAGGACTATGCCGAGATGTCCAGTTCAGTTCATCGGTGAAGAACGTGTCTGAGCTGCACTTCTGACTTCCGCAAAATAGTCAATAAACCACCAGATATGCAGCTGTAAAATTAAACTAAGATGATCTATTTAATATTAAAGAAAAAAAAAAAAGGAAAACATTCATCATGGGCGCATTCCGATTTACTTTCGATTTTAGAACACAAATCGCTGAATTAAAAATCAAAATGTATGGAGGACTGAGAGCGAGATATAACAATAAATGAATCTTTAGTAAAAAAAGTCAATAAATCATGATTGTGTGTATGTGTCAATGAATACATAGAAGTCCAATGGATTTAGTTATGTAATAAAATTATTTAATAATCTTATTTATTGATACAATAAATCTACTTATTATTGGTAAATAAATACAATTATATAACAACATATATATTTGTATATATAAATATGTTGTTATGCAATTTTATTTTAAATTACATTTGATGTATTAACATTCATTTATTTATTTATTGACACTTATTTAAAAGATAGCCACATAATTTTCTTTAATAAAGCATGAAATGTGTCAATAAATCAATCATTTTTTGATCAATTTTGATACATTTATTAACATATTTTTTGATTTATGTATGGACGCAGATCTATTTATTCATTGACACTCTTATTTGCTAAAGATTTATTTATGAATATGCCACTCCAAAGCCTTCACATAAATGCACCTCCTTGCATTTGAAAACACTCCCAATTATGATACATAACCTACAGTAATTTTACAGCAAATGCAAAAAAAATGCAACTTAGTCCCAGTTTCTGGTTACCGCAGACACACTACAGCTGAGAGACCTTCCTGGGCGCGGGCCGGTGGCGGGGTTCTGAATTAATCCGCTGAGTGCGGTTCAGTTGGGGTTTCGCGATCAGGCTGGGGTTGTCAGTACTGGGCGGGACTGACAGACTGTGAGGCAGTGGCGTCGCTCGCCGGGGATTGTTCCGTTCGTAGACGCTGTAGGGTGGAGGAGTCTTGCTGCCCCGGCGAATGGGCATGTCTGTGGGAATGGCAGGGGGCAGAGGAGGGTCGGGCGGCGGGAGGTCCATCCCACACGTTTCAGAGACGCTGCAGCGGCTGAGGGATGAGATACCGCTGCTGTAGCTGCCAGAGCGGGCAGGGGAGTGAGATGCCAGACTCCCCATTGGTAACCCTTCGGTCGGAGAGGGCGTGAGGGGTGGCACCATTGACTGCAGAGCAAAATCGAGCACAACATTCATTAGTTTTTTTTAAGTTGACTGTTATTTTAGAATGTCCTCTTATTATTTCTATGTCAAGCTTGTCATGTGACACACCACAGACGCAATTAAGTGCAACAGTCGGGTTCCGAAAGAGTTCATTTTCTCCATAGGAAAATTGATATTTGAACGATAATTTATAAACCTTTAAAGTTTCTGCCTTCAGCCCACATGATTTCAGTTTATTTTTTACAATAATTGTGCTGAACAATGGATTTCCTGTTGAAAAACTACATTTTCCATGATGCTGTACAGAAAATTATACCAATCAGAGAGTCGAAAAAGCGACACGCACCAAAATAGCTCTTTAGCTCTGCCCACTCCAATGAAATTTGATTTGGGACCAACGAGTATGAAGCTCAAGAAAGTGCATCCATCCATGATAAATGTACTCCACAACACCTCTCGCAGTTCAAAACGCTCACGCTATGTCCTACGCCTTCCATATTCAACTTACAAAACAAGAGTGTCTGACAGAAGGCCTTTATTAACCCCCAGAGCCGCGTGGAGTTAGTTTATAATGGATGGATGCCCTTTCTTGAGCTTCAAACTTGTTGGTCCCGTTCACTGCCATTATAAATCTTGGATGAGTAAGTTTATTAATAAAACTCTGATTGTGTTCATCAGAAAGAAGAAAGTCATATTCACCTAGGATGGCTTGAGGGTGAGTAAAGCTTGGGGTAATTTTCATGTTAAAGTGAACTAATCCTTTAATTACACAGTCTTGTAAACATTTTTGCTTTTTTGCAAAATCAAACTTTGTAGTGTTGTGATTCACTCCGTAGCTGATTGGCTTGGTTCATGGCTTATAACTCTTTAACGAAGACTTTGTTAAATCCCTATGGGCAAAATGAATGGAAAAAATACTTTCTGGACCAGCACCGCTGAAAAATGAGGTGGCACTCTATATTACTGTATATCACATTATGTTTTTATTCAAAATATTAATATTTATTGAAAATAATAATCATAATACTTTTTTAATTAATTATTTATTCATTTGGCAGACGCTTTTATCCAAAGCTAACTCCCCGCTCTAATACGCTATTATCATTATTATTTTACAGTACAACGGTTACAATATTACAATATATTTCTTAATTTGTTTAAATTATTATTTTTGTTTTATACTGAATTCGTCAAAAACAGTGGGTATGTGCCTTTGCAAACTCAAGTGAAGATATATTTTGATATATATTTGAGTTAGTTGTTTTAAAGAGTAAACACAAGTGTGAATACACTAATTTAAAAAAAAAAATTTTCTTCCAGCTTTCTGAATCATTTTTCAAGATCACCCCACTCATTCTAGAATGATTAATTCTTTACAAATATAGCTATTGAGGTCATCTGGTGCACATGCTTATATTTAATCATATCACAATATACAGTATATTGCTGGAAAAAAAATATCGCAATGTCATTTTTTCCAATTATGTGCAGCCTCAAATAATCACCTTCTGAGGGGAACGGGCGCTTGGCATGGGAGACAGTGACCTCACGTTCTTGCACAGAGATCCTGCACACAGGAACAAAAGAACGTGCCATTGAGCTGTACATAACCGATTCAAGTGTAACGGGTGTGTTATATCTCAGCAGAAAGCTGCAATACCTGTCTCAGGTGTGGAGAGATTGGCTTCACACCGTGGTAATGGTGAATCCACTGGTATTTGGAACGGAATCATCCTCTGCAAAAGATATAAATCTCAGTGAATCCGCTACACCTTCTATACTCTCTTTCTCTCTGGACGTTTACTGAACACTGTTATCTGGATTTTTAAAGACAACATGAGAGAAAATTGGACTTTCAAAATAAATGTAACAGATATAACAGTGCTCATAACTCTAAATATTTTTTTATTCAATAATTTTAAGTATTTATTTATTCTTATTCGTTTTTTTAATACTTAATGGCCAGGTTTCACAGACATGGTTTAGACTAAGCCAGGATTAGCCCATAGTTCAACGAGGGCATTTAAGTGCCCTAGAAAAAACATGACTGGTATGCATTTTAAGACAAAAATGTCATTGACCTATTTTAAGATGTATCAGTGCAAACCGCTTTCAGTTAAAACAGCTCAAACATGCATTTTAGTCAAGGACTATCTTAAGCCTTGTCTGTGAAACCGGGGGAATATTTATAATATAATTGATTATTTATACTATTTATACTAGATAGTATTTATACCAAACAATTATAAATTCTAAATAAATTATATATATATTTATATATAATCACTTTCAATAAATTGTTTTTTAATACTTAATATTTACAATTTAAACTATTATTATTTAGAGTATTTACAAAAAATCTAAATAAATTACATGCAATAATATATGAGACATTATTTTTACATAATTGTACATAAGCATTAATTACTATTTTCAATAAATTATTTAATACTCAATATTTACAGTTTAAATTAAAATTCAAGCTATTTACAAATGACAATATAATATATATAATTATGACATAATATAATATACATTTATATTATTTATACATTATATAATGTATATTAAAATATTTATTATTTTCAATCAATTATTTTTAATACTTAATATTTATAATTTAAATGATTATTTAGAATATTTACGCAAAATCTAAATAAATTATAATGACAATATATGAGATAATAATAACACACATTATTTGACATGATTTAATGTATATAATAAGCATTAATTTTTTAATGCTCAATATTTAGTTTAAATTACCATTTAAGCTATTTACAAAAAAATCTAAATTATATATAATAATATATGAGGTAATATAATATACATTTATATTATTTTTTACATTATATAAAGCATACAGTAATTGTTATTTTCAATATTTAATAAAATAAAAATGTTCTTATTTTCGTTTCTACTGATGTAATGTGAACAAAAAATATACATTTAATACATAATGTTTACAAAATTAATATATTATGGTCTGACTGGTAAAAATGAAGCCCAGTACTACATGACATCCCACTGAAAATTGTGTTTCACTTGTAATCGTTACTTGTGTCTTTAAACGGTGCCGGTACGGCTGCACTGACCTGTGTGGGGTCCAGCGGACTGGGGAAAATGCCGGTGCAGAGTCTGTCCCGCGGAGAGAGGCAGGCGTTCTCTCTGGAGTGCTTGTGCTTGTCAGACGGCAGTGGTGAAGCTAATGAAGAGGAATAAAGACAGGTAATGTGCACGTTGAAAGAATACGAAGTAACAGATGAAATGAGGCAATGCTGCAAAACGATGTCAATTATGTTGCGAGATATGGTAAGTGCTGCTTGCTTTCGAGAGCCGTATTGCTTATTGTCTATTGAATTCACTCACCTCTATTGCTGGAGGGTGCAGAGCTGTTCACATTGTGTGAACCAGAGTGATTTGAGCTGAGACTTGAGGTAGATGGACTGGGCTAGAAAAATGATCACATATCATATAAATTATATGTTATCATATAAATATAAATTATCAATGAAAATAAAGGTTTTTACTATACATATAGCCTTATTATCTATAAGTACACATATATTAGTATTACTCAGTATTATTCATACATCAGGTACTTCTGGTCCTCGAATCTGATTGGCTGAGAGGTCTTTCCAGCCATGCGATATTCCACCAGTATCGCCATGGGAACCATTTCACCGCTTGAATCACTCCACTTGCATCGTTCTCACAGCGAGCGTCAATGGTGGAGGACCGAACCCACAATAATTTTACAAATACTACTGTTTCTATGTCATAGAATTTCGTTTTAAGAGTTTTTAAGCAAGAATGTAGTTGCTCAAACTTCAAATATGCGGTTTACTCATAGAGATACCATAACTTTATGTATTTCTTTATAAGTTTAATGCTGTATCAGAGCACTGCATTTGTACTTTTGACTAAATTGCTTTGCAACTTCTATAATGGCTGTTGTGGTTTATTAAATATTATTGCTCAATAAATAAAATTTAATATAAAAAGTAGAATTTATAATAATAGCATTTGGTTTTGAGAAAGTCTCTTTAGTGATTTTGACTTCAGTGCAGGTTACATTGTTAAGACAGAGACTGTTTTTGTGGGTCAGTAGCAAAGACTTTTATATTGAAAGGGACTAAAACAAGGTTGTAAACAAGGACAAATTGACCATTGGAAATAACCGTTGAAAGGACACTACGACAAAGATTTCACTTTCCTCAGTGTATTATGAATAGGAAATAGACCTGAAGAATGAATGTTGTATCAGATGCTGGTAGTCACACTCGCTTATTTGATTTCTCTCTCATAACACTCTTATCTCAGCTTATAGCATATAACTTTAAAGTATTTTACATAAGGTGAATTCACGGTGATTGGGACACTTTTTGCCATTAAGATGACTTGGAGAAAAGTGTCCCTAATGTTTTTTTTTACATTTAACAGCCTTTAACGTCAATGAAGAAAATCAAGATTCCTTCAATACTAGTTCTAAAGTGACGTTTTAGAATTAGTAACAGAGGCTTAGGCTCAACTGTGAAACTGTCAACTAAAGCAATAAGCTCTGAGAAGCAATGGTTACAGTGAATTTATAACAGCCAAGGAGGGTTTTAACAACGCCCTTTAGCTGTTATAAATTCACTGTAAACCACGGCTTCACAGGGATTATTGCATTTATAAAACGGTTAGCACACACTACAAATATTAAAGACAAAAAATATGCATCATGAAGTATTCCTTCTGCTGGAAAGTAGTCCCTGAACGTGAACAGTAACAGAAGTTACATTTATTACGCCTCTAGATGGATTGTCTCAAAGATTGTCTTTATGAGCAAAGGCTTTATTTCGAAGCGTTGTGAATGCGGAACAAATGACAAATGCTTTGGCTAGCCTTGTCAGCATCAGCAGGGCACAGGAAAACCATTTAAATGTTTAAAGGACAGGATCGCAGCGGACATTCAAACTGATTTTTTATAATGAACATATGACTGTCCTGAAGGAAAATGCTAAATTTGAATGCAGGTAATACACACGGTCACTCAATATCTCTCTCACAATACTCTTCTACATAATACTGTAAGCTTCAGTGAACAAAATCAATAGAGAACAAACATATGTTTACGTTGCTAAGACAGACGCAGCAACATATACATTCAGTGGAGCGGCGATACTTGTATGTAATGCAGTTGCATGTTTTCAGGAATTTTACTACGACTTCGACAGCGGCTCAACCAATCAGAATCAAGGTTCGGAACTATCCGTTTTATAATTGAGATTCGAATCTCTAGTGGAAAGAAGTAGTTCCTCACTCAAGAGGGGTTTTAAGACACCCCGTTTTTGTTTCTTACTTATTTACACTGTCGAACTGTCGCATAAAGGACAATGTTGTAGCCATGCGATATGGCTATATATACCTGCGGCACTCCTACATGTGTGATATTACGCATATATATGTAATTTTTAAAATTGTAATACCAATAATATAACTCACTTGCATGTTGAAGACCTCATCCGAGCTCTCTGATTGGCCGGTGATGTTGCTCACTTCGTTTGAGGCCTGTGATGACAGTGAGGATGAGGAGTATCGGTTGACGGCTGGATAGCTGAGAGGACTGAAAGAGAATCGAAAGACACAAGAGAAAGACTCAGGATAAATTTAGCAAACGTGTGGGTGTGTTCTCGCTGCCAATCTGTCAAGCCTGATGCAAAACAAGCATTCCTAAATAGCATCTACTTGGCTGTGAATTTGAATTGAGTTCAACTTTTCAAACTACAAAACTTTTTATAACTGCTCTTAAAGCATTTTATCTTATCTATCACAAAAATCCACAGAAGAAGTCTCAACATGTGGTTAAGATGACACAAACCTGCGTCTCGCCACGATTCGGCCTCCCTCTGGGCTGATGGCATTAGGTACGGGTGTCCTACATGTGCGCGGACTGCCATTGGCAAAATGCAGTGGACTAACTCGCACATAAGCGGGAAACTCTTGTGGCTGGATGACAAAACATAAACTTTTAGCACTTGGGTCATTGCTTGTAACAGTGCCTATGGTGGCACTAAATGAAACTGTAAATTAACTTTTCAAACAGGTTTCTCAAAACACTCCCTGCATCTGCTATTGGTCAGACAAACTCAACAGCCCCGCCCCAAATTAATGTAATTGGTCGGGATTTTCAAATAAACCTGAAAATGTTTTGAAAGCACTATGTTGACATTGTCAAACTTTTCTGGGAAATCAAGCTACAAATGGCTTACTTACAGTTACATATTAAGCTAGGATATGCATTTTAATGTCAAAAATGTACACAATTTCAGCATTAAAGATCTGTGAATATGTATAAGTGTAAAAGTAAACATACTTGAATTCCCAGACTGGAGCGCATTACATGAAACTGGTCTACAAGCTTTTTATGTAATGGCCTCATATCTTGCGGGACGAACTTCTCGTGTACGGCTAAACCAAATTCCAGAATATGGGCCTGTAAACAAATCAGAGAGAAAATTGTCTTATTCTCATAACAAATTAAATAATTACATTTAAAAAAGAAAAATGTACTCTTTGTTTGAATGCTGCTTTTGTATGGTTAAAAAAATTATGTATAATTTTCAAAAATGTTTACATTTAATGAGTTTCAAAATGTCATAATGGCATAACCCTCAATCAAAAAGTAAAACATAATAATTTTTTTTTCTTTTAATATAAAATATATATTTCCAATTAGTCTTTTTTTGCGGAATTGTTAATGCAAATGTTATATTTTTGATGAGTTGCTTCGTTAAATTTATTATTGCATGTATGAATTGCATTTTTAATATATCTTTGAATAAATTAGCAGACAAAAAAAATGACTGTCACATCGTTGACCCAAATAACTACTGGTTTTGTACCTGTTCAAACATCAGTTCCCTAAGACGAGTAATTTTCTCTCCGTCCTCTGGATGACTTGCGATGTAATCTTTCGCAAAGAATGCCTGCGAGAGAAAGCAGAGAGGCGTCCATCATTTGCATTCAGTCTCATTTTTTTTTTGAAAAGAAGAGTTAATAAATAATCCCACACACTGAAATTCGCTGCATGTCTCGCAGCCGTTTCTCTGCTGCAAACTAACCTGCACTCCTACTCATTTCTCTGAAACCATTATGCAACATTACAATAACCCTGAGAATGTTCCTGCGACTCTTGTTTGATCTATCATGCTAATTGTCATGTGTAAGTGACATTTTGATCCAGCTTTCATGGAACTGCAGCCCTGTCCTCTGTGGTAAACTCATCATCTGTGCAGTGAGGTGCATGCTGGGATTCAGGAGGACCCCTGCAGTTAGCTCTTCCTTTTTAATAGACTTAGTTGAAGCTTACGCTCACAAAAGGCCAGTGCTCAACATGCTGTTGCTTGGCAACTGTCAGAGATACATGCAGCAAACAGTCCTATGAAATGTGAGGATGTGGGGTAGTCATTAAAAATCCGCCGAATGCTCTTTTGAGGGTTTCACTGAAAACAACAGCTAAAAAACAGTCTTTCATCTCGCTAAAAGGAATAAGGTGAAACTGGAGTCATTAGACTCAGACCATTAAATCACTTCACAGACGATTTATGTTGTCAAGACCATGAGACAACAACAAAGTCAAGGCATTCTGGACTACAATAGTTCAAATATTTCAATTATTTTGAATGCCTCATGTCATAAAACGCCATAATTATAATTTTTTTTTTTTTATGACATTGAAACCTAGAGAATTTATTTCATCAACATAAAAACCTTCTCAAATTTTGTGTTATTTTTTTTCAGTAATTGAATACAAAATAATCAATTACATATGTATTCAATCAGTACTGCGGAGTAAACTTATTTTCAGTTATTTTTTCCATTGCTGTAGATGAACCAAGCGTCTCACACGAGTGAGACCGACAGCAGAAGGTCTGGACTCTATCGCAGCTTTCATTGGCCAAGGACCGCCAAAGAAGACGTTTGACTGATAGGCAACAACCAATCACAGTTCGTTTTGTTCCACGTCATGTTTTGGGGTGTGAAAATGAAAAGTCGATGTCCCTGCATTAACAGACCATTAAAAGTGCATCTACAAATTATTCATTCAAGAACGTTGTGCAAGTTTACTGCAACAATGGAGCCACGATCTTCACACTTCACATCCCGTGTTTAGTCGATCCTGGTAAGCATTTGTAAACACGACCGCGTTCTTCTTCCACAAGGGGGTTTAGCGTCATGTTTCCAGGTGGGCCGTTAAAGTGTTTCCAGATAAAATATACATCAGAAGTTCAGCCTCAGGTGGCTAGATGGTGTATAGGTCATAAACCCCGCCCTCTCCATGTAATGTAATGGAACGTGAGACAAACTAAACAATCAAATAACACGTTTAATATTTTTTTTCCAAAGATGGTTTCTGTCATTTTAGGCAGTTTTTAATCAATGTAAATTCAAGTGTTTGTTCTTTAAATAAGTTTGTTTTTAATTAGTTTTTTGATATTTGCTATAAAAACGTGGGTTTTGACGTCACGATTGGCAGCTGAGATTGACAGCTTCTCTGAGTGAAGTAGTCACCGAAGCACCATTGGAGCTTAAACTTTAATTTCTAAAATTAACAGAACTGTTTATTTCACACCGATATAATGAGTTGTTTTGCATTAAACAGTATTAACCGATTCTGGGGGAGTGTGGGCGGGACCTTGATATCATGGCCCCACTTCATACTCACTACAGCGCAGACTCAAGACTCAAGATGTTAGCGCCATATTGGGACACTGGCGGCTGCATTTACTACAATGAAAGAGTGAAGATGTGCCGTCCATCTTTTTTTTTTCCAGTATGCGAGTTGAACTATGTTGAAACTTTAGCTTGTCAAGTTAGTTATAGTTGTACTATTAAAAAATCATTTTATGAAATAAAACTAAGTTAAATGTTCATTTAAATGTTCCAAACTGTTGAAACTCTTGCTTGTAAGCGACAAGCTTTAAGCCTGTGTGGATACTGTAGGTC
This sequence comes from Opsariichthys bidens, assembly GCA_037194245.1. NCBI lineage: Eukaryota > Metazoa > Chordata > Actinopteri > Cypriniformes > Xenocyprididae > Opsariichthys > Opsariichthys bidens. The sequence goes on along the minus strand of CM074290.1, from coordinate 10,435,569 downwards.
TTATCAGCTTTGCACAATTGGCCACTTTATTTTTCCCCATTTTTGATCCAAGTTTTAAGTCAGTTAAGTAAAACTGCAACCCAAAGTCCACCTCTAATCTACTAGAACCAGATTGACTCTGCTCTCCATCCATTCCCGTACCTCCTGGTATCGAGCTAGCCCTCCGTTGACAGCGGCATCGATGACTCCGTTCAGGCACATGGTGAGAGGGTTGATGTTCAGCATCTGTCTCATCTGACACTGGGCGATCAGCGTTCTCAACTGCAGCGTCTTATTTTCAATCACCTCACTGGCATTCTCCAAAGGACTCATCTCCACCTATATTGAAATCACACGGAGGTTATGATTTCTTTGTTTATGTTTAAACGATTGTTTTTATGTTGGACGTGCCATCTTGGGAGCAGTTACTTTAAATTCTTGACAGTGCCGAAGCGCGTGGAATAACCTTGCCTTGTACGTGATTGGCCATGTTCATGATTTATCAAGGGCTGAAGTCTGCAAGTGTTTTGGAAAAAGTTTTTTTTTTTTTTTTTTAAATTATGACTCACCAGTTCCCTTTTCTCAACCTCAAACCAGCGAGAAATGCCAGGTAAACTCTGAGCGAGGGTCAGTGTCGTCCGTTCAACCCACAGGCTCTATAACACAAAACAAACAACATGAACATCATAAAACTGATTTTCAAAAATGTAATCATTCCAGATTCATCTTGGATGGATGGAGTGATAAATGGAATGAACGAACTATAGATAGATCTAGAATGATAGCAGATAGATCTAGAATGATTGATAGATAGATAGAACGGTAGATAGAACAGTAAATAGAACGATAGAACAATAGATAGAAAGACAGATAGAACAATCTAAATTGATAGATAGAACGATAGATAGATAGAACGATAGATAGATAGATAGATAGATAGATAGATAGATAGATAGATAGATAGATAGATAGATAGATAGACAGATAGATAGATAGACAGACAGACAGACAGAGAGACAGACAGACAGACAGACAGATAGATAGATAGATAGATAGATAGATAGATAGATAGATAGATAGATAGATAGATAGATAGATAGATAGATAGATAGATAGATAGATAAATATAGAATGATAGAACGATAGACAGAAGGACAGACTGAACGATAGATAGAAAGATAGAACAATCTAGAATGATCTAGAATGATAAATAAAATGATGGATTGAACAATTGATAGATGGAACAATCTAGATAGATAGATAGATAGATAGATAGATAGATAGATAGATAGATAGATAGATAGATAGACAGACAGACAGACAGAGAGACAGATAGATAGATAGATAGATAGATAGATAGATAGATAGATAGATAGATAGATAGATAGATAGATAGATAGATAGATAGATAGATAGATAGATAGATAGATAGATAGATAGATAGAATGATTTAGAACGATCTAGAATGACAGACAGAAGGACAGATTCAACGATAGATAGATTGATAGATAGATAGATAGATAGATAGATAGATAGACAGACAGAATGATTTAGAACGATCTAGAATGATAGACAGAAGGACAGATTGAACGATAGATAGATAGATAGATAGATAGAATGATTTAGAACGATCTAGAATGATAGACAGAAGGACAGATTGAACGATAGATAGATAGATAGATAGATAGATAGATAGATAGATAGATAGATAGATAGATAGATAGATAGATAGAGAACAATCTAGAATGATAGACAGAAGGACAGATAGATAGATAGATAGATAGATAGACAGACAGACAGATTTAGAACGATCTAGAATGATAGACAGAAGGACAGATTGAACGATAGATAGATCGATAGAAAGATAGACCGATAGACAGATAGATAGATAGACCGATAGATAGATAGATAGACAGACAGACAGACAGAATGATTTAGAACGATCTAGAATGATAGACAGAAGGACAGATTGAACGATAGATAGATAGATAGATAGATAGATAGATAGATAGATAGATAGATAGATAGATAGATAGATAGATAGATAGATACTGATAGACAGATCAATCTAGAACGATAGATAGAGCGATAGAACAATCTAGAACGATAGATAGATAGAGCTATAGCACAATCTAGCTTGATAGATAGATAGATGGATCACCTTAAACTCATTCTCTTTGTCTTTGGTGCCCTTGTGAAAAGGCCTGTCATAGCGAAACCTCCAAATATGGTTGACTTTGTAGAAGCTCTTGATGTTATTGGGCACTCCGTCTCTCTGCAGGACGTCCTGGTTTTCAGGGACAGGACTAACGGCATAGATCTGCAGATCTGAATCACAACCAGTTAAGGAACAAAGCACCTTCGGTTTTCACACACTAGTCTGCTAACAACAACAAAAGCACACTCGCATACAGATACTGCAGTAATCTCATTCTCTCAGACGTTTGAAGTTAACATCATCCCATAGGATTGAGGAGAAATAACAATAAAACTGAGACTTAAGTCTCCTAAACTACATTCAAGCAATACTACTTTCCTCTGAAAGAAGTTTGAGCTTCTCATGAACTTATATCACAGATACACACAACTATCAGATCATTAGCAGAGAAGAGAAGAGGTCATGGAGCAGCATGAACTCAGTTCAGATATCCATCTGATTAGAAACTGTGCTGCTGGCCGCCGACCAACAGTTTACACATCTACCAGCTGCCCTATTAGCACATCTCCACTCTTTAATTGCCCCTATCCTCTCACCAGACCTCATCTACGAACCCTTGAGGAGCAATTTAGCATTCTCGAGAAATTAAATGTGATGTTTTTTGTACCGTTCTGAATAAACAAATCCAATCAATTACAGAACAAACTTTCAGAAATACAGAGAGAGTGAGGCATTACAGAATTACAGCACGATCTTCATATTTTAAGATCGAAAAACTGGGACAAAGGTAAAACAACCATTATAAATATATAGTTTTGTTTATTTTTTTAAAAAAAGTGACTATCATAAAGAAAAAAGTTTTAAAGTGCTCCTATTATTCTATTTTAAAAGGTGCCTACTTTTGTTTTGAAGGTCTCATTCAATAGGTTTACATTCATTAAAGCTCAAAAAACATTTCATTCTCATTATATACATTGCAGCATAACCTCTTTTCCCACAGTGTATGAAATGGTTCTTTGAAGGATTCTGCCTCTCTAAACCCCTCCTTTCTGAGAGCCTACTCTGCTCTGATTGGTCAGATGGTTGACTCTGTTGTGATTGGTCTACTCTGCTCTGATTGGTCAGATGGTCCAGTCTGTAGTGATTGGTCTACCGCTTACAGCTCGTGTCGGAAACAAAACTCCCATTATCATATGTGAATTTCAGCTCCAGATGATCTTCTTGAGCACTTAACAGTGATTCTTACAGTAGAGATGCCATCGGTTTTACCGTATCAATTCGAGACAGAATCCTCATCCTTTGGAAGTGCATGCAAAGCGGATTTGCTTTCGCAGCACAGAAAACACCGTCTTCTCGACATGTCGACAACATGAATCAAACTCCTCCAGGCCTCAGCTACAACTAGAGTGTTTGAGGACGGGTCAAAGTAGACGTTGATCGTGGGCAGCCGATGAAGACC